>CP125976.1:179871494-180047981 GCA_030063025.1 Avena longiglumis
AACACTAGTCTTCGTCTTGACAATAACAGAGATAAGGCTCCAACTTAGTGATCACAAGTTGTAGCCAAACACAAAACAGAATAGCTTTTTTATATAAAAAATAAGGCACGAGAACATTGCTCATAATACTACTTCATCAGCTCACAGAACCAACATCCTTCTACGATTGAGCTTATGTATCTATAGCCTCTCCATGCACCTTTGATTGTGACATTGTCTACGCGACAAAAAAAGAATGGATGTGTTGTTCCTGCAGATGTATGTAAAGCGATATCCGGCCATCCACCCTGAGGCAATTCTGATTTGGGTGTACAATGCCAATCCTTCAGTGAAGGTTGACATTGGAACCACACCCATCAACAACGGCAGAGTTCATGCTAGGGAAATTCTGATCTGGGTGTACAATGCCATGGTGCCACCTCGTCGACAAAACCAGCGCCGCCTCTCCCGCAATATGTAGCTCGTCCCAGCAGCAAGCACAATGCCAACTGTCTCTCTCCAAGGAAGCACATTCTGGGTGTGTTTGCGCTGAAGCATTGATCACATAAGCTACAGCACCGAGGACCGACACCACACCGTCATCAGGTGTCTTCCACAGCTTCAGATCACCTCTTTTAATTGTTCCTTCCTTCCCAGTTCAGGTCTTACAAGGTGACTCCGAGCACGTAGCTCCTGCAGCTTCCTGTTCAATATTGTGGTAATACGACCCACCTTCAGGCACGAAAAGCTTCCATGGCGCATAGAAGACAACACTACTCCCTAGCCTGCTCTATGCACATTTCATTTGATTTCAAGTCATTGTCCTTCCGACGATGATCCAGAAACTATAGCCACATGCTCAAGCATAATCAGGAGACAAAGCTCCACACCCTCTGAGCAACAACAATGCGCTCCACACCACAGGTTGGTGTAGAAACAGGTTCAGAACAAGAAACACGCGGCGCTTACCAGAATACTTATGTTGGGAAGCAACCACGAGACTGTGAACATGAGGAGCCAGCGAGGCACATACTACTGAGTATTTTCCTTGGAAAATTAACATGAGCAGAGAAACAAATGTGCTACTGAGTATTTTCCTGAGGCCGTCAACTGTCGTCGGATAGGACAGTCACCATCACCAGGAAAAAAGGTTACTACTACTTGCGATCTGACAAGGACCCAAAGGGATGTTTCATACCATCAATTCCTTGACAAAACATCATACTAGTCTTCATTTTGGTAAGAACAGCGTCAAGACTCCTGTTCCCTGAACACAAGCTACCAAGTACTCACCATCATCAGGATTCAGGAAAAAAGAAGTTACTACTACTTG
Source organism: Avena longiglumis (assembly GCA_030063025.1). Classification (NCBI taxonomy): domain Eukaryota; kingdom Viridiplantae; phylum Streptophyta; class Magnoliopsida; order Poales; family Poaceae; genus Avena; species Avena longiglumis. The sequence goes on from CP125976.1 coordinate 179,872,807, forward strand.
CGATCCGACAAGGACTCAATGGCTTGTTTTATACCATCAGTGCCTTGACAAAACAACTTACCAGTCTTTATTTTGGCAAGAACAGAGTTAAGACTCTTTTCCTCCGTGGCCACAAGCTAATGCCACACACAAGGGTGAAGAGCTTTGCTCATACTACATCTGTACATCAGCTCACAGAACAAACACAGCATCCTTCTATGATTGAACTTCGCACATCTATGCCAGAGGCCGGAACTGTCGCTGTGTTTTTTTTTCCAACGGTTGAGGATCGCCAGAGGTCAGGTTAGTCTGCTAAACTTCACTGTGAAAGTCAGAGAACCCGTTTTAAGTTCTCTACGATAACTCCGTTTCCCTTTGCTACAGTACATGACGTGAGCTGCCCCTAGGATTTTTTCCTCAGTTCTCTGGGGATTTAACTGCTTCTGTGTGAAACTTCTGCATATTTTTACAAATATATACATTAAGAAAACAAAACAGAAACAATTCCCAAAAAATGGCACGCACACAACGACCTCTTCATGGTGTAGCAGAGATGATGTCCAGGTGTGGAAATCAAGAAACACACTAGCAAAATAGAAACGCTGAGTAAGATAGAATACGGGAAAATTATTCAGTTCCGGACTACTAGTACACAAAAGATCCCATTCCATCTTAATACAACTTGCAATGTTGCACATGGAATTTGGTACCAGCCTACAGGTTCAGGACTCCAATCTGCCTACAAGCCTAGTGATAACAAGGGCTAAAACCTTGGCTACTTTTCTCTTCCGTAGCAGCAATCTCACAGCACAACAAAACCGAGAAGCCGGTAAAACATTGGGGTCATTGATAAACATGCTTGGTGAACCAGGCAGAAGCTTCATTTTAGGCAAATGAACATGATTTGCCCCCTTGTCGCATGTCCCTACTTAGGTTTATCTGTAAGGCTAACGAGGGATTTCACGATGGCGGGCTAATTTTGTCTCGAGGGCACCTTTCTCGGAGATCACAAATGATTTCTCCTTGACAAAGCTTTACAGCTTCTTGGTGTCGTAGTCTAGACGTTCTTGATCTGCATCATTAGTGGAGCACAATCATCAGTATAATCTCAAGAAGGGTTGACAAGCATATACAGTGGGTTCAACCAAATAGTTTCAGTTTTTCACAAACATGGACAAGGTCCTTCAAAAACGTATTGTTGAATCATTCTTCGAGAATTTTTGTTGATATTTTTACAAAAAGAAGTGTAGAAAAAATATATTTCAAGGGTCCATGTGTTGATAATAATCATTCTACTGATCAAGCTTTTAATGGAGCCATGTTACATGCAATCAAACGAGACTGCAAGAAAATGCAAGTTAAGAACACAGACAGGGACTGAGATTAGTACTTCATATGTTGAGGCTATCGAAACCCACATTCACAGTGGGTTCAACCAAATAGTTTCAGTTTTGCACAAACATGGACAAGGTCCTTCGAAAACGTATTGTTGAATCATTCTTCGAGAATTTTTGTTGATATTTTTACAAAAAGAAGTGTAGAAAAAATTATTTCAAGGGTCCATGTGTTGATAATAATCATTCTACTAATCAAGCTTTTAATGGAGCCATGTTACATGCAATCAAACGAGACTGCAAGAAAATGCAAGTTAAGAACAGACAGGGACTGAGATCAGTACTTCATATGTTGAGGTTATCGAAACCCACATTCACACTTAGTTGTGCTCGAGATGATTTTTGGTGAAAAATGTAACTCAGCAAAACACAATAAACTATTCCAAACTGCTAGCAGATTAAACAAGACATGTGAAGAAATTTAAGCATAATCCTCATGAATATTGAAATGGATGGCAGGGGCATTGCCCCAAATATATATCAAACCCACTTCAATAGTAAATTCAAATGTATCTGGTTGCATGGATCAAGATCCAAAAAGGTACCTTTATCCAGAACTGTGTGTGCTACATGAAATGGAACACGAGCAAAAATATCAGGAAATGTTAGCCAGGTCGTGGTTTCCACAAGTTGAGCATATCTCCTTTACTAGTTGTTTGCCAGAGGTTCCTTCCATCTCTTTCATTATGATCTCAAATGGAGATGGCACACTAGTTTTAGTTGTTCTGGCTCTTTTCTGGAGGGCCATCAGAGCCTCCCTGTTAGCATTCTCATCCTATGATTCTCCACTAGCTGATCATACAGAAGACCAAATCAAAATAGATCAATATTGAAACTTCTCACATGAATAACGCAAAGCAAGTAGCATATTCAAACTTGATGCCTTGCCAGAAGAAGTTGTTCTGCGTTTGTTTCTATGTCAATCAGAGCCTCTTGAAGTTGCCTCATGTTGGGATCCATGATAAAACTGCAAAACATGTGAATTACTTAATAAGAATATAACCATTTGTGTACTATACATCAATATTTGAAAATGCCAAAGAAAATCTTCACAACTTTGATTTCAAGTATGATCAACCTTATGTGATAGAAACAACAAAATGCACAAAAATATGAGACACTATCCCTCATAAATGGATCTAATTTCCCCCGGCCACATTCCTATTTTCCTATTTACAGTTTCGGTGATAGTTCCTACGACGAATCCTCTAACCATGGGATGAATTGCATTTATCTTACTATAAAATAAATATACCGAAATTCTACAAGAGAAATGGATACAATTATCAATTTTAGCAACTGACCATATAGAAGCTCAGTCAATTATCAATGTTGCAATGGACTATAAAGAAGTTCTAACAAATATATACATAAGGTAATGATGCATATCTGTGGTCTGCATCATGATATATTCATCCGTTGAAAAAGCCTATCACGATACAATGTTTTTGTCTCTACAACATACTAGCAAAATGGTAATACTAGGAAATTGTGTAACTGGCTGAATGCAAAAATACAGCTGCAAGCCACATAGTGAAAAACACATCTTTCTCACTAAACATTTCTGGACAACAAATAGAAATGGATAGTACAGCCTTCTCAATTCTCACTATATGCATAGAGGATATATATCTATGTTTATCAGGATATGTGCCAATGTAACCAAATTCACAGATCATACATACATACTACATGTGAGTATGATGCCAGTTTGACAATGAATTGAACTGTAACACATACATGTGTCACATGCGAGAGTCAACTATATACTAAACAAAAAGAAATTGATAACTATAAGAGCACATTAAAATGATGAAAATGCAGTATATATTGAGCTAACAACTAATTAAGTAATAGGAATATAATGATTTCATAAAACCAATCACCACTATTGACTCTGAGGTTATTCCAATTATGCAGTTAATCTTTCTTTACTTACATGATTTAGATCTATTTTCACTACTGGATGCTGGTGGAACTTAACACCGGCTGCAAACGTCAACCACTCTAATCAAGCTACTGTTCTACAAGAGGCTGCCAAGCCACCAGATGTTGTGGAAGAAGCCACATTGTTATTTTATGAGACTAGATGTTTACTCATTTGTGTGAAAGGGTCAATAAGCAAAGGGTTTGACATGAGGTGGCACAGTGGCAGCAAGAATTGCTTAAAGAAATCATAAGTACAAGCAACAAGTGGCTATTGTAAATTTTCAAGGTACTTCTAAATAATTTCACAAGTGAAGCTGAACCCTTGAGTTTTGTGTGAGGATGTGCACAAGGATTCTTTTGTGTTGTGGCTATGAGCATGTGTGCAAGGTTTCTTTTGTGCTATGGCTGTGTGCATGTCGCTTTCTTCAGTAGTTCAGTTGTGCAAGTCATAATGACCCCATAATCCTGGTTCCGCCACTGTAGTACGGGGTGTATGGCGTGGCGAGATGTGCGTGGGGAATTTGTGATGTGGGGCAAGAGGACAGGGACAATGTGATAAGGGTAGTAGGATCCACGCATGATAGAGCTGGGGGACGAGTGGACGACGTGGGTGATAGCCCCTATATGCGACCTTTAGCGGAAGCGACAGATGCGAACGTCTGAACGTTTGGGGGTCCAGTTATTCTAGGAGTTTTTATTTTGTTTTTAATAAAAAAGGGTAGATATATGAATGAATTTTTATATAATTTAATAAATCTTTTTTTTGTAAAATTCCACCTATCTACTAATAATCATCAACATTGGTACAACAATCCCAGTAATAAAAATTTAGAAATAGGTCATTTGACCATCTAGCGACGACTGATCTCAAACCACACCAAAGACTACAAAAAACGACCGCATTCCAAGATATCCGTCGGACACATGAATCCACACGCGCTTTGTCGGCGCTAGGCACACCACCAGAGCGAGGATAGGGTTGGAGGACCTTATTCTGACTTTAGACGTAGTCATCCTCTCAATATCCTGAAAAACAATCAAAACAGCGGTCTAATTATCGAATATTTTTTATTTTTTATTTTCATGTTTTTGCATAAATAACTAGGAATATTTTATATTTTCATGTCTTTATTATAAAGTAAACATGTGATGTCAAATCATAAATATATGCATATATATGTAGTATATATTTACACTAACTATGTCTCGAAAATAGTAACATAAGAGGCAACCATAAATCTTGTGATCTTGCTTGACATTACATTCATAGTGCACACCCACCCTCAAGTGATGCATAGTCATTAAAAGGTATACGTATATTTTGAAAAATTAATTTATGCTGGGTTAGATTAGTATAGCACTCCAATGTTCAAACTGCTAAAAGTTGGCAGTTTTTACTATGTATATCCAAACATGAACTGTCTGATGATTAATTCAAGTAAGCAATTTCCTGTACAACCGAACATCAACACTCAAACTGCAAACCATTTAAATCCTTGGACTGATTTAGTAATTGACTTCAGTTCAATTCCTTGAGCACAATATCTGCATCTAAACAAACTCTAATAGGCTTTTTTGAGTGGGTAAGGGCTCGAAGGCCCTAGAACTTTATTAACAAAGCGGTGGGTACAAGTTTACAAAGAAGTCCCCTAAGAATAGGGGAAAGCATATAAGGGGACTACAAAAACCAAAAAGACCCTGGGCAGAAAGAGGAAGAAACAAACAAGACCCTGGTCTTCTCCACCGCAATAGTCTAGCCGAATAGAAAAAATGAACTACTGCAAATACAAGCTGCCAACACAGAATAACACAGACGGAGCCTATCAGGGGATCCATCGAGATCATGGACAAAAACCTGCAACCGTGTTCTTCAGGGGCCTCAAACATCCTCACCAACCGTAGAGCCAACGACTCAACCATCAATCGAGTTGTTAGAGGCACACGAGGTAGGAGTTTGAGCTGTTGATTTTGATGGCACATCACTAATCCCAAGCATCACCGATCCCAATACAGGAACATCTTCCCCCGAATCTGGGGAGAAATAGTGGTGACGAGGAAGATTTCCTTTCCTGAGTTGATGATCCTCTCGAACGAGAAGGGGATGGATTGCTTCATCATAGGACACAACACCGGGAGCATAAAAAGAAGAACCGCGATGGAGGCCAGTCGTTGCCATGAGGCCATCACCATGATGGCTTGGACGACGCATCACCATCGACACCGTCCTGAGTCCCTGCTCCACACGAATCCACCAGCTTGAAGTAGGGCCGGAGCGCCCCTTCCCAATCTCCCCCACCACCATGTTCGTATAAGTGGGGGATAGCAGCGCCAACCAACACGCCACGACACGGTTCCTCCTCACCTCCACGGCCTTCTAGGAGCCATAGAATGACGACACCTCCCTCAATATGGTGATGGTCAAATACCACCTCGGCTTTATTAAAGACGAAGCACTCCACCTAATTCGTCGTCACGACTAGCCCCGTCCACCGGAGCATCACTACGAGGAACAAGAGGAAGAGCAAGATCTAGATCCAGCCAGAAAGATCAAGAAGATTCGAAGCGGCATATCGTCAGCCCTCGGCACATGGCCAGACACTACACCTACTACTAGAGAGCCCTAACACTACTCCGGCGCCTCCCCTTCGCTGCCTCCTGCCGGCTATTCCGGTAAGAGGGGCTCGGGGAAGACCCGGTATTCACCGCATGACTCTCAAAGCATGACGAGGGAGGCGAGGTGGAAAGGGATACTTCTTAGTGATATTAGCGAACAAACTCTAATAGGCAGTTCAGTCAAATAGAAACCACGTGATGATATCCAACTATGTGTTTACTCTATTTTCCGAATAAATATTTCTGTTATTCTGGCCATGATCCCCACACATGTAAGGGAAAATTGAATGCCCCTCCACAAATGGAGAAGGGCCGTCTGAATCTATCTAACCGGATAGGCAGCAAGTCCCAACGGCGCCCTACAAATGGACCGTGCCCTCCGGACCGGGTTTTCTACCCTAAATTTGGGTTTTCTTTGCGGTGGCGTGGACAGGACATGGACGGGTCACGTGTTCTCCGTGGCCCGCTAGTTAGTGGTAGAAAAAATTTCATTCATTCATAGGATAGAGTTTTTACAACTAAAAAGGTAAATACAAGCTAGCTAAACTAAATCTCCCTTGGGCTAGACGCATCGGCATAGAGCTTCGGCATCGCTAATAGCATTGACGTAGCAAGCTTGGCCCTCATCGGTGGCATCTCAAGAGCTTCCTTGGACCTCACCACCCATCTCGCTGCCCTGGCTTCCTTGTCCCTCCGTTCCCGCGCTATCGTCCCCCTCGCCGGCCACTTCATCGTGGCCTTCTTGGACCGGTGGTGCCTCTGGGCGGCCAGTTTGTGCCTATTGAGCCAGGCAAGGCTAAGGTAACCCCAGTCGACCACCTCCTAGTCCCTCGCCTCTTACTCTTGGGAAGCGGATGAATCTTCCTCAGCAAATGTTGCATCCGCCGCTGCCCACACCATCGTAGTCGTGTCCTCCTGCAACCGATCGGTTCCCTTCTACACAAAAACGAGTGCAATCTTCTGGCGGCATGCCTCTTTTACCTCCAGCACGGCAAGGAGGAAACCTTGTGTAACATCCCAAAAATATTAATCAAGGTTATCAAGTTCCAATCACCCAAATTTAGGGTTAACAAAAACTTTTCTTAATTACAATCCATATAAATGCATGTGTGTATGTGATGACTGCATAAATGCTTGTATGGACTTGCGTGATTGTTATGAATAACAAAGAAACAACATCATCTAAATCATTTCCAAGTAGAATCAAATCAATAGAAATTCAAAAACAAACCATATGAGCTAATGGTCATTTTTGCCAATCTTGTTCACTAGACCACTTTGAGTGTTTCTAGTCCAAGATTTCTAACAAAAACAAATCCAATTCTTTTCATCCCTTTCTAGACCAAGTAGAAGTGAACCCAATCCCACCTTGAAAACCCACAGAAACATTTGGCAACCCTATTCAAATGACAATTCAAATTTGAATCTAGTTCATATGGTAAGATCACCATTTCTCAAAATCCAACCAAACCAGTGCATCTTGACAAATCCAATCAACCATACACTAACCAGTATGTGACCATTGCACCCACGAAGTTTCATCAAAAAAATTCAAGTATGAATTTCTTTTGGCCATTTCATCAAACACCTGGAGACACAAACCAAATTATTTCAAACTTTACCGTTTTGAGCAGTAGTCTCTCCAAACCTTGTCTCCCATTGACCACCCTTGTCTCCCCCAACAACCGTGGCATTAAACCAGCTAGAACCCTACCCAATGCACCATGTCGTGCATGCCCGAGCCACCCCTTGCCAGCCGACCATGGCAAGCTAGCCAGAGCCATCGTCGCGCCTAGCCACCATGTTCAGGAGGAACGCCACCGTACACCGCCACCCTCTGTCCAACCCTCGAGCATTGACAAGCATTAGACCACCGAAAACACGCAGGCCCAGTTTGTCCCTGCCATGTCCAGAGCGCGCCAGTTCGCCGAAGCCTACCGCCTTGCACAGACCACACCTCTCCTTCGCCGCCCGTCCACACAATCACCACCGTCCTAGGAGACCACCAGACATGCCCATTCGCCGTCGTGCGACCAGGAGCGCTTGTGCGTCGCAAAAAATGTCGTCGGTGCCGCTCAGAGAACTAGCGCGTCCCGACCAAACCGCATCGCCCCTTGCCGCGCCATCAAGCAGTTGAGCACCGCAAGGACACCGCAAATCATCCCCTAGCCCCAGCCATGCCCGTATCGTTATGCGCCGACCCCGACAAGCACTGCCCATGTCGATCGGCCTCTCTCACTTTCCTATAAAAGGAGGCCTTCCCCGCTCGTTTTATTCACACCAATTCACTCCCCACCTCTCACTGATCCTTCCCACCTCTTCCCAGAGCAAGGCGAGCTCTCCCTCGGTGGAATTGCGCCGGATTCAGCCACTACTGGAGGAGAAGGGCACTATTGATTGCGGCCACCCCAGGAAGAGCCACCAGTACTAGGAGAACCGCCGTCGTCGACTTCGTCGTTCGCCCCCATCGCCAACCATCGCCTGAGCCCCTGTGAGCCGCCCCATACCCCCACTGACTGTGCTAGGGTTAGCCACTGTCGTGTTTTGTTCCGGCGAGGACGACGGCCGTGAGCCGTTGGTCCTTAGAACTAATCCTACGGTCGTAATCGCCCCGTACCCCTTCGCCACACTCTGTCTCACTGACAAGTGGGGACACCACTTAACCAGCCCGCGCACGCTGTGCGCATTGGGCCGACCCAGTTAGAATTCCCGCATGACCCAGTTAGTTTGAATTTAGATTTTCCAATTAGTTCAAACCCTGGTTCTGTCTGTTGATTCAAAAATCAATTCAGAGAGATTTACTGAACCAAATTGCATGAAACTAATTTTGTTAGAAAGATATGGAAATTCTTAATCCAAACCCGTTGGATTCAAACCATTTGAAATTATAGATCAACTATAGTAAAAATTAACAAGGCAGAGACTTTTATGCATTCAAACATTTTTTTCAAAATTCAACCATAAATGCTTTTGAGTTGATTCCAACTCTCAAAAATCACATTTGATAAGACCTTTCTGAATATATAAAATATCTAGGTTTAGTTATGTAATAATGGACAAGTAATAAAAGAATGCCCCATGGGCATTTCTAGTCACTTTAATTAATTAAAATAATAAGGTTAAACCTTATTAAATTGTGACACCACTTTAAATCACATTCCCAAGTATTGAAATATGTGGTGATGACATGTGTCAACATGATCCCATATTTTAATTGGAGAATATTAAATGTTAAGTTGTTTTTCAATGAGTAGAAATTACTTTTCTAAAATAAAACAAATAAGACTAAGTCTTTAATCCTTGCGATGATTGTGATGATGCTAGATCATCTAGTGTGAGCCTTTGTGTGCCCAATAGAAGTAGTTAAGTATTGTTTGGTGATTGTGTACTTCGTATTTATTTATAGACGCTAGTACCAACCAAGGATACGAAGAGGACGGAGACTACTATGAAGAGGAAGCAGAGGAGAACTTCAACCACTACACTACTCAAGGCAAACCATCTTAGCAAGATAACACTTGCAACTTTGCAATCTAGATAACCCATGCAATGCATTAGCCATGCTTTGGTTATACCACCTTGATTATACGAAATCCCAGTTTTACTTGCAAAGCTTTATTATTTTATTTCTTTATCAAAGCTTTTTATTTATGTTTACTTAGTGACTTGTGAATTTTGGAAGGCTACTATAGGTAGCATAAATAGCATAAAACTTGGCCTAAGTTAGATAGAATTATATGTCATACTGAGGCATGAGATTAGACTTAGATAAGTCACACTTATTATCACCCCTCATTAGTGATTACCCCTAACTTTAGTGGCTAGTGCTAAGCATAAAACTTGCTCACTTTAAATGAGAATACTTGGTGAAAATGGTTATGAAAACCTTAGAATTATGAGTCATTCTAATGATATGTTTTGACATGTGTTCTTGAACACCAGATGATTTTGATGATGAAAATGTTGAGGCATGGGCCTTAGCTCTTTATAAAACTGATGGTTGTGTTTGGATGCGATACCATTCCAATTTTACCGTACAAACACAATACCTGAATTTGGGTAGGGCTTGACTGGAAGTTTATACATATTAGTATGGGTTTCCTTGTGGCCGATGTTTGAGATGAGGCTACCTCGTGATGATTGACCACCTGTGCAGTTTCCAAGATGACAGATGGTCATGGTTGGGAGGCCAAACTCATAGGAGAGGTGCCTATACTAGGGTGTGTAACTGAAAGGTTAGGATTAATTATCCGCATACTGAGTATGGTGATTCAGGATTGTTCCTAACGAATGTATCGAATATTGTGGTGAAGGTGTACCACCTCTGCAGAGTGTCAAACTATTCGAATAGCCGCGTCCGCGGTTATGGACAGTTGGAGTGGCCATACTGTTCCATCGTCAGATGTTTTCAAAACGACTTGTGAAATGAATCATGACTTGACCACAACAAAGTTGTGATATGAAAACTCAAGTTCCCACTTAGGTGTTATAAAACCTTAAACTAGTTTTCTTTGCATCTAAACTCAGTTAGAGATAAATCTGGCTTTTGCAAAACAACCTAGAGCTTAGTATTCCTACTTGAACCCCTTTACTTGTTAGTGATAGTTCGCGAGTACTTAAAGAGTACTCATGGCTTTGTCCCTGGCTATTCTTGTGGCCAGACTATGAGGAGGACTACCATGATGATGGACAACAGGAAGTCTATGACAACTAGGATCATCTCCCATCGTCAGCATTACTTGTGACCCTAAAGATGGAGCTTCGCCCACACTACCGTTATTATATTATTCCGATGCGTTGATTGTATTAAGACTGGATCATGAGATCCTTTATTTTTAAGACCTTTATTATGGTTTGTAATGGATGATGAACTATGGTACCAATCTGTTATGTCTCGCAAAAATGGTAATCCTGGGATTGCGATGTATGGCATAACAGGCATCTGTGATTAAAAATCCAGGTGTTGACAAGTTGGTATCAGAGCCATCCTGACCATGGGAGACCCTAGTTAGAATGGACGCTTGAATCAAAAACTTAGTTTCAAAACAAAAGAAGCGAGTATTTATGAAAACCTATTCTCATTCTTATCACTTAGAGTCTTTCAAGAAAATTCATGTTCCTAAAAAATTCTTGCAAAATCTTACATAAAATTTGACACACTTGATCACTCTACTAACTTAATCATCCTATATTCTTATAGATGGACGTGAAGTATAGCAAGTTCTATAAGTTGGGCAATGGAGGAGAGCTCATCTTTGAGCGTGATTTGGACCAACTCTCGGAACTTCTAGAGCGCCCGCACCCCGAGTTCTTCGGAGCCCAGCTCAACGATCAGCAATGAGGAGAATTGCAATGGTTGATTGTTGCAAATCTCAGAGGGAAGATTGAAGCCCCCACCTCAGAAGGAAACCAGTTCACCTTAAGAGAGAACAACTGGCTAGACGGACTCGCCAGGGCCATACAGGAAGCTCTTGCCCGTCTGTGTGGGAAAAGCATCAATCAGATCAAGGGCACGCGCTTTGAGTATTACCCAAGGCATGATGCTATGGGACAGACATTGGAGGTACCAAGTCACCCGCAATTGAAGCATCAAGTGGACCACCTCAGGTTCATGATGTATGACAGGCAGAAGGAGTTGGACAATGCCGTGCCTCACCACAACTATGCCATCGGTCGAAGGACGGACCATCGCCATGCTTGTGAAGGATCGACAGTCACGTTGCCGTCAGCTTGACAAGAAGGAGCGCATCATTGCCCGCCTGCGTCACAGAGTGACAGACTTAGAGGAGACCATCCACGAGCGAGACATGCAGCTTAAGGAGAGGGAGAATGCAGGGGAAGATATCTGTGGAGACCCCTACTCCTACCTCAGTGATGATGATGACTTCCTAGAGGATCAAGCCATGGACTTCCACACTGATGACGATGACTCCGCCTTCATTGATGATGATGATGAAGCCACCGATTCCGAGGAGTAGTGGCACTTGAGCACTAGTGTTAGGGAGTTGTATCTGGTCCCACTGTATCGTAGTTTCACATAATGGTTCGTAAAACCATCTATTTCCTTCTTGTGGTGTGTGTTTGTATTGTGTGCTATGAATGAATGAAAAGCAAGTTGCTAGTCAGCAAAACCTGAGTCAAACTCAAAAAAAAAATGAAAACTTTTCAAAAACAAATCCCTGAACCTTAGAAAATTTCCCTCTTTTCTCATGATCTATCTCAATCTTCAGATGCCTCGCGGAGGAAGCAGCTCATCCTCGGACCCAATGCTGCAAATCTTGCAAATGTTGGTTTCGGACCGCGAAGCTGAAAGAGCCGAACGTCAAGCCAACTTAGCCACCCTTCAACACATAGCTCAAATGACCCGGAACAATCAAGGACATGGAAACCAGGACAACCATGGATCCAAGCTCAAGAACTTTCAGAACACCAATCCACCCATCTTTAGTAAGTATGAAGAGCCCTTAGATGCTGATGACTAGCTGCAGACTATGGAGAACAACTTAGAAGTTGCAGGAGTGGAGGCCAATGGGAAAGTACTGTTTGCCACCCACTATCTGGCGAGAGACGCAAGCTTGGGGAGCAGGCGTTCGCGCCATGAATGGAGGACATATGATGACTTGGGATGAATTCAAACTAAAGTTCAGCAGAACCCATGTGCACCGGGTTTAATCAAGAGGATGAGAGATTAATTCAGAGAATTGAAGCAAGGGAGGATGACAGTAGTTGAGTACCATGACAAATTTCTATCACTATCTAGGTATGCACCAGATGATATTGACAATGAAGCCAAGAAGAAGGAGAGATTCTTGAATGTGCTTCATGATGAGATGCAGACAGTGTTAGTCAATATTCCATTTGCTGACATTGAAGCCCTAGTGGATTCTGCCATTCAGATGGAAGGCAAGATCAACCAAGCCAATGAGAACCGCAAGCATCGAATGATGCATCAACCAGGAAACCACCATACCCCAAAGTATCGCCTCAACCCGTCTGCAGGATATGCCCCAAGAAACAATAGACCCCCGATGAACCGTCCGAACTATCCCAACCGTGAAGGAGGAAACCCAAGGCCCGAAGGAAACCACAACAAAAACCCCGGCAACTCCAACAATTTCAATCATGCACCGCCCAAGTTCAACAACAACAATGTCACCAACAACACCAATACTGCCCCAAGGACTGGAAGCAATGATGTGCCTGTTGCAGGAAAATACAAGTCTCGGGTGACTTGTTATGATTGTGGAACCAAGGGTCACTATTCCAAAGAGTGCCCCAAGAACTGCAGCCCCAATGTGAATGCCCCAGCTGACGATGTCGTGTTCATTCCTGGAAGGAGATTTGCTGAGGAATTATTCGCTCAACCGCAATGAAATCTGTTTCACATGGATGCAAGAGTGTTGTTTGATTCTGGAGCATCGCACTCGTTTGTTATAGAAGAATTTGCATGCACTAGTAAGATTCAACCAACAAAATTGAAGCATGTTATGATAGTTCAAATACCTGGTTCAACCACCAAAGCTAGACAAATTTGCAAGGCCGTACCTATCAGAATCTATGGCATAGATTTTTATGCTAATATAATAGTACTCAGAACCAAAGGTTTGGAAGTAGTACTAGGAATAGATTGGATGTCAAAACATAAATGATTAATCGACTGTGCCAAGAAAACCATAACCATGACTAGTACGGCCGAAATATCAGTAGAGCATGTATCTGAAACCTTTCCCCGTCAATTAAAGTGCAACAAGAGTCTAGCCCAACCAACCATTGACCAAGTCAGAGTAGTCTGTGAATACTCCGACGTATTTCCAGATGTTTTGCCCGGTATGCCCCTAGATCGGGATATCGAGTTTATCATTGCACTAATCCCTGGAACCGGATGTAACAGCCCAAGCTTGTAAGATATGTAAATAGTACTTAAGCACTGCATGCATCTGTTTAAATCAATGAAAGATATGCATAAGATCAAGTATGTGAATCATAATACATTTGCAAAACCCTAAACCCTAGTCTTTCCCCCTCTTTTTGGAGTCCATTCAAAATGTTTTGAATTTGAAAGTTAACCCAAAATAGTGGAGCCCAAATAGTGTCAAAGGGCCCCCACATTATTTTCAACATATTTACAAAATCCTGGTATTTTTAATTATCTAAAACAGTATCCAAATCATTATACAAAAGAGAGAAAAGGAATTTAGGAAATAGAAAAAAAATCTGTCTAAAAAAAGCAATCCAGCGCCTCTGGGCCGAGCCCAACCTTTCCCTTTTCTCCCTCCTTAGCAAAGGCCTCAGCCACCAAGCCAGCCTGCCAGTGACCAGTACGCACTGCTCCCCTGTCGTCTTCCTCGACAACGGCGAGCAGCTCGTTGTCGCCGCCCACGCCGTCGATCCCCACCGCCTGCATCCGGCCGTCCGCCGCCGCGTGGAGGAGGATAAGGTCTTCGCGGCGTCGCCCTGGCCATCCTCATCCTTTCCCCTCTCCTCAGAGATCCCTCTCTTCTCTCCCGTGCGAGGTCTAAAACCCTAGCCTCGGGCTCCATCCTTCGCCGCCGTTGGAGGTCACCCCGAGCCTCGGCGTGACGTCTAGAAGCTTTGCCTCACCTTCCTCTTCTTCCATGCCAACGGAATCGAGGAGGGGCACCCACAACCACCGCAATCGACGCTGTCTTCCTGAGCTCCGGCCGCTGCTTCCATCGACGTTGCCGACACCGTTCGACCTCCCCTCGCGCTAACGACCCCTCTACAAGCTTCCCAGTGAGCTGGTGGTTCTTCTGGACCCCTCTATCCTTCCCCTCCCGCTCCGTAGCCGCCTCTCGCCATCGGCCCATAAGCTCCGACGTTGTGCTCCGCCGTTCCCTAGCTCCAACAAACTATATCTAGCGGGGCCGCTAGATTTTGGTCCAGCGCGATGCGCCGCATCGAATACGCGCAGCCCCACATCCCCGCTCGCTCGCTTGCGCCGTTCCCCGACGCCGTCTGCAGGTCCTCCGGCGAGTCCCTCGTGGCGCCGAGGTGGAAGACGATGTGGCCTCGGCCCCGCCCGTCAGTATCTAGGGCTAGGATTTGCCCTGGTAAAAATCCACCCACCCTAGCGCCGACCCCACCTATCCAACGTGGCTGCACACGTGGCCTTGGACCCAACAGTCAGTGGCTGGGTCTGGCGTCTGTCTCGGTGAGAAAAGCTAGGGATAGGACCCTGACGTCATATGATGCAATATTTCAATTTAAATTGTTTTAATAATTTCAGAAAAGGTTTAAATATTGTAAAATCAATAACTAATTATCTATAATTCAGAAAAATACAAATAATATATCAAAATGTTCAGAAAAATGAGTTCTATCTATTTAATCTATAATCATACATTGTTAACCAACTTTCATTACAATTTTAATTAGAATAACTAATCGAACCCCATAGGTGATTCCGAGGATCCCCCTTGTTCTAGGGTTTGGACCTCTCGAACCCCGTTTAAAATGCCCAAGCATGTTCTAGGGTTCTTCTCAACAGTATTTAACTTGTCATATCATCCATATTGATTGTGCATTGCATTATGCCATGTATTGTATGTTGGTTCCCCTTTTCCGGTATTTGGCTCTTCGCGAATAGGAACCGAACCCGAGGTTGAAGTCAACAACACCGAAGATTCATACATGTCTACTGATGGACAAGGCAAGCATAGACTCTCATTCTAAATCTATGTTTTACAAAGTATATTACTTTCTCGCTATGATGCACACGATTCCAATATGGTCTTTTGCCAGTAGCTAGTGTTACCTATATGTTGCACTGTTTCCCTTTTGTAGCCTTATACTCCTGATCCACTGCTCCTAGCATACCTAGGTTTGGCATGTGAGCGTTGTTAGAGCTTCTGCGACCGACAGCTTAGCCATGCATAGTAACAACACCTGATCTGTCCGAAAGATAAATCAGAGATGCCGAAGAATCTAGAAAGGCAGGAGATGGTGATACCGTCGAAGGAGTTAACTAAACATGCTAAGGCTTGTACGGGAGGCCACGTTGGGTGTGGTTTTTGTAGTCCCATGCTCGCCACCACTAGGAACTGAGTTCTTACCTTTGGAACCAAGATGAGCGTACAGCCACACGGGGTCTGGACAACCCCTCGACTAACTAACTTGCCTAGTAGATTCCATGAGTCACATAGTTCGGGTTTTCCATTTGGCATACACATTGAAAACGATTTCGAAAGAGGAGGTGAAGGAGGTGCATCATAACAGGTAGGGAAGAGTGGCCGCAGTTGCTTGGGGTCGATGGAGCTCCTGGTAAACCAACCTCGCCTCACATCTTTAAGTACCGGCTTCGGGATTTGACCCATTACGGCGGAATCATACTTATTGCGTGACTCATGGTCTCAGCGAAAGAAAGGTAAAGTTCGTGGTCAACCACCCTCTGCCGGCCTTCCCAGGAAGAGGGCTAATAATTTGGCATTAAGAGTCGGTTGGTGCATATGGGTAAAGTTGTACATCCCTACAGGGTTAAATCTTTTCGAAAAGTTGTGTTCACGGTTATGAATGACTTGGCGACCGGACTTAAGATCATAGATAACATTAACCACTATAAAACTTGTTGATCCACGTGTGCTTAAGGATGCTTCCTCCGGGTTGAGGGGGTGATCCTAGATAGGAGGTTCTGATGAAGCTGGTGGTTACCAAGAATGTGATGGACAAGATGAATAAGTGGCTATCTTATCCCTTTAAAAAGATTCTGAGTAGACGAGGATCTTCTCTCTCTTGTTTATAAATAAAGTTTGCTTTCCGCAAAAGTAAATCTAGAGAAAGCCTTTCTAGCCAGAGAATGTAGGTACTAGGTTATCTAAGTCTTGCGGAGTACATTCTCGTACTCAGCCTTGCGCCATTGTTGTTTTTCTATAGAGGATCTGGTAGAAACTGAAGGTGGCTTATATGTTGACATCGACGAGTAGTTGGGGGTCCCAGGTAGCATCCTGAGGACTATGGGATGGATGTCGCTTTTGTTAATGGCCTCTTAGGCCTTTTGCTAAGCTGTTGTGTAGAACAACATAATTTGATTTCGCTGTGTGATGTAATGTTGGGTCTATGACCTCTGGTTTGTAATAACTCTAATATCTCACTCTGCTAAGAGTTTAAACTTATGATGTTGAATCCCTGTGTTCTGTAATTTTACCAAATTATACTGTGATCTTCCGCATTTGGGAGTTGAACTTATCTGAGATGATGATCTGAGGCTAGTTTAACCCTAACCCTGGGGGGTGCTACACCGGACCCATAGCTCAGAGACCTTATAGTATGAACCCATCTGAATTAGTGGAGCTGAAGAAACAACTGGATGCTATGCTGGAGATAGGACTGATTCAACCAAGTGCGTCACCATGGAGATCACTTGTCTTGTTTGTGGACAAGAAAGGTGGAGATAATCGTTTGTGTACGGATTATCGGAAGCTGAATGATGTCACCATCAAGAACAAGTACCCACTTCCGAAGATAGAAGATTTGTTTGACCAGTTGACCGGTGCCAAAGTGTTTTCTAAGATTGATCTTAGAACTGGTTATCATCAACTCAAGATTCGCGCAGAGGATATTCCAAAGACTGCCTTCACCACGAGATATGGACTGTATGAGTACACTGTCATGTCTTTTGGATTAACCAATGCCTCCGCTTATTTCATGAACCTCATGAATAAGATTTTTATGGACTTCCTGAATAAGTTTGTCATTGTTTTTATCGATGACATTCTGATCTATTCCAATTAATAAGAAGAACATGAGATACACCTAAGGACCATCCTTGAAACCCTTAGAGAGCATCAGTTGTATGCCAAGTTTAGCAAATGTGAGTTCTGGTTACAGGAAGTAGGATTCCTCGGACATATCGTGTCAGGCGGAGGAATTACTGTCGACCCTGCCAAGGTTAAGGATGTTGAAGAATGTCAAGCCCCAACCACTCAAACCTAAGATCGTGCATTTCTCGGATTAGCGAGATATTACCGCAAGTTCGTGGAAGGATTTTCGAGCATCGCAAGACCCATTAACCAATTGTTGAAGAAAGATAAGAAGTTTGAATGGACGGACAAATATGAAGCAAGATTTCAAGAACTCAAGAAGAGATTGATCTCAGCCCCAATCTTGATTATGCCGGATATCACGAAGCCTTTTGATGTGTTTTGTGACGCATCCAAGATCGGTCTCATATGTGTGTGTTGATGCAAGAAGGCAAAGTCATATCATATATATCCCGACAACTGAAGCAACATGAGCAGAATTACCCTACCCATGACCTTGAACTAGCAGTCGTAGTTTTAGCCTTGAAGACACGGTGACATTACCTCATGGGTAACTGTTGTGAGATTTATTCGGATCAGAAGATCCTGAAATATATTTTTATCCAGAAGGAGTTGAATATGAGGCAAAGGAGATGGATAGAGCTAAGCAAGGACTATGATCTGGACATTCACTATCACCCCGGTAAAGCCAATGTGGTAGCAGATGCTCTTAGTAGATTGCCGTGTTGCTTGAACTCCATGATTCTGAAGGAGCAACCAAGTTTGCAGAAGGAGTTGGAGGATTTCAGAATGGAGCTAGTAAGTGAAGGATTTTTGGCTAGCATAGAACTTCAACCCACTTTGATCAGTCGGAGGAGGTGCAGAAATGAAATGCTAGTATCAACGGAATCAAACGTCGTATTGGTACAAGGAAGGTACTCAGATTCACCAAAGATGAAGAAGGAGTTTTATGGTACAAAGGACGTATATGTGTACCTGCAGATTCAAAGTTGAAGCAAGCTATTTTTAAATAAGCCAATGATACTCTTTATTCTATCCACCCCGGAGGAACGAAGATGTATCAGGATTTGAAAGAGCAATTTTGGTGGCATAAGATGAAAAGAGAAATCGGAAGCTATATAGCCAAATGTGATATCTGACAGAGAGTCAAGGTGGGACATCAGAGACCCGCAGGACTATTGCAACCATTACAGATTTCGGAATGGAAATGTGATTCAGTTGGAATGGATGTTATCACTGGTTTGCCTACATCTAGTAGGGGAAATGACTCTATTTGGGTCATAGTGGATAGACTGTCCAAAGTCGCCCATTTCTTACCAGTCAAGACCACTTACCAAAGTTCGAAGCTAGCAGAGTTGTACATTGCTAGAATAGTCAGTTTGCATGGAGTCCCCAAGAACATTGTGTCAGATCGAGGAAACCAGTTTACCTCGAGATTCTGGAAGAAATTCCAAGAAGGATTAGGAACTAGACTAGATTTCAGCACAACTTATCACCCTCAGACTGATGGACAAACGGAGCGAGTAAATCAAATACTCGAAGATATGTTGAGAGCCTGTGTGTTGGAATATGGATCTAAATGGGATGATTTTCTGCCTTTCGCAAAATTTTCATACAACAACAGTTATCAAGCCAGTTTGCAAATGGCCCCATTTTAATTCATGTATGGAAGAAAGTGTCGTACCCCTTTGAATTGGTCGGAAGTAGGAGAGAGTCAAATTTTCGGACCCGACATCCTATGAGAAGCAGAAGAAAAAGTTCAAAATATTCGTGAGCACCTCAAGACCGCCCAATCCAGATAGAAGAGTTACGCCGACAAAAGACGTCGAGACCTAGCCTTCAATATCGGAGATTTTGTGTATCTCAAAGTATCACCCTTGAAAGGAATGCAACGTTTCCATCTCAAAGGAAAGTTAGCCCCCAGATATATCGGACCCTTCAAGTTTTTGAATTGCCGAGGAGAAGTATCGTATCAACTGGAACTGCCGGAGGAGTTGTCAGTCGTGCATAATGTGTTTCATATCTTGTTACTTCGCAAATGCCTAGAAGTCCCGGAGAAGACCGAAGTTTTCAATAATATTGATCATCGAACCATAGAGATCAATGATGACCTGACATATCCCGAAGTACCCATTTGTATTTTGGAAGAAGCCTTCAGAACCACCAGGACCTGGATTATCAAGTTTCTCAAGATCTAGTGGAGTAACCACACGGAAGAAGAAGCTACCTGGGAGCAAGGAGACTACATTAGGACGGAGTTTCCAGATCTCTTTAAATCCTAGTTTTCTCTTTTTCCCAAATCTCGGGACGAGATTTTGTTTAAGGAGGGAAGGTTTGTAACATCCCAAAAATCTTAATCAAGGTTATCAAGTTCCAATCACCCATATGTAGGGTTAACAAAAACTTTTGTTAATTAAAATCCATATGAATGCATGTGTGTATGTGATGAATGCATGAATGATTGTATGGACTTGTGTGATTGTAATGAATAGCAAGGATTGGTTTAAAGATTAAAACAACATCATCTAAATCATTTCCAAGCAGAATCAAATCAATAGAAATTCAGAAACAAACCATATGAGCTAATGGTCATTTTTGCCAATCTTGTTCACTAGACCACTTTGAGTGTTTCTAGTCCAAGATTTCTAACAAAAACAAATCCAATTATTTTCACCCCTTGCTATACCAAGTAGAAGTGAACCCAAGCCCACCTTGCAAACCCACAAAAACATTTGGCAACCCTATTAAAATGACAATTCAAATTTGAATCTAGTTCATATGGTAAGATCTCCATTTCTCAAAACCCAACCAAACCAGTGCACCTTGAAAAATCCAATCAACCATAGGCTACCTAGTATGTGACCATTGCACCCACCAAGTTTCATCCAAACATTCAAATATGAATTTCTTTCGGCCATTTCATCAAACACCTGGAGACACAAACCAAATTCTGCCAAACTTCACTATTTTGAGCAGTAATCTCTCCAAACATTGTCTCCCATTGATCACCCTTGTCTCCCCTAGTGAAAACCATGTCATTAAACCAGCTAGAACCCTACCCAATGCACCATGTCGTGCATGCCCGAGCCACCACTTGCCAGCCGACCATGGCAAGCTAGCTAGAGCCATCGTCGCGCCTAGCCACCATGTCCAGGAGGCACGCCACCGTCCACCGCCACCCTCTGTCCAGCCCTCGAGCATTGACAAGCCGTGGACCACCGAGAACACGCATGCCCAGTTCGTCCCTGCCATGTCCATAGCGCGCCAGTTCGCCGAAGCCGACCGCCTCGCATAGACCGCGCCTCGCCTTCGTCGCCCATCCACATGGTCACCACCGTCAAAGGAGACCACCAGACATGCCCGTTCGCCGTCGCGCGACCAGGAGCGCCTGTGCATCGTCAAAAACATCGTAAGTGATGCTCAGAGCACCAGCGCGTTCCGACCAAACCGCACCACCCCCTTGACGCGCCATCAAGCAGTTGAGCACTGCCGGGAGACCGTGCATCATCCCCTAGACCTAGCCATGCCCGTAGCTCGCTGTAACGCCGACCCCGACGAGCACTGCCCATGCCGCTCGGCCTCTCTCGCTCGCTTATAAAAGGAGGCCTTCCCCGCTCGTTTTCTTCACACCAGTTCAATCCCCACCTCTCACTGATCCTTCCCACCTCTTCCTGGAGCAAGGAGAGCTCTCTCTCGCTGGAATTTCGCTGGAGCCTGCCGCTGCTAGAGGAGAAGGGCGCCGTTGATTGCGGCCACCCTAGGAGGAGCCGTCAGTACCAGGAGAATCGCCATCATCGACTTCGTCGTTTTCCCCCATCACCAACCATTGCCTGAGCCCCGGTGATCCGCCCTAGACCCCCACTAACCATGCTAGGGTTAGCCACCACCGTGTTCTGTTCCGATGAGGACGACGGCTGTGAGCCATTGATCCTTAGTCTAATCCTACGGTCGTAATCGCCCTGTACCACTTCGCCACACTCTATCTCACTGACGAGTGGGGACACCACTTAACCAGCCCGTGCACGCTGTCTGAAGTGGGCCGGCCCATTTAGAATTCTCGCGTGACCCAGTTAGTTTGAATTTAGATTTTCCAATTAGTTCAAACCCTGGTTCTGTCTGTTGATTCAAAAATCAATTCAGAGAGATTTACTGAACCAAATTGCATGAAACTAATTTTGTTAGAAAGATATGGAAATTCTTAATCCAAACCCGTTGGATTCAAACCATTTGAAATTATAGATCAACTATAGTAAAAATTAACAAGGCAGAGACTTTTATGCATTCAAACATTTTTTTCAAAATTCAACCATAAATGCTTTTGAGTTGATTCCAACTCTCAAAAATCACATTTGATAAGACCTTTCTGAATATATAAGAATATCTAGGTTTACTTGCAGTAATAATGGACAAGTAATAAAGAATGCCCCATAGCATTTCTAGTCACTTTAATTAATTAAAATAAAAAGGTTAAACCTTATTAAATTGTGACACCACTTTAAATCACATTCCCAAGTATTGAAATATTTGGTGATGACATGTGTCAACATGATCCCATATTTTAATTGGAGAATATTAAATCTTAAGTAGTTTTTCAATGAGTAGAAATTACTTTTCTAAAATAAAACAAATAAGACTAAGTCTTTAATCCTTGTGATGATTGTGATGATGCTAGATCATCTAGTGCGAACCTTTGTGTGCCAAATAGAAGTAGTTAAGTATTGTTTGGTGATTGTGTACTTCGTATTTATTTATAGACGCTAGTACTGACCAAGGATACGAATAGGAAGGAGACTACTATGAAGAGGAATGAGAGGAGAACTTTAATCACTGCACTACTCAAGGCAAGCCATCTTAGCAAGATAACACTTGCAACTTTGCAAGCTAAATAACCCATGCAATGCATTAGGCATGCTTTGGTTATACCACCTTGATTATACCAAATCCTAGTTTTACTTGCAAAGCTTTATTATTTTATTTCTTTATCAAAGCTCTTTATTTATGTTTACTTAGTGACTTGTGAATTTTGGAAGGTTACTATAGGTAGCATAAACATCATAAAACTTGGCCTAAGTTAGATAGAATTAGATTTCATACTGAGGCATGAGATTAGACTTAGATAAGTCACACTGATTATCACCCCTCATTAGTGATTACCCCCAACTTTAGTGGCTATTGCTAAGCATAAAACTTGCTCACTTTAGATGGGAATACTTGGTGAAAATGGTTATGAAAACCTTAGAATGATGAGTCATTCTAATGATATGTTTTGACATGTGTTCTTAAACATTAGCTGATTTTGATGATGAAAATGTTGAGGCATGAGCTTTAGCCCTTTATAAAAATGATGGTTGTGTTTGGATGCGATACCATTCCAATTTTACCGTACAACCACAATACCCAAATTTGGGTAGGGCTTGACTGGAATTTTATACATCTTAGTATGGGTTCCCTTGCGGCCGAGGTTTGAGCTGAGGCTACCTCGTGATGATTGACCACCCGTGCAGTTCCCAAGATGACAGATGGTCATGGTTGGGAGGCCAAACTCGAGGTGCCTATACTAGGGTGTGTAATTGAAAGGTTAGGATTGATTATTCACATACTGAGTATGGTGATTCAGGATTGTTCCTGACGGATGTATCGAATATTGTGGTGAAAGTGTACCACCTCTGCAGAGTGTCAAACTATTCGAATAGCCGCGTCCGTGGTTATGGACAATTGGAGTGGCCATACTGTTCCGTTGTCAGATTTTTTCAAACCGCTTGTGAAATGAATCATGACTTGACTTGACCACAACAAGGCTGTGATATGAAAACTCAAGTTCCCACTTAGGTGTTATAAAACCTTAAACTGGTTTTCTTTGCTTGTAAACTCTGTTAGAGATAAATCCGGCTTTTTGCAAAACAACATAGAGCTTAGTATTCCTACTTGAACCCCTTTACTTGTTAGTGATAGTTTGCGAGTACTTAAAGAGTACTCATGGCTTTGTCCCTAGCTATTCTCGTGGCCAGACTATGAGGAGGACTACCAGGATGATGGACAACAGAAAGTCTACGAAAACTAGGATCATCTCCCATCATTAGCATTTCATGTGACCATGAAGATGGAGCTTCACCCACGCTACCGTTATTATATTATTTCGCTACGTTGACTGTATTAAGACTGGATCATGAGATCCTTTATTTATGGTGTGTAATGGATGATGAACTATGGTACCAATCTGTTATGTCTCGCAAAAATGGTAATCCTGGGATTGCGATGTATGGCATAACAGGCATCTGGGATTAAAAATCCGGGTGTTGACACCCTGCTAGCATCGTGCCTCCTGATCTTCCCAGGCTCGTCGCTCGTCTGCAATAAAATGGCGAATGCGCTCTTCCCTATCGACTGTGGTGACCCTAGCACACCACTACAAATTGTAGTGTGCAAGTCAACAGCATAACACTCACGGAACATTGTTCCATGAATATTACCCCTACCAGAGTAGTACAAGAGAAACATCGCAAGTCCAAGGTATAACTATATATTCATATCACAGATCTTCATATAAGATCATCGGAACTTCCATGGCACGATGAGCTTGCCAAGTAAGTTCCTCTTCAAACCAAGATCCAGAAGAAGCAGCTTATAGTCTAGTCTATCACTGGATCTACTTCTAGTCCTATCTCGATAACTAAAGGTTGTCTATTTGTTCTACTAGCAACTTCTAAGGGGTATGGTTTCTATCCCAGGGAATTGGATCCCAACTATGTTTAACTTGATCTCCTCCATCACTGTTGTGATGTAGTAACTTCTTTAAATCCGTTGAACCAACGTCGGCTTTCCGTAGGTGTCATCCGGAGTCTTCTAGTACCATGTTTACAATGTCGTCATTGACTTAAATACCTAAGCAAGGGATAAGGAGGATAGATTGAGTACAAGCATACTCAACAAGTTCTAATTATATGGTTGTTTTATGCACTATCTACATGTGTGGATCGTACATCCTAGGCATGTGCAGGTTTTCGAAATTAGGTTTTTAGAAGAGGTAAGTTTTAGTTTATAAAATTATATGTCTGTCAATCTTCACAGATTGTGAGAACTTCATGGAGTTTCTTTCCATGCTGCGATCGTAGTTCTTTCTGGAACAGGGAATATCATGACATGTTTATAAACTCTCGGGAGGTGCGCTACTTTATCCATAAACTTCTTTAGCCTATTATACAATCGGAAAATGCTAGCCAACATATTCCCGCCAGAATTCCTTGGTCTGAGGTTAGTATAAAAACTAGACAATCACTAGCATCTCCGCGAACCCATTGTCAACCCTTTGTAATGGGATTTTGTCACGAGACCAATGTCCAATTACCATCCTTCTAATATACTCAGTCGTTATCTTGAGACACCGAATAGGTACGTCATGAGATCCCACCCATTGTTATCCCCTAGAAGTAACAACGACCTGACTAATGCGAGGACAAACATAAGGAAGAAGGTCTAGCTGACTTGCCCGTCCCATTATGGGATTTGTGGTTAGCACGGTTTATACAACACTTTGAATCACTGACTACATTGGTTGTTAAGTCCTATTTTTCCAATACAATGGAAACTTCAACACATGGCTTACCTTCCATGTATTTCAATCCTAGTTCCACCATCCACCATTCCACATCTCATTTCATTCATAAAATGGTATTGTGCTTTTAATGCATGTGATAGAGTTTTGTCAAAGGGTTTTTGTAAAATAACTCAAAGGACATACAAGATTGCACTTGCAATTGGTATGCAAGCTTGATCTTGTAAAATTTATGCAATAATAACTTGCCTTCTAATTCCAGGTTGTGTAATCAGCGTCTTCTACCGTCATAAGATCCATATGGAATAGCAGTATATCATTAGTCTGGTAAGGAATAATGTTTAAAGAGTGTCAGTATGATATAAATATTTTAAGTAAACTATCATTTTCCTCCCCATTATGCTACTCTTACTGTGTCTATCAAAGTCTAGTATTACGAGTATAAACTACTCGAATAACACACTTGGAAACAAAATGATAAAGTTTGTTAAAAGGAATCAGTGTTGGTTGATATCACTTAGTGATATAGGATTTGGGTATTAGGGTGTCAAAGTAATGTTTAAGGTTTCAAAGGAATCATACAAGTGTAGGGGTACACTTGGATAAGAGTCAATATGTGAAGTGTTCGGATGGTGTAGAGATATGTATATACCTTAGGTATAAGGTGTATGTGAAAGGAATATGCCCGAGAGGCAATAATAAAGTGGTTATTATGTTATTCTAGGTTTATAATAGATGTTTATTTGTCATGCTATAATTTTGTTAATAAGAAACATTAATACATGTGTGATTTATAAACATAAAAGTATCCTAGTAATGCCTCTCTTAATACTAGCTTGTTGATTAATAGATGATCAAGGTTTTCTGATCATGAACATTGGATGTTGTTAATAACAGGGTCATATCACTGGCGAATGATATGATGAACAATCACCTGCAGTAGATTTAGAAATATGATCAAGTCCTTAAATTTATATTACTATCGCATTCGTAGTAACTCAATGTCCTTAGACCATGAGATCACGTCAATCACTTCCACTGGAAAAGTACTTTGATTCCATCAAATGTCACATCGTAACTAGGTGATTATAAAGGTGTCATCAGGTACTTGGAAAGTGTTAGTTTAGGCTCACAGTTCAAGAGTGAGATTTGTCCATCCGGATGACGGAGAGATATACTCAGGGCCCTCTTGGTGATATCACATTGACATAGCTTGCAAGCAAGTGATTTAATCACTAGAATATTATATCATGAGAACGATAAAAATAGTACTTGTAGGTAACGAGATTGAACAAAGGTATGGATGATACCAAATTATCGGATCTCGGACAAATAAAATTCTGTGAGACAAAAGGAATTTGATTACAACGAAAAATTTTCAAGCGATCATTGGATTTTCGTGGAGCTAGTGGGAGTTATTATGGATCTCTAGGAACCACTAATGATTATTTATCATAGAAAGTCTTTATCATGTATACATAGTTCTTGAACCTGTTGGGAGACACACTTAAGGGTAGTCTACGCAATTGAGTGGATAGGGAACGCAGGAGAAGATACTAGACATCGCAAGAATTTGTTCTATCGAATCAGCCAAAATGGTTTCGAGGTATCAAAACAAAGAAAGGAAATAAAATGTTAATGTGTTCATTAAATGAAGTGTTTTTTAAATTGAGTTGCATTAAACCAAGATAATTTTGAAAGGCTTTTGGTTTTTGAGTGGAGATTCAATGGGAGAAAGTGGAGATTGATTATTTGGTGGAGTCCATGTACGAAAACCAAGTTTGGACTTTGGTGGACTTACCTCCCGATCGAAAGTCCATTGAGAATAAATGGATTTTCAAAAAGAAAACGGATGATGGTGATAATGTGACCATGTATAAAGGACGACTTGTCACGAAGGGGTTCTGACAAATTCAAGGAGTTAACTATGATGCGAATTTCTCACCGGTAGCGATGCTAAAGTCTGTTAGGATTATGTTAGCAATTGCTGCATTTTCCAATTATGAAATCTGGCATATGGATGTCAAGACAACATTCCTTAATGAAAACATTGATGAAGAGTTGTATATGATGCAACCTACTCCCTCTGTTTTAAAATATAAGATGTTTTAGGTTTATGAAGAAAATGAATCTAGACTTGTTTTGGTATGTAGATTCACTCAACTTTAGGATGAATCTACACACTAAAAGAAGTCTAGATTCATTGGCTTCACAAACCTAAAACATCTTATATTTTGAAACGGAGGAAGTAAAGGTTTTGTCGATCCTAAGGATTCTAACAAGGTATGCCAACTTCAGCGATCCATTTATGGACTGAAGTTAGCATCTCGAAGTTGGAATCTCCGCTTTGATGAAGTGATCAAAGGGTTTGGATTTGTCCAAACCATCGGAGAAGCTTGTATTTACAAGAAAGTGAGTGGGAGCTCTATAACATTTCTAATATTATATGTGGATGCCATATTGTTGATTGGAAATGATATAGAACTTTTGAAATGTGTAAAGGATTACTTAAATAGTAAGTTTTTGATGAAAGACCTTGGTGAAGCTGCATATATTTAGGCATCAAGATCTATAGAGATTGATTAAGACGCTTAATAGGATTGTCACAACGTACATACCTTGACAAGACTTTGAAGAAGTTCAAAACGGACAAAAGTAAGAAGGGGTTATTACCTTTGTTGCAAGGCACGGCTTTGAGTAAGACTCAGAGTCCAACTTCAGCAACAGATAGAGAAATAATGGACCATGTCCCCTATGCCTCAGCCATAGGTTCTCTTATGTATGCTATGCTATGTACAAGACCAGATGTGGAACATGCTGTTTGTTTGACTAGCAAGTACCAATTTAATACAGGTTTGGAGCACTAGAGGGCAGTTAAGAATGTCCTTAAATACTTAAGAAGAACCAAAGACATGTTTCTTGTATATGGCGGTGAAGAACTCGTCGCAAGGTGTTACGTCAATGCTAGCTTCGACACCGGCCCGGATGACTCTAAGTCACAATCCGGGTATGTATTTTTGATGAATGTTGTAGCGGTGAGTTGGAGGATCTCCAAGCAACCAGTGATAGCAAGATCTACAATGGAGGCGCGATATATCTCTGCTTTATAAGAAGTGACGGAAGCAGTTTGGATGAAGGAGTTCATTTATGAACTGGGTGTGGTTCCAAGTGCTTTGGATCCAATGGTAACCTATTGTGACAACAATGGTTCCATAGCCAATGCTAAGGAACCAAGGTCTCACAAGAATTCAAAGCATATAAAGCGCCGGTTCAACTCCACCCGGAAAAATGTTCAGGATGGTGACATAGATATTAAGCGGAATAGGGATCCCGACATTTAAATAGAAGATTTAAGTTATTTAGCTACCCCACAAATTTAAATGTTGTATTAACAAGACAAAATATGTAATCGGTTCGCTACACAAATTTAAGTGGAGCCAAAATTAGACTAGAAAAGCTCGCATATGGTCTCTATATTAATTATTAGGTGAGTCGACAAAATGCCCTCAAACCACATGATGCGATGTGTGCAATTATGAATAGATTTTATATGCATCAAGACAGATAGCATTTATAAAATAGGGCTCGGAAGAGGTCACACATCTCGGTTCGAGGAACTTGGGGGCTCGGAGGGGTTCGGGCGCCGGGATCGGTCTTCGAATCAGGGCATCGGGGTCTTGGCCATCAGATCCATGAAGGAGAGCTTTGCGTTCTAGGAACCTACGGGGCCGGGGTATCGGTGCCGGTATATCTTGGCGTTCTGTGTCAGTCCATCTTCGGGCATCGGTCTTGGTGAAAGACGGTCTTGGCAACGACATAGTGCAACAGGCAACTCCGGGTGAGCCATGACGACGAAGATCTTGCCCAAAGGAATGCGTACTGGATCTTGTTGCGGCCTTGTCGAAAAGCAATAGGAGTAGTCCTCGACAGGTAAACAACATGCAGATTACAGGAACCTACTTGAACAACACCGATAAATAGAAAACATGCACGCGTGAAGCGGAACCCATGGTAGGAAGTGAGGTCGCCGGGCACGAGCCCCAGTGGTGGCAGTGGTGGCGGCGATGCGATGGCGGCAGGCGAGCGATGTTCGGGAAAGAGAGAATCATGAGGGCCGATGGATGAGGCAGCGCAGCTGTCCCTGATCTTGGCAAGGTTGCGGTGCTTTGGAGGAGGCCAGTCGGCGAAGGCTGGGCCGGGAGAGGCCGGGCAACTATGGTCAGGCGGCAGTGGCGCAACTCTTCTCAGAGGAGAGGTGTCGGCAGCAAGGGGACGCAGATGACACCAGGGAGTGGAGTGGCCGGAGACGCGGGGTGCAGGGCAGGCGAGCGGCAGCGGTCGCGGGGTCGTGGCGGCTCACAGACGCGACCTACAGAGAGGCGACGCTGCGAATAGAGGGAGGAGAGATCAAGAGTGGCGGCGGAGTCGGGTGGAGGAGACGCGTGCGAGAATCGCGCGAGAGGGAGGTGGGGCCAGGTGAGGGTGTGGGTGAGTCGCGTGTGTGTGTTGTGTTCTGCAGCCGGCAACGCTGGGGTGAGGAGTTAGTATTAGGTCTAGGGTTTGGGTTAGTCTAGCATTTTGGTAGTAGGTGGTCGGCTGGGCTTTTGGGCTCGACTGGCTGCCTCCCGTAAAACTCTTTTATTAATTTATTTAATTTTTTAAACACTTTTGCAAATAGATTTTAGGCAAATAAAATATTTAGAAAGACCGGGTTTTATAATTTGAAATTAAGGAATGGGGATAATTATAAAACAAGATGGTCTTTTGGTGAAAATATTTTAGAGCAAAAATATGCATGATAATGTCATGATGATGCGAAAAATAAATTAACACGCAATTTTATTTCGGAATATTTTCCAGGGCATTACAATTATTGACTCTGGTGCAAGTGGAAGACTGAAAGGAATATGCCCGAGAGGCAATAATAAAGTGGTTATTATGCTATTCCAGGTTTATAATAGATGTTTATTTTTCATGCTATAATTGTGTTAATAGAAAACATTAATACACGTGTGATTTATAAATAGAAAAGGATCCTAGTAATACCTCTCTTAATACTAGCTTGTTGATTAATAGATGATCAAGGTTTCCTGATCATGAACATTGAATGTTGTTAATAACAGGGTCATATTATTAGAGAATGATATGATGAACAGTCACCCGCAGTCGATTTAGCAATATGATCAAGTCCTCAAGTTTATATTGCTATCACATTCGTAGTAACTCAATGTCCTTAGACCATGAGATCACGTCAATCTCTTTCATCAGAAAAGTACTTTGATTTCGTCAAACATCACAGCATAACTGGGTGATTATAAAGATGTCGTCGGGTACTTGGAAAGTGTTAGTTGAGGCTCATGGATCAAGAGTGGGATTTATCCATCCAGATGACAAAGAGATATACTCAGATCCCTCTTGATGATATCACATTGACATAGCTTGCAAGCAAATAATTTGATCACTAGAATGTTATATCACTAGAACGAGAAAAGAGTACTTTTTGGTAATGAGATTGAACAAAGGTATGGATGATACCAAATGATCGAATCTCGGACAAGTAAAATTCCACGAGACAAAAGGAATTGGATTACAGCGAAAAAGGTTTAGACGATCATTGGATTTTCATGGAGCAAGTGGGAGTCATTATGGATCTCCAGGTCCCGGTAATGATTATTTATCGGAGAAAGTCTCGATCATGTCTACATAGTTCTTGAACCCGTAGGGAGACACACTTAAGGATAGTCGACACAATTGAGTGGATAGGGAACGTAGGAGAAGATATTGGACATCGCAGGATTTTGTTCTGTCAAATCTACTGAAATGGTTTTGGGCTATCAAAACAAAGCAAGGGAATAAAATGTTAATGTGTTCATTAAATAAAGTGTTAATTAAATGAAGTACTCATTAAATGAAGTGGTCATTAAATTGAGTTACATTAAACCAAGAGAATTAAAGTGATTTATTTGAAATACTTTTGGTTTTTGAGTGGAGATTCAATGGGAGAAAGTTGAGCTTGATTATTTGGTGGAATCCATGTATGAAAACCAAGTTTGGAATTTGGTGGACTTACCTCGTGACCAAAAGTCCGTTAAGAATAAATGGATTTTCAAAAAGAAAACATACGCTGGCGGTAATGTGACCGTGTATAAAGCACGACTTGTCGCGAAGGGGTTCCGACAAATTCAATTAGTTGAATACGATGAGAATTTATCACCGGTAGCAATGCTAAAGTCTATTAGAATTATGTTAGCAATTGCTGTGTTTTTCAATTATGAAATCTGGAAGATGGATGTCAAGACAGTATTCCTTAATAGAAACATTAAGGAAGAGTTATATATGATGTAACCTAAAGGTTTTGTCGGTCCTAAGGATGCTAACAAGGTATGAAAACTTAAGCGATCCATTTATGGATTGAAGCAAACATCCTGAAGTTGGAATCTCCACTTTGATGAAGTGATTAAAGGGTTTGGATTTTTTCGAACCATCGGAGAAGCTTGTATTTACAAGAAAGTGAGTGGGCGCTCATAGGATTTCTAATATTATATGTGGATGACATTTTGTTGATTGGAAATGATGTAGAACTTTTGAAATGCGTAAATGATTACTTTAATTGTTAGTTTTTGATGAAAGACCTTGGTGAAGCTGTTGGAATTATGCCCTAGAGGCAATAATAAAGATGTTATTATTATAATTCTTGTTCATGATAATGTTTATATTCCATGCTAGAATTGTATTAAGCGGAAACTTTAATACTTGTGTGGTTTGTGAACAACACCATGTCCCTAGTACGCCTCTAAGGACTAGATCATTGATTAATGATGGTTAAGGTTTCCTAACCATGGACATGAGTTGTCAATTAATAATGAGATCATATCATTGGGAGAATGATATGATGGGAGACAAGCTAAGCGAAGCAATTAGATCGTGTCATCGTGTTCGTCTTTGCGAAGCTTTTCTTATGTCAAATATTGTATTCCTTAGACCATGAGATAATACAACTCCCTGGTATCGGAAGAAAGCTTTGAGGTCATCAAACGTCATCCTATGAGAGGGTGATCATAAAGGTGTCTCTCAGGTAATCGGAAAGTATCTGTTGGGTTGTATGTATCTAGATGGGATTTGTCCCTCCCAAGTCAGAGAGATATACTTCAGGCCCACTCGGTAATCGATATCAACACCGCTTGCAAGCATGTGGTTAAGGAGTTAATCACAAAGTGATATCGGATTACGGGCGAGTAAAGTACTTGCCGTGAGCGAGATTGAACTAGGTATGGCCAGTGCAAGCGGTGAATCTCGGGCAAGTAAAATATCGCGAGACGAAGGAATATATATATGGGATTGATTGAATCCACGGCATCGTGGTTCATCCGATATGATCATCGAGGAATGTCTCGGGAGTCAATATGGGTTTCAGACCCAGTTGATTATTGATAGAAGATCATGTCTGCATATTCTCGAACCCGCAGGGTCACACACTTAACGTGTCTCGACGCTAGGATAGATTGGATAATTGGTTTATGAGTTTTTGTTCGGAGTCTCGGATGGGATCCGGGACATCACGAGAGGTTCCGGAGTGGTCTGGAGAATAAGATTCATATAAAGCAGTGCAGTTTTTGGAGTTCGGAATTGTTTGGGGTAATCGGTATTGTACCGGAAGCTTCTAGAACCTTCCGGAAGGGGACCAACATGGACCCACCTTCCGGGAGGGGGCATGGGCCTATGAGGGAGTGCCCTGTCCGCATTGGGCCAGGGGAACAAGGCCCCATAGGGCCCATCCGGCCAAGAGAGGTTTAAACTCGAAATAGACCTTCTAGAAGGGGGGGGGGGTCCTTGCCCCCCACTCCTTATCCTTTGGGGCCGCCGGTTTGGGCTTGGGGAGGCTAGGCTGCTCCCCCTCTATATAAGAGGGTGGGGGCGCCAAACCCCACACCTTCCTCCAACCCTAGCAGCCCGCCTCCTCTCTCCCTCCCATTGCTTGTGGCGAAGCCTGGTGCGAAATTCTCCACCATATACACCACGTCGTGTTGTAGATCCAATCTCTGTCCACCATACTTGCTGGTCCAAGGAAGGAGGAGGCGTTGAGGTGTTGCGTGTGCATCTCACGGAGGCACCGCCACTTGTGGTGCTAGATCGGATCGGATCGCGAGGAGGAGAAGCGAATGCGACTACATCACCCACGTTCCGCGAGCGTTCGGCATCTTGAATCTTCAAGGGTA
Organism: Avena longiglumis; assembly: GCA_030063025.1. Classification (NCBI taxonomy): domain Eukaryota; kingdom Viridiplantae; phylum Streptophyta; class Magnoliopsida; order Poales; family Poaceae; genus Avena; species Avena longiglumis. The sequence continues at coordinate 179,906,267 of CP125976.1, forward strand.
TGAAGATCTAATCCAATCTCTCTCGTTGTTTGCATCTCCTAGATTAGATCTTGGCTTTCCCTCTGTTAGCATCGTAGAAAATTTTGATTTACTATGCCGAAACCCTTGATGGTATCGAGCTAGGTCTATGCGTAGATGTGTTTCACAAGTAGAACGCAACATGGTTGTTGCGGGCGTTGATGTTTTCTGTTGCAAGGCTCTGGTTTGTGTTCTTCTTATGAAGCGGGATAGTGAGATTGAAGCGGTCCAGGCCAACCTTACGCGACGTTGTTCGAGACCTCCACACTTGGCGTGGCTTGTTCCACACATGCGGCTGGTGGATGTCAGTTTCTCTCACTATAGTTGTCATGGGATTAACACCGGAGTTTGGCAACCATAATATCACCGTTGTGGATTTCCGTAGGTAAGAATCGTTCTTAGCATCTACTCCCATAAGCCACGTAAAACATGCAACAACAAAGTAGAGGCGTCTAACTTGTTTTTGCAGGGAGTGTTTTCTGTGATATGGTATGGCCCAAGATGTGATGTGTATAATGTATGCGATGATCATGTTTTGTAATGTTTCACGACTTGCATGTCGATGAGTACACAACCGGCAGGAGCCATATGGTTGTCTTTATAATTGTGTATGACCTGTGTGTCAACTTCTTATGCGCCATGTAATAGTTTCACTTTATCGCTAAGTAGTTAGCAATAGTTGTAGTTGCTATTCGTGGTGGAGGCAATCATGGTGGAGTGATGGAGATCATGCCGGAACGCACAAGATGGAGATCATTACACGAATATTGGCTATACCATGTCACATTAAAGTTATATGCATGTGATGTTTATCCTTTTATGTATCTTATTATGCTTAGATCGCGACGGTAGCATTATAAGCTGATTCCTCACTTAAAGATCAAGATAAAAACTGTGTTCTCCCTGAGTATGCACCGTTGCGAAAGTTCATCGTGTCCAAGCATCACGTGATGATCGGGTGCTATAGACTCTACGCTCACATACAATGGGTGCAAGCCAGTTTTGCACACGCGGAAATACTTGGGTCTAACTTGACGAGCCTAGCATGTACAGACATGGCCTCGGAACACATGAACCGAAAGGTTAAGCATGAGTCATATGAATGATATGATCGACACTTCGTTGTCCACCATTGAAGCCACATCTCTTCTCGTGATGATCGGATTAGGTGTGGTGAATTTGGATCGTGTTCACTAAACAACTTGAGGGATGTTAAATTTAGTGGGAGTTCATCTAGTAATTTGATTAAAAGTAGAACTAGTTATCATGAACATGATCTAATTTGTACTTGCAAATACTGTAGATCACATGGCTAAGTCCAACTTCAACTTCAACGTTTTCGCTGAGAAGGAAAATCTTAGAAACAATGGGTCTAACTTCTGGTTCCGCAATCTAAGAATCATTCTCTCTGGCGGTCAAAAGGACTATGTCCTTGGGAAAGCGTTAGGTGACCCCCTAACTGCTACGGTGATGAGAAAGCATCTATCAGTCACACAAAGATGATTATGGTGTGATTAAGAGCACCATGTTGTTTGCTATGGGCGGAACTTCAAAATCGTTTTGAAGACTATCCCGGGCCCTTTGAGATTCTCGAAGAGCTGAAAACCATGTTTCAGACTCAGGCCCGTTCTGAGAGATATGAGATCTCTAAGAAGTTCTTTAACTGCAAGATGGAGGAAGGGAGTTCCGTTAGTGAGCACGCCATTAAGATGACGGGCTACACTCAACGCCTTGAGCAACTGGAATGCACGATTCTAGAGGAGCTCAAGATTGACAGGGTTCTGCAATCACTCCCTCCCAGCTACAAAATTTTTGTAGTAACTCATAATCAGTCTAGTTCCACTGATACGATCACCGAGCTCTTCGCAAAGCTGAAGGCCGCGGAAGTAGACATCAAAAAGGATAATCATGTGTTGATGTTCAACAAGCCCACCTTTAAGAAAGGTAAGGGATCAAAGAAGCCCTTCAAGAAGGCGTGACAAGCGCTTGCCCTCTGAGAAGAAGCTCAAGTCGGTCCTAAGCGGACCTTTGAGTGCTTTATTGCAAGGATAAGGGTCCTTTGGGCATCGTCCGAAGTACTTAGCGGACAAGAAGGTGGCACCATCAAAGATATATTTGATATACATGTTATTGATGTTTTCCTTACTAGCCCTCGTTGTAGTGCAGGTATTTGATCGGTTCGGTTGCTAATATTTGTAACTCGAAGCAGAGAGCTACGGAATGAGCGGCTTGCGAGGGATGAGGTGACGATCTTGGCGTTGGCAACGGATCAAGAGTTGATGTGATGGCCGTCGGCACGCTCTCCTTAGTTTTACCTTCGGGATTAGTTTTAAACCTTAATAAGTGTTATTATGTGCCTGCGTTGAGCATGAACATTATTTCTGGATCTTGTTTATTGCAAGATGGTTATTCATTTAAATCGGAGAATAATGGTTGTTCTATTTATATGAGTAACATATTTTATGGTCATGCACCTATTGTGAATGGTTTATTTCTTCTACATCTCGAAAGGGATGAAACACACATCCATAACATAGAGGCTAAGAGATGCAAAGTAGATAGTGATAATACTACTTATTTGTGGCACTGTCGTCTAGGTCATATTGGTGTAAAGCGCATGAAGAAACTCCATTCTGATGGACTTTTTGGAGTCTCTTGATTTTGAATCATTTGACACATGCGAACCATGCCTCATGGGCAAGATGATCAAAACACCGTTCTCCGATATGATGGAGCGAGCAACAGACTTGTTGTAAATCATACATACCGATGTATGCGGACCGATGAGTGTTTCGACGCGTGGTGGATATCGCTATTTTCTCACTTTTACCGATGACTTAAGTAGATATGGGTATATCTATTTAATGAAACATAAATCTGAAACGTTTGAAAAGTTCAAAGAATTTTAGAATGAAGTGGAGAACCATCGTAACAGAAAGATTAAGTTTCTACGATCTGATCGTGGGGGCAAATATTTGAGTTATGATTTTCTCATGCATCTTAAAGAAAGCGGAATTGTTTCACAACTCACGCCACCCGGAACACCACAGCGCAATGGTGTGTCTGAACGCCGGAATCGAACCTTATTAGATATGGTCCGATCAATGATGTCTCTTACTGATTTGCCGTTATCATTTTGGGGTTATGCATTAGAAACCGCTGCATTCACTCTAGGGCTCCATCTAAATCCGTTGAGACGACACCGTATGAACTATGGTTTGGTGCTAAACCTAAGTTGTCGTTTCTTAAAGTTTGGGGATCTGAAGCTTCGTCGAAGTTGATGCTTGGGACAAGCTCGAACCCAAAGCGAAGAAATGCGTCTTCATAGGATACCCTAAGGAAACTATTGGGTATACCTTCTATTACGAACCGAAGGCAAAGTGTTTGTGCATGAAACGGTTCCTTTCTTGAGAAGGAGTTTCTCTCGAAAGAAGTGAGTGGGAGGAAAGTAGAGCTAGGCGAGGTTATTGAACCTTCTCTTGAATTGGAGAGTAGCGCATCACTGAAATTTTTCCGGTCACTTTGCACCAACAATAGAGGAAGCTAATGACAAGGATCATGAAGCTTGGACGATCTTGCTCTTGAGCGTCGCGGTCGACAAGGTCGCGTGCCCCTCCCAGTGGTACGGCACCTGTCTTGGTGTCTTGTTAGTAGAGACGGTGAACCTCGAACTATGAGGAAGCGATGGTGAGCCCGGACTAGAAATGGCTAGAAGCCATGAAATCCAATTGGGATCCATGGCGAAAACCAAGTATGGACTTTGGTGGACCCTCCTAGCGTAGAAAGGCCGTTGAGTGCAAATGGATCTTCAAGAAGAAGAAAGCGGACGCGGATGGTAATGTTACCGTCTATAAAGCATGGCTTGTCGCGAAAGGTTTTCGACAAGTTCAAGGTGTTGACTACGATGAGACTTTCTCTCCCGTAGCGATGTTTAAGTCCATTCGGATTTTATTAGCAATTGCTGCGTTTCATGATTATGAAATATGACAGATGGATGTCAAGACTGCGTTCCTCAATGGCAACATTGATGAAGAGTTGTATATGATGCAACCCGAAGGTTTTGTTGATCCTAAGGATGCTGATAAAGTATGCAAACTTCAGCGTTCTATTTATGGACTGAAGCAAGCATCTCCTAGTTGGAACCTTCGTTTTGATCAAGTGCTCAAGAGCTTTGGATTTGTTCCAAATTGCTACGAAGCTTGCATCTACAAGAAAGTGAGTGGGAGCTCGGTGACGTTTCTAGTACTATATGTGGATGACATATTGATTATTGGAAATGACATCAACATGCTTAACGATGTGAAGAGTTATTTGAACAAGTGTTTTTCAATGAAAGACCTAGGTGAAGCTGCTTATATATTGGGCATCAAAATATATAGAGATAGACAAAGGCGCTGATAGCTTTAAGCGGTACATACCTAGACAAAGTTCTGAAAAGGTTCAGAATGGATAAGGCAAAGAAAGGTTCAGTGCCTATGTTGTCAGGTAAGATATTGAGCAAGGCTCAGTGTCTAGCTACGGTGAATGATAGGGAAGCTATGAGCAAAGTGCCTTATGCCTCGGCCATAGGATCTATCATGTATGCCATGCTATGTACTAGACCGGATGTGTCCAATGCTCTTAGTTTGACAAGCAGGTATCAAAGTGATCCAGGAGTGGAACACTGGACAGCCGTGAAGAACATCCTAAAGTACCTAAATAGGACTAAAGAAATGTTCTTAGTCTATGGGGTGATGAGCGACTGTCGTAAAGGTTACGTCGACGCTAGTTTTGACAAACAAGGATGATTCTAAATCTCGACGGATCGTGTATATTTTGAATGGAGGAGGCTGTGGTGGAGAAGCTGCAAGCAAAGTGTGATCGCTGGATCTGATGAAAGCGGAATACATGCTGCAGGCGTCAAGTGAAGGAGTTTGGATCGAAACTTCATCATCGAGCTTGGCGTGGTTCAAGTGCATTGGACCCATTGGAGATATTGTGTGACAACACTGGCGCCATAGCACTCGCTAAGGAACCAAGATATCATCCAAAGACCAAGCATATCAACCGCAAGTTTCATATAATCCGAGATTATATAGCAGATGGAGATCTGAAGATTAGCAAAGTACATACAAATATGAATGTCGCAGATCCATTGACTAAACCTCTTCCACGAGTAAAACATGATCAGCACCTCAGTGCCATGGGTGTGAGATTGTTGCCAGATGTAAACTAGATTATTGACTCTAGTGCAAGTGGGAGACTGTTGGAATTATGCCCTAGAGGCAATAATAAAGATGTTATTATTATAATTCTTGTTCATGATAATGTTTATATTCCATGCTAGAATTGTACTAAGCAGAAACTTTAATACTTGTGTGGTTTGTGAACAACACCGTGTCCCTAGTACGCCTCTAAGGACTAGCTCATTGATTAATGATGGTTAAGGTTTCCTAACCATGGACATGAGTTGTCAATTAATAATGAGATCATATCATTGGGAGAATGATATGATGGACATACCCAAACTAAGGGAAGCAATTAGGTCGTGTCATCGTGTTCGTCTTTGCGAAGCTTTTCTTATATCAAATATTGTATACCTTAGACCATTAGATAATACAACTCCCTGGTATCGGAAGAAAGCTTTGAGGTCATCAAACGTCATCCTATGAGAGGGTGATCATAAAGGTGTCTCTCAGGTAATCGGAAAGTATCTGTTGGGTTGTATGTATCGAGATGGGATTTGTCCCTCCCAAGTCGGAGAGATATACTTGGGCCCACTCGTGTCGATATCAACACGCTTGCAAGCATGTGGTTAAGGAGTTAATCACAAAGTGATATCGTATTGAACGAGTAAAGTACTTCGTGAGCGAGATTGAACTAGGTATGGCCAGTGCAAACGATCGAATCTCGGGCAAGTAAAATATCGCGAGACGAAGGGAATATATATATGGGATTGGTTGAATCCTGGCATCGTGGTTCATCCGATATGATCATCGATGGATGTGTGGGAGTCAATATGGGTTTCCAGACCCCGCTGTTGATTATTGATAGAAGATCATGTTTGCATATTCTCGAACCCACAGGGTCACACACTTAACGTGTCTCGACGCTAGGATAGATTGGATAATTGGTTTATGAGTTTTTGTTCGGAGTCTCGGATGGGATCCGGGACATCACGAGAGGTTCTGGAGTGGTCCGGAGAATAAGATTCATATAAGCGGTGCAGTTTTGGAGTTGAATTGTTAGTTAATCGGTATTGTATGAAGCTTCTAGAACCTTCGAAGGGACCAACGTGGCCCCACCTTCCGGGGAGGGCATGGGCCTATGAGTGCCCTGGCGCATTGGGCCAGGGCACAACCCCATAAGTCCCAGCCGCCAAGAGAGGTTTAAACTAGATAAACCTTCTAGAAGGGGTTTCCTTGCCCCCTCCTTATCCTTTGGCGCGGTTTGGGCTTGGGGAGGGCTGGGCTGCGCCCCCTCTATATAAAGAGGGGTGGGGCGCTGACCCCACACCTTCCCTCAACCCTAGCCCTTTGCCCTCCTCTCTCCCTCCATTGCTTGTGGCGAAGCCACAGTGCGAAATTCTCCACCATATACACCACGCTGTCGTGTTGTAGATCCAATCCGTCTCTCCACCATACTTGCTGGTCTAAGGAAGGAGGAGACGTCGAGGTGCTGCATGTGTGCATCTCACGGAGGCACCGCCACTTGTGGTGCTAGATCGGATCGGATCGCGAGGAGAAGAAGCGAGTACGACTACATCACCCACGTTAAACCGAGCGTTCATGTCTGAATCTTCAAGGGTATGAAGATCTAATCAAATCTCTCTCGTTGTTTGCATCTCCTAGATTAGATCTTGGCTTTCCCTCTGTTCGCATCCGTAGAAAATTTTGATTTACTATGCCGCGAAACCCTTCAGAAGCTGCATATATTTTAGGCATCAAGATCTATAAATATAGATCAAGACGCTTAATAGGATAATCACAGAGTACATACCTTGATTAGATTTTGAATAGGTTTAAAATGGACGAAAGTAAGAAGGTTTTTTTACCTATGTTGCAAGGTACGACTTTGAGTGAGACTTAGAGTCCATCTTCAGCAGCAAATAGAGAAATAATGGACCATGTACCCTATGCCCAACCATAGGTTCTCTTATGTATGCTATGCTATGTATAAGACCAGATGTGACACATGCTGTTAGTTTGACTAGCAGGTACCAATCTAATCAAGGTAACACTGGAGGGCAGTTAAAAATGTCTTTAAGTACTTAAGAGAAACTAAAGACATGTTTCTCATATAAGGTGAAGAAGAGATCGTCGCAAGACGTTACGTCGATGCTAGCTTCGACACCGACCCGAATGACTCTAGGAGTCTATGTCACAATTTGGGTATGTATTTTTGATGAATGGTGCATCAGTGAGTTGGAGGAGCTCCAAGCAACCAATGATAGAAAGATCTACAATGGAGGCGGAATATATCTCTGCTTCAGAAGAAGTGGTGGAAGCGGTTTGGATAAAGGGTTCATTTCTTATATGGGTGTGGTTCCAAGTGCTTTGGATCCAATGGTACTGTGACAACAATGGTTTCATAGAAAATTCTAAGGAACCAAGGTCTTACAAAAATTCTAATCATATAAGGAGCTGGTTCAACTCCATCCGGGAATATGTTCAGGATGGCGACGTAGAGATTTGCAAAGTAGACACGGATCTGAATGTTGCAGATCCGTTGACTAAAGCTCTTCCAAGGACAAAACATGATCAACACCAAAACTCTATGGGCATTAGATTTATAACTATTAGCCGAATGCCCGTGCGTTTCCACGGCCTCTAAGGTTATCCAACAAATGTCGGACCCTCGAGTTTTCTATCACAATTTGATTAAATCGAAGAAACAAATTTTTTTATCTAAAACCTCAATTAAATTTCTCCATTTTCTTATTATTTTCTTGAAATCGAAAGTTGCTGTTGAAAGAAGAAAATGACATCATACTAATACCTAGGTGTTTATGAAAGCTGCAAGCTCGCAATGGGCCGGAGACTTCAGAACTAAAGTTGATGTCATCCATATACTTTCTCTAGTTCACCCAGCGCTTAAAAATGTACTGAGAAGTATATCCTCGACCAGCTTCAGTCTTAAAAAACAATTTCCCGTTTCAGTGACCCGGCCTCCATTCGGAGCCAACAATTTACAAAGAAGCAAACATGTGTACTATTCCAAGGCTAGCAGTTCCTCATAACACATACATAGTCTACAGCATCTGCATGCATAATATGGTGCTTAGTGCAGCTATGTACAAACCGTGAACCAGTTCTTAGTTTGAGCTTCAATTTATATCTGAACCTTTTATCAACAGTTTATTTGTCCAAAACAATATCTACACATGAAAAGCACAACATCAAAGAGGACCGTTTCTTCCAGACAAAGATCGAACTGCAGCCAATCTAGATCCTGATGCTAAACTACCACATCCACCAACCTTTTCAGAACCATGTTCTACGCATGTCCTTGACTTTATGGTAGCGTGACTCTCATAAAAATGAACCTGGCAGCACCTCGAACTTAGGAGCAAGGGCACACAGCCGGGTAAAGCTTAGAGCATCTCACTTGTTGGTCGAACCCATGACGAAATTTGGTCTGTTTTTTTGACCGGACTGAACTTATTTTTTGTCTGGGTACGCCCATTCTTTCACCCACGTATCCAGGCCGAGTTCCCAAGTTCGGCTAAAATTCATCAAATTTAGGCGATTTTCATTAAGTTGGGCGAATATAGGCGGATTACATCAAATTTAAACTAAACTAGTACATAAATAAACTTAAAAAGGCCACCGCCGGTGCTTTCTCCTTGCCGTCCTACATGCCTAAGTTGTCGTAGAACGATGTGTAGTCGGGGTCGGCTCGGCCGTCATCCTCGCCGCCGTCGTCGTCGTCGCTCGGCGGCTGGTTCTGGCGGGAGCTGCCCTGGCCAGGGTCGCCGTACCGCCATGGCTGGTTGTGGCATCCCGCAAAACCACTACTAGAAAATCGCGTCGTTTTTGTGCATTGCATCATCATGACCGCATGCTCATGTCATCATGCCACATTGCATTTGAGCATCGTCATCATCTTGCATTTGCTTGCATAAAACTATTTTCGGAAAACCTAATTTGTTTTCTAAACGCCCCGTCTTTGTTCAACACGCAAACCCGGGTCTCCGGATTATTTTGTTTTGTCCGCTGTCGGTTGCAAAAGCGCTGGTTGAAGTAAATAAAATTATTTAATTATTTTATTGGGGGCAGCCGAACCGGGCCGATCCGACCCAGTCGGCCACCCCCAGAATAAAAATCGGCCCACCAGAATCCTAAAACTATCCAACCTAATCTACCCACACCCCCTCCACCTCACCCCAACCTATCCTATGTCGCCACCTCACCCCTCCCCAAACCCCCCCACCACTCTAATCGCGCCACCTCACCTCTCTCTCCCTCTTCCTCTCAGGCCACACACAACACACCACACAACACCACACAACCCCACACCCAGCATCCCGGTCCCACTCTCCACTCACCCGCCCTGGGCCCCACCTCCTGGCCCACCCACCACCGCTCTCTCCCCCACCTCTCCAGACCTCCTTTCCTCCTCACGCCTGCGCTCCGCCCTTCTCCCTCCGGTGACCAGCCTCCTCGTCGGCCCCTCCAGCGCCCGCCCTCGGCCCTCCTCCCTCTTCCGCTCCTCCTCGTCCTCCCTCGCCCGCTCCTCGCGCCTTGCCTCCTCCTCATGCCTTGGCCGCGCCTCCTTCTCTCCTCCTTCTTCTCCCGCCTCGCCTGGCCACCATCCTCCCAGCGCCCTCTACTTTGCATCCTCGCCGGTGGCTCACACCTTTGACTTCCGCCTCCTCGGCCTCCCCAGCCTCCCGGCTGGGCTCCCAGCCCAGGAATCCTCGTCTGCCCGTCTCACCCTCCTCGCTCCGCCTCAGCCCGCGTCCCCTCCCGACGGCCTTGCCATGTGCCGTCGGCCTCCTCGTCGCCTCTCGCCCGCCTTTGAAGCTCTGAATTTTCCCCACCTCCATGAGCTTGGCCACAACGTCGTCATGGGCAGGGAACATCGACGCCATCGTTGCCAGTGCCCGTCTGGAGGTCCTGAGCATCGAGGAGGCAGCAAGGGCGTCTCCCATCGTCGCCAGAGCCTACGGTGCTGCTAATCTGCGATTCCTTGTGGAGGACATCGCCGTGACCAAGTCCCCATGCCTCGGCGGCTCATCTTGCATGGCTGCGGGACATGGCTGGTGGCGTCTGTGCAGGTCAGATTCTCGATGCCCCCAAGCTGCGCCGGATTACGGAGCAACCAAATCATGTCCTTAAGATCGGAACCGTCATACGGCAGCATGAAGGAGAGCACAACCGCTTCTAACAACCGTGAAGATCCTCGGCGTAAATGTGCGTTTTGGAATCGGGGTGAGGCGAGATGGTACCTAGCCACTCTTCTTCGGCTCAAGTGCCGCAAGATGGTGGTGTTATGAGGAAAACCGAGACCTTCCTGCTCAATCTGTCGTCGGAGTCCAAGCTCTCCTCGGAATCCGAAGCCCCCGTTCCTAGACCCGAAGACCCCAAGGTCTTCTTCCCGGATCCGATCCGAAGACCGATCCGTGGCCGGTAGAACCCCGACAAGAACCACGACACGGATACACTGAGTTCTCCATCGAGGACACCAAGGCCGTCAACATGGAACCGAAGGACGTCAAGCACTTCACCCCGGACGTCAAGTCCGACCCGACCCGCAAACCCGACAAGGTCTTCACAACAACAAGAACGACACCGACCAGGGCGAGTCCGATGCGCCCCCGACGCCACACCAAGTCCTTCTTCCCGGAACGCCAAGCTCTTCATCTTGTATCCGATCCCATCGAACCTGATCCCCGTCGAACCCTGAGACCGAACCCCGAACCCCTCGGAGCCCAAGTTCGCCGAACCCTAATGTGTGACCCCTATCCGAGACCCCTATCTTTTTAATATATGACATTGTCACTTGTTGCATATAAATTGATCATATTGCATACATCTTCATTTGGTTTGGGGGCCTTATGTCGATTCACCTAAAAATAAATATGGGACCCATATGCGGGCAAATCTAGTCGCATATTGGTCCCATTTAAATTTGTGTAGCGAACCGGTGCTACTTTTTGCCATGTTAAGACAACATTTAAATTGCGGGGTTTCTAAACAACTTGAACCGTATATTTAATTATCGGGACCCCCGGTTCCGCTTAATATGGCCTAATTGCATCGCATCCTTGCCATGTCATACATCATACATGCATCATGCCCGATCTTTTGCCGTAGTATTAAATAGTGCATCCGGTGTGTCTTCTAGTGTTTTGCTTCTTCGCGGATTGGGCCGTTGAGTTGATGTGAGCTTCGACCCGATCTTCGGTTGGACCTTCAACAATGTTTTCAGGCGAGCATCTTCCCCTTTCTACCTATCTTACTTTTATAGTATTTATTTCCTCCTGTTGATCTATTGCTATCTGTGTTGCGATGCTCTAGTTTTCGTACCCGTAATATCCCTTGCAGCCCTATATTGCCTTGGACACACCCTATTACCTGTTGTTTGATAGATAGTTGGACTTGCGCGTCGTAGTCGCTTGCTCAAGTGTTGTTGCGTGTCGTCAAGTGCCACAGTTGTTGGAGTATTGCCGCATGTTTGATGTTGGAGATGATCATGGCTTTACTTATCGTTCACTTTAATTACTGTTTAACAACTAAAATTGAAGTAAGTAGCGAGAGGCATTGGGCAATAGATGTTATTTGGTTGTTAACGTCCACTTGTGTCCGTGGGACCCGAGTACTTGATACTGTTCCTTGATTTATCGCGCTATCCACATCCGGGAGGATTATGGGACCCCAGGCGAGCTTGATTCAGTCTTATTTCTTGGGGCCACAAACTAGTTTGAGGTTTTATTTACTATCCTGTACTTATGCCATGCTACTGCTTTATTTACGATTGTGCGAGGAGCACACTATATTGTTTAGGAATTGTGACCCGTTTACGCGGTATCGACAAGCCCAGTTTTGGGTTCCCAGTCGTTCTGTTAGGCCCCACAAACCTCGGGTCCGTCTCGAAGTCAGCTAACTTCGTTGCGGGTGTACTCCAAGGGGTGGCCCCCTGAAATATTTCTGAATCCTGTGATTGCTTTGTCATGAAGGCCTCGTTGGGTTTTGATTTGGTTTTTCCGAGGTTGATCGAGTGTGTGTTGCTATTTGTGCACCCGGCCGGTAAACCTTTTCTGGCCGTGTCCGCGGTTATGGACGACTTGTAGCACGGTATCTCGATCATAGACAACTATAACTAAAGTAGTGCTATAAATTTGACTTTATAATGACTAGTAATCAGCTTCACTATAATGGAATGGCTAACTAAAACTGCCCACAATTGCTTGTTTGGTTTGACGCTTGCGACAATTGTATCTGACTAGTAAGTATTGCAACTACAACGGAATGGCTAAATAAAAGTACCAACAACTGCTGGGTTTTGGGTTATCTCATGCTAAATGTATTTGACTAGTAAGTGTCGCAACTACAACGGAATGGATAACTAAAATGGCCCACTGCTTATTTTATCAGGATGATTATCTACACATGACTAGTAATTGCTGCAACAATAACCGAATAAATAAAACTGCCAACTGTGTGAGTTCCTCGGTTGACTTCCTCGTTTGGTATCGAGGGGGAAACACCAGGACGGGTTTGTTTGTTGGTAGTACCAGGTTGATTATGATTAGGTCTTTCTTACCCCTCTCTGATAGCCGCCAATTGTACCGAGTCTCTATAGGTTGTTTAGTGCATCTTTGCCGCTTGATCCACCATACCTATGTAGGTGAGGACCGCCAATTCTAGTCTCGGTGTCTTGGCCTCGATCTTGACTCCTCTTTTCCTTTGCCCTTTGTCGGCACCCTTTTGTTTAAGCGTGTTTTGAGATCGGCGTCGTTAGCGGGGTTACCCTTCCGGCTTGGCAGGCGGGGTTATGGGCGCCATTGGTTATTCTTGAGGCTCTTAGCCCCATTTGCATCTTGTCCGTAGCTGGACGCTATATATCCTCAAGGTGATTTGGATATTTGTCTTGTATATCTGTATTCTTGACTCATGGAGTCATTTGTATATATATATCTACGTGGGTCCCATCGAGGACTGTTGTGTAATGTTATTACTTCGTTTTCCACCCGCACGAAAGTGCCTGGTGGGCACCTTTGAATCGTTTCTATGCGGGTTTGGCGGGTTTCGCTCAAACTTGCATAGGGTCGATTCTAAGGGTGTTACAGAGTGGTATCAGAGCTCAGCAGTTGCGATACCCCACAAGTCCAGCCTGTAGGATAACCTAGCTAACGGCCGAAGGAGAGTGTCAAAACTATTTTTGCAAAATCGTTTGGATAGTTCTGATTAGGTCTGATTTTACTCCTTACCCCTCTGCTGCTCTCCTCTCACCTCTGCGTGTTTTGAATCCGCTCTCTTCTCTCTCTTCGAGTCCAGGAATTCTCGTGGTTGGGTTCCGTCGTACCTTCAGGGTTTCGCTTCCTCCTTTGGTAACGGTGTTGCTACATCTGGACTTCATGCTATCCGAGGAATCCTTCATCTAGTGGACTTCTCTTTGATCCTTCTCGTGCCTTCCGGTGTTTTCCGACACGACGACATCATCTATGCCAGATCCGATGCAAACTCTTCATCGCTCCTTTGTTTCCGAACCTCGCTTGTCGAGATCTACAACCTGAATTCCGAGAGTTCGTTGCATAATCCGCCTATTCGTGTGCCGAGTAATGGTTTGGGTGCGCGATGGACTGATCACCATCCGACTACTCTTATCATTCGCTCTCGTACATCGAATCGGTGGATCCAGCAATTTTACTCCGTCCACGGAAGCTAGAGGTGGCTTTATTGATTGATACCTCTACCTTCGCCTCTGTTTTCCGGAGTGTTCTCTCGACGATCACGGACAACGACCTCTTGTTATTGGTGTCGCGAGGATCTACACGAAGCGAGAAGATGCAGATCGCCGGCCTTCTTTCCGGTACCATGAGGCGGATCTCGAGGGCGAGATCCATTGTTAGTGTTGTCGAATTGTGGCATCCCGCAAAACCACTACTAGAAAATCGCGTCGTTTTTGTGCATTGCATCATCATGACCGCATGCTCATGTCATCATGCCACATTGCATTTGAGCATCGTCATCATCTTGCATTTGCTTGCATAAAACTATTTTCGGGAAAACCTAATTTGTTTTCTAAACGCCCCGTCTTTGTTCAACACGCAAACCCGGGTCTCCGGATTATTTTGTTTTGTCCATCGGTTTGCAAAAGCGCTGGTTGAAGTAAATAAAATTATTTAATTATTTTATTGGGGGCAGCCGAACCGGGCCGATCCGACCCAGTCGGCCACCCCCAGAATAAAAATCGGCCCACCAGAATCCTAAAACTACCCAACCTAATCTACCCACACCCCCTCCACCTCACCCCAACCTATCCTATTTCGCCACCTCACCCCTCCCCAAACCCCCCCACCACTCTAATCGCGCCACCTCACCTCTCTCTCCCTCTTCCTCTCAGGCCACACACACACAACACACCCAAACGCACACAACACCACACAACCCCCACACACGCAGCATCCCCGGTCCCACTCTCCACTCACCCGCCCTGGGCCCCACCTCCCGCGTGGCCCACCCCCACCACCGCTCTCTCCCCCACCCGTCTCTCCCGCACCCTGCTTCCTCCTCACGCCCGCACCGCCCGCCTTCTCCTCCCTCAGCCTCCCTCCTCGGCCTCCCGGCCGCCTCGGCGGCCTCCCCTCTTCCCCGGCCGCTCCTCCTCGTCCTCCCTTGCCGCTCCTCGCGCCGCCTACAGCCTCCTCTGCGACGCCCGACGCCGCGCCTCATGCCGCCTCCCTCCTTCTTCTCCCTCCTCTCCCCGGCGCTTCTCCCGCCTCACCGCCGCCGCCCGGGACACCATCCTCCCGCGCCGCCCCCTCTCGCCTGCATCCTCGCCGGCCGGCGCGCTCCCCGCGACCCCTTCCGCCTCGCTCTCCTCCGGCCTCCCCCGAGCCTCCCCGCCGCCGGAGCTCCCCCAGCCCCCGCCCCCGAGCATCCCTCGTCTGCGCGCCGCCTCACCCTCCCTCCGCTCCGCCCTCGCGCCGGCGTCCCCTCCCGACGACGCCCGCCCCTTGCCGTCGGCTCCTCCTCGTCCGCCTCTACGCCGCCCTTTGGAAGCTACCGACTTTCCCCACCTCATGAAGCTTACCGCAGCGTCGTCATGGAGCAGGGAACATCGACGCCATCGTTGCAGTGCCCCGTCCGAGGTCCCGAGCATCGGGGGAGGCGGCAAGGCTGCGTCTCGCATCGTCGCCAGAGCCTACGGTCTTGAATCAGTTCCCTTGTGGAGGACATTGCCGTGACCAAGTCCCCATGCCTCGAGCGGCTCATCTTGCATGGCTGCCGGGACATGGCTGGTGGCGTCTGTACCAAGGTCAGGATTCTCGATGCCCCCAAGCTGCACGCCTTCGGATTCTGGAGCCAGCAAATCATGTCCTTAAGATCGGAGACACCGTCATACGGGCCAGCATGAAGGAGAGCACAACCGCAGTTCTAACAACCGTGAAGATCCTCAGCGTAAATGTGCGTTTTGGAATCAGGAGTGAGGCAGAGATGGTACCTAGCCACTCTTTTTCGGCTCAAGTGCCGCAAGATGGTGGTGTTATGAGGAAAACCGAGACCTTCCTTCTCAATCTGTCGTCGGAGTCCAAGCTCTCCTCGGAATCCGAAGACCCCGTTCCTAGACCCGAAGACCCCAAGGTCTTCTTCCCGGATCCGATCCCGAAGACCGATCCCGGCGCCCGAAGCCGAGAACCCGACAAGAACCACGACGGATACAAGTTCTCCATCGAGGACACCAAGGCCGTCAACATGGAACCGAAGGACGTCGAGCACTTCACCCGGACGTCAAGTCCGACCCGACATGAACGACAAGGTCTTCACAACGACAAGAACGACACCAGAGGCGAGTCCGATCGCCCCGACGCCACACCAAGTCCTTCTTCCCGGAACGCCAAGCTCTTCATCTTGTATCCGATCCCATCGAACCTAATCCCCGTCGAACCCTGAGACCGAACCCCGAACCCCTCGGAGCCCAAGTTCGCCGAACCCTAATGTGTGACCCCTATCCGAGACCCCTATCTTTTTAATATATGACATTGTCACTTGTTGCATATAAATTGATCATATTGCATACATCTTCATTTGGTTTGGGGGCCTTATGCCGATTCACCTAAAAATAAATATGGGACCCATATGCGGGCAAATCTAGTCGTATATTGGTCCCATTTAAATTTGTGTAGCGAACCGGTGCTACTTTTTGCCATGTTAAGACAATATTTAAATTGCGGGGTTTCTAAACAACTTGAACCGTATATTTAATTATCGGGACCCCCGGTTCCGCTTAATATGGCCTAATTGCATCGCATCCTTGCCATGTCATACATCATACATGCATCATGACCGATATTTTGCCGTAGTATTAAATAGTGCATCTGGTGTGTCTTCTAGTGTTTTGCTTCTTCGCGGATTGGGCCGTTGAGTTGATGTGAGCTTCGACCCGATCTTCGGTTGGACCTTCAACAATGTTTTCAGGCGAGCATCTCCCCCTTTCTACCTATCTTACTTTTATAGTATTTATTTCCTCCTGTTGATCTATTGCTATCTGTGTTGCGATGCTCTAGTTTTCGTACCCGTAATATCCCTTGCAGCCCTATATTGCCTTGGACACACCCTATTACCTGTTGTTTGATAGATAGTTGGACTTGCGTCGTGATCGCTTGCTCAAGTGTTGTTGCGTGTCGTCAAGTGCCGATTGTTGGAGTATTGCCGCATGTTTGATGTTGGAGATGATCATGGCTTTACTTATCGCTCACTTTAATTACTGTTTAACAACTAAAATTGAAGTAAAGCGAGGCACGGTGGGCAATAGATGTTATTTGGTTGTTAACCGTCCACTTGTGTCCGTGGGACCCCGAGTACTTGATACTGTTCCTTGATTTATCGCTATCCACATCCGGGAGGATTATGGGACCCCCGAGCCGAGCTTGATTGGTCTTATTTCTTGGGGCCACAAACTAGTTTGAGGTTTTATTTACTATCTTGTACTTATGCCATGCTACTGCTTTATTTACGATTGTGCGAGGAGCACCTTTATCTGTTAGGAATTGTGACCCGTTTACGCGGTATTGACAAGCCCAGTTTGGGTTCCCGATCGCTACAGACCCCACAAACCTCGGGTCCGTCTGTCGACTAACCGTTGAGGGTGTACTCAAGGGTGGCCCCTGAAATATTTCTGAATCCTGTGATTGCTTTGTCGTGAAGGCCTCGTTGGGTTTTGATTTGGTTTTTCCGAGGTTGATCGAGTGTGTGTTGCTATTGGTGCACCCGGCGGGTAAAACTTTCGAAAACGTGTCCGGTTATGGACGACTTGTATACGGTATCTCGATCATAGACAACTATAACTAAAGTAGTGCTATAAATTTGACTTTATAATGACTAGTAATCAGCTTCACTATAATGGAATGGCTAACTAAAACTGCCCACAATTGCTTGTTTGGTTTGGCTTGCGACAATTGTATCGACTAGTAAGTATTGCAACTTCAAGTGAATGGCTAAATAAAAGTACCAACAACTGCTGGGTTTTGGGTTATCTCATGCTAAATGTATTTGACTAGTAAGTGTCGCAACTTCAACGGAATGGATAACTAAAATGGCCTTTGCTTATTTTATCGGGATGATTATCTACACACGACTAGTAATTGCTGCAACAATAACCGAATAAATAAAGCGCCAACCGTGTGAGTTCCTCGGTTGACTTCCTCGTTTGGTATCGAGGAAACACCAGGAGTTTATTTGTTGGTAGTACTGAGTTGATTCGATTAGGTCTTTCTTACCCCTCTCGATAGCCGCCAATTGTACCGAGTCTCTATAGGTTGTTTAGTGCATCTGTCTTGCCGCCTTGATCCACCATACCTATGTAGGCGAGGGCCGATTCTAGTCTCATGGTGTCTTGGCCTCGATCGACGCCTCTTTTTCCTTTGCCCTTTGTGGCACCCTTTTGTTTAAGCGGTTTTGAGATCGACGTCGTTAGCGGGGTTACCCTTCCGCTTGGCTCAGGCGGGGTTATGGACGCCATTGGTTATTCTTGAGGCTCTTAGCCCCATTTGCATCTTGTCCGTGGTGGACGCTATATCGTTCAAGGTGATTTGGATCTTTGTCTGTATATCATATTCTTGACTCATGGAGTCATTTATATATATATCTGTTTTGTGGGTCCCATCGAGGACTGTTGTGTAATGTTATTACTTCGTTTTCCACCCGCACGAAAGTGCCTGGTGGGCACCTTTGAATCGTTTCTATGCGGGTTTGGCGGGTTTCGCTCAAACTTGCATAGGGTCGATTCTGAGGGTGTTACACTTGTAGGACGGGATTGCGTCCTCGTCGTCGTCGTTGTCGTCGAGGACGTAGAGCGGGGTGCCTTGGTAGGCGAGCTCACGCCCAGACAGCCCGGCCGTGCGGCACCTTCCTCGGCCTCTTCTGCTGAGGCCGAGATCTGATGTTCGCCTTCTCCGATCCCTCTAGACCATTCGAGATGTCCGCGAGGAGGATCGACCAGCGGCATCGTCGGTGTCGGGCGGCGTCGGCGTAACAGCGCGCTTCTTGGAGCGATGCTCCAGCGCCATCTTCAAGCGGCGTCCTCGGCGGCCGAGCCTTCGTCTTGGGCGGCGTGGCGCGGGTGGCCTCTTGGCGGCGTGGCGCGACGCTCGGTGATAGCGACAGCAGCAGCGTGCGCCATGATGGCCTTGGCGACAACCGCGCTTCACGACTGTCGGCGTCTGGGCGGCTGCCGGAAATGGGATGCAGCGGAGGAGGGCGATCATGCTCGCCATCCTCCTCGGCGCCCGATTCGCCGCACGCCGACTCGTTACGGCGGCGTCGGGTTCTGTGAAGCCGAGCCGCGGAGTGTTCCCGCGGTTGATGTGGTCCAGCACGGCGGCGAGCGTACGCCCTGGTGCGCTCCACCAACGTCGGCGCCCCGTCGAGTTTTTGCGCGCCGGCGAGGACTCGTTCGACGGCCCCTCGTGGCGGGCGAGCTCCTGTTGGCGCCGCTCCTCGAAGAAGTGCGCCCAGTAGGTGAGGTCGTCGGCGCTCACCGCTTCGGCCGGGTTGTCCATGCCGGCGATGTACTCCTGTACATCGTACAGCAGCTCCTCCGCCATGTACCCCGTCTCGTACAACATGCACGCCTCCCAAGTTTGGAGGGTGGCCGGCGCGACGGCGATTATTGCCCGGTCGGTAGCGTGGTTCAGGATGACGACTGCTTCCGTCACTGACACGGCGGGTCCACGCGCCGCTTTGTTTATTTTTCGCCGATATGGCTGAGTCCGGCGCCCAGGCGTGCCGGAAACCTAGGTTGATGCAGGTCGGACAAAATGAGCAATCCGCCGAAACAAGTCCTTTAGTATGCGGTAGATTTTCGTTGACTAAATTCGACGTCGGTCTCCTGGGTAGGCGAGTGGAGATAGTGTTAGTTTTGTGGCACATCAATGACACTCCTAATTAAAATATACTCTATGGAGAATTAGTTAGAAATTGTAGGCCTGATGGAATCCGGGGTCCTGCAGTAGAGTGTGTGCCCCGACAAGACAAGACTGGCTAGCGGCCAAGGAGACGGGGCCCGTGATGCAGCAACATCGAGGACAACCATGTTGGGGACGCGCAGGTAGGGGCGTGTGCTGGCGGTGGAGCACCCGCACACGGGCAGGGGAGCTTGTGCTGGAGGTGGAGATCCCAGCGATGACTAGCACACGTGTGCATCAGAGATCGAGGACGGCATGCCAAGGAGTGGCGGACGGTTACCGGCAGGCCCGCGCGTGAGACTGGAACAACACGGGGTGGAGGCCGACAGCGATTGGAAACAAGCAGGGGTGCACGCAGGGATGAGCGAGGAGGCGTGGAACGATGGCGCCTGGGAGGTTGGCGAGTGGGGCAGGGGCTACCGTGCCCGTAGGGACGAATATAGGAGGGATTAAGGATCCGATCACTATGATTGGTGGCGATCTGTTAGCTTTGGTGGTGGTAGAGGTGTAAATAGCATAGACTACCAGGAGAAAAACCGTCTAGAACGAGGTAGATGAAATTTTTTGGTTGACGAAAACGTCCTGAATCTTTTTAATAGTATAGATATGGATGTAAACTAGATTATTTACTCTAGTGTAAGTGGGAGACTGAAAAAAATATGCCCGAGAGGCAATAATAAAATGGTTATTACGCTATTTCAGGTTTATAATAGATGTTTATTTGTCATTTTATAATTGTGTTAATAGAAAACATTAATACATGTGTGATTTATCAACAAGAAAGTATCAAGCATGTTGATTAACAGATGATCAATGTTTCCTGATCATGAACATTGGATGTTATTAATACTAGGGTCATATCATTGGAGAATGATGTGATAAACAGTCACCCACAATATACTTAGCAATACGATCAAGTTCTCAAGTTTATATTGCTATCACATTCGTAGTAACTCAATGTCCTTAGACCATGAGATCACGTCAATCACTTTCACCAGAAAACTAATTTGATTCCATTAAACATCACACCATAACTAGGTGATTATAAAGGTGTCGTCAGGTACTTAGAAAGTGTTAGTTGAGGCTCGTGGATCAAGAGTGAGATTTGTCCATCCAGATGACGGAGAGCTATACGCATGGCCCTCTTGGTGATATCATATTGATATAGCTTGCAAGCTAGTGATTTGATCACTAGAATGATATATCATGGGAATGAGAAAAAGAGTACTTGTCGGTAAAGAGATTGAACAAAGGTATGGATTCTACAAAATAATCGGATCTCGGACAAGTAAAATATCGTGAGAAAAAAGAAATTTGAATACAGCAAAAAGGTTCAAACGATTATTGGATTTTCATGGAGCTAGTGGGAGTCATTATGGATCTCCAGGTCCCGCTAATAATTATTGATCGGAGAAAGTCTCGATCATGTCTACATAGTTCTTGAACCCGTGGGGGACACACTTAAGGATAGTCGGCGCAATTGAGTGGATAGGGAATGTAGTAGAAGATACTGGACATTCCAGGAATTTGTTCTGTCGAATCTACCGAAATGGTTTCGGGGTATCAAAACAAAGCAAGGGAATAAAATATTAATGTGTTCACTAAATGAAGTACTCATTAAATGAAGTGTTCATTAAATTGAGTTACATTAGACCAAGATAATTAAAGTGCTTTAATTGAAAGACTGTTGGTTTTTGAGTGGAGATTTAATGGGAGAAAGTGGAGCTTGATTATTTATGAGTGGAGTGTCCACCCACATGAATGAGGGAGGAGAAGGGGCACCCTCTTTGGCCGTCGGCCATGGGTGGGGCTTTCACCTCCCCATATAAAAGGAGATGGAGACCTCCTCCTCTCCACACACTCTCTCTCCTCCCATGTGCACTTTGGATGGCATCTTCCCTCTTGCTAGCCTTGTCCATTGCCAAAAGAAAGGTGTTTAGGCGAAGCCCTTCTCGAGATCTTCCCCTCCACCACCTCTACCATGTTGTAGTGCTACAGGAGTTTCCAGGGATCCACTACTTTTGTTGCCTGTCTAGAGCGAGGGACAGAAGTCGTTAGCACACCGTACATGTGACCGATTACGGAGGCGCTTCCCTCTTGTGGCACTGATTGTCTGCACGTCCTTGAGGACGGTCATGTACATCTATATCAACCACGTTTGTTTGTGGGAACATTATCCCGCTTACAGTCTTCAAGGGCGAGTCCATCTGAAACCATTACATAGTATCGTCTTGATTCATTGTTGGCAGTTGTAACCGTAGGAATTTTTTTATTTTTTATGCAACGAACCCCATCAGTATGGGATTTAGGTGTCAAATGGATGGATCTCATCCCTTAAGAGGATAGTTCTGGTATGTTATACAATTTGTTTAAGTGGATCTAAGGGTGATGGATCATGATAGTTTGGCTTGGGATCATGTCTCTCGCGGTACTTTCTTGGATATTACAGGTGCCAAGGTGTGATCACTTGTGGAAATGGTTAAGTGGGAATTTAGATGGCATTCACCTATTATCAATTCAAACAAGAGAATATATTTCAATCAAGATAATCATTTTATAATTTTACTTATAATCACTCATTCAAGATTCATCCATAAAGATTTCACAAGTAAAATTCAAAAATGAAAGTGCACTTCTAGTCAAGTAATTTGGTTTGGTTTGAGGTTGTTTAAATTATCGGGTAAATAATAGTGCCAGATTGTTTCAACCCAATCTGCTATCCATGTTGTCCTGATTATTTTCAGCCATGGGATGTCGATGATCAATGGCTGAGAACCGTCGCCCGGACCCAAAATTTTACTCCAATCCCGCGTCTGGATCTCCTTTGACATCCGTTTTAGACCTAGAAGCGCGATCAGGGCCGCTGACTAGTGGGACTGGTAGGACCCTTGCTGGCCGTATGGTGGACCACGCGCGTGCCCTGGACCAGTGATAGCTCCAAATATTGACACTTTTTCTCGAGGATTTTCTATTGGTTTTTAGTTGGTTAATTGACTGTGGTCTTTCAACTAACGCTAAATATCGCAAGGTAGAGAAACCTTGTTTGGTTGTGATGACATTCAGGTACTGTACACTTCTGGAAAGATCTGATAGCATTTATGGGCTAATCACACCTAAATGAACAAATATCCAATTGAGGACAATTCCATTCGAGGCTTAGAGAAGCTTTAACGACCTACAATACGGTTGAAGGCCACCCGTACGACCCTCCATTTCCTGGGTTATATCAATACAAGAATATTTCGTCAAAGAAGAGAGTTAGAATACGAAAGAATCCGCCACATACCATCCCATAAGAGAGTAGAAGAACCTCACCTCGTCCTTCGATGATCCCTAGCCTCTTGAGCATCAACTCCACCATAATTCCCCACTTGTACTGAGATATAGAGATTCATACTTATAATATTAGGGATTGAAACTCTATTCCTAATTTGTTTTGTATTTGATTTGATCTTTGACCTTGTTTTGGTTTGCTACAGTAAAGTTGAGATGATTTCTATTTTCAATATGATTATATCTTTGATCTATTCTCCTCTCATGTGTGATTAAATCTCCTTAGGCGTGGGAGATATAGGGAATTGGTGAGATGTGATGTGCCTCTTTTATTTCCATCCATTTGTGATTATTGTCATGTTATTTATGAGAATGATTATCTATGTTTTCCTAATGCTTGTTATCGAATTTAAGGGCCCGGGTAACATGATCCTGAGATCTCATACATATTAACTTGTTTACTAGAGAATCAACGACCCCCCAGTGACACAACCGATATCAAAGAGGAACTAGTACAACTTGAGGACAACAAGGAACCATCAAGATTAAATCCTTGATCTAGTTGAAAGACCTTTATTGGTGTGCTGACCATGGTTTTGGTAATAGGCTGAAGGATCATTGGAATCGAGAAGAATCTACCAAGAGGACTCTTGATTGGTATATGGGTTTCTTGCCTACTCACATTATCATTATCACCAAGAGGACTCTTGATTGGTATATGGAATCGAGAAGAATCTACCAAGAGGACTCTTGATTAGTATATGGGTATTGGAATCGAGAATAAGAAGTATCATTATCACTTATTCTATTTTATTCCCTTAGACATTCACTGTCACCATGAACCGTTTCTCCTCGCGCCTAACCTTTCATCTCCAACAAACCTCAAACAACCTCCATGCTATTTTTTTTTTATTTACTTTAAGTACCGTTCAATAGCCAAAACTACTTCCTTTTCACTCACCCATTTCCACCTCAACACTTTTAGTCAATTCACTCAAGACAAGTGACACCTTGAATGCGACATAAATGCCGCAGATAAACATTTTCCTAGGCTCCTTATTAGGATCGATATAAAAACTATAACTAATACTTCCACGAAAATGTTCTCTTGCAGGCTATCAAGCTATTTTCTGGCATTGTTGCTGGGGAGCTAATAGTTTGCTTCTTGACATCCGTAAGTGTTGAAACCATCTATGATCTCTGTTAAAGACAGAGGAAACTACATGTTTCGAAAGATATTATTTGCCTCCTTATATTGAACGTGTAGAAACTGAAAGACTCCTAGAATTTATTGAAATTTTTTCTAACTCACGCTCTATAGACATGAATAGTTTGATTCCTTTGATGGCAGATTTGACCATCACCCAAGGGGCGGAAGAGCCTGAGAATCATTGGGAGATTATGGGAATCCATCTAGGAATCTTAGAAAAATACCTATTCTTTATCTTGATCTTGAAGGCATGGAATTTAATAGATACTGAGCTAATCTATATGATGTAATAAATTGCTTTTGCAGGAAGAGAAGATGAAGATCCAAGTGATCATTTGATGAAGGTTCATGACCTTTCTGATACTCTTAAACCAGCTGGAATACCAAAAGAGTTTGTACTTCTTAAACTTTTCCGTTGGTCATTAAAATATAAAGATTTTACTCGGTTACAATCCTTACCTAAGTACACTATAAAAAGCTAGCTAGATTGCGTCCGAGAATTAATGCAGAAATTCTACTCATTTACTAAAACTATATTGATCAAGCGCGACATATCCAATTTATTTTAGATAATTGGAGAAAATTTCTCACAAGCATGGAAAAGATTTTATGAGATGATTATAAAAGTCCAAAATCAGAGTTTTGAGGAGCATTTAATTATACAATACTTTTAGAATGGACTCACTAATGACTCCAAAAAAATCAATGGTTTAGTTGTAGGAGGAACTTTGAGAAACTTGACGCTACCTGAATGCATAGATCTTTTCATGGTAAGATCCGTCAATGATGAACAATATAATCTTGTTCAAGATATTATACCAAAGAAATGTATGCTTCATATACCTCCAGAACTTATGCCTGAAGTCAAGAAGTCCATGGAAGCAAAAGGCATAGCAGCGGAACTCATAAAAGAAAATCAAGTTGATGTTCTTCAAAATTATGTATTAGAAGATGAAATGAATCCTGTTTTGAAAAAATTTAAACATCACCAAATGTCAGTTTCATGATAGATATAATAAACACCTCATTCTCCATAAGGGAGATATAAAATAGTTGCTGCAACATTTGATGATCTATTAATAAACATATTAGTATGATTAAAGTTCAATGTGATCAAATAGCTCAAACTCAAGCTTTGATTTTAAGTCAAAGTAGTCATTATTGCAACACCATATCTACTAATGTTGTTACTAGACGTGGTACCGTAACACATAAACCTCTCGGGCCGCCTTAGTATTGATACATGAATTTTACATCATCAATATAGTGACTTATATGATCTATTTTGAATGATATTTGTCGTGTTCTATCATTATTTATGCCTTTTTAATTGATTTATGAGACTTTCTCTTTCATTGGTATTTAATTTCTTGGAGGCAGAAAACCTCCTTTTTCATATTTTGCTATTTCAGGGACCTTGTGGACGCCTAAAAATAAAAAGAAAAATACCTGATCAATTTTTTCATGGAGAAGGACCGTGAGCAAAAGAATAAAGTGAGGGGAGTTGTTGGGCTCAAAAGAGCCCAGGTGGCGCTGAAAGAACATTTCATAATCCCTAGTGTTTTGTGTGTTAGATAACAATATCAAGGATTATTTAATGTGTGTTGAAGTGTTGCGGCTCTCTCTAAGGAAAAAGGGAAAAGTATCTGCCTTTGGGGGGCAAATAATCCGGCCCCACCAGGGGCGGATAATCCTCCCCTCCCTCTTCCCAAGCAGGCGCAAGCCCCAGAAGGGGGGCGGAGTTTTGGCCGGATTTTCTGGCCCCGCCGGATAATCCGCCCCTCGGGGGGGCCGGATAGTCCGCCCCCTTGCTCACCGCCAAGGCGCAAGCCCCAGAGAGGGGGCGGAGTGTTGGCCGTACTTTCCGGCTTGGCCGGATAATCTGCCCCAGGAGGGGGCCGGATTATCCGCCCCCCCCCCCCAAGATCTTCACCAAGTCTCGCAGGCGCCACGCAGAGAGAGGCGAGTTCTCGGAAAATCCGCCCTTGGGCGGAGTTTTCCAGGGCGGATAATCGCCCCTAGTGGGAAGCGGATAATCCGCCCCAAAGTTGCTCAACAGACGGATCGGGAGGGGGTATTTAAGCCAGCCTTCCCCCTCCTGCCAGATCTCTTGATTCATTCAAAAAAGACAAGATCTGATCTGCAACCTTCATCCAAGAGAGCTCCACCTAGATCCACCCAAAGGCCCCATCCCTTGGGGAATCGAAGGAGGAGAACTCGATCTTCATCATCAGCAATCAAGCGCTTCATCTCCTCTCCATTTATTTGGAGAATCACCGATCTAGTATTTCTTGCAAATACCTAGATCCTTGTTTTGTTTATATTGATAAACCTTGTTCTTGTGACAGCTTGTTGTCATCTCGGGAGCCCCCAATTCAGTTGTGGGTGTGTGCCCCGGTAGCGTTGTAAAAGGCACCAGTTCCCGCCTCGAAGGGATCCAATAGTGGAGAAGGTAGATCAGGCCTCTCGTGGCGAGATCCATCGGAGAATAGGGTCAGGCCTATTATGGCGTGGTGGTCTTAGAACCGCCCACCCCTCCAACGCAGATGTACTTCCCTTAACAAGGAAGGAACTATGGTAAAACAAATCCCTGTGTCTCCGCGTGCTCCACTACGGTTCCTTCGCTCCTCTCTTTACATGCTTAGTAGTTAGGGTAGCATATAGGGAAATTCTCGTAGTTGCATATCTAGAGAATTTACTTTGTGTCAAGCCTAAAATTGAAAAAGTATTAAAAATTGGTTAGCACCTATTCACCCCCCCCTCTAGGTGCCCATACGATCCATTTCAATTGGTATCAGAGCCCCGACTCTTATTTCGGGCTTAACCGCCTAAGAGAAGTATGGGTTCCAAGGTAGATGGGAGTGATGTTCCGGATGTAGTCAGCATGAACGATCTCAAGACGTTGGAAACAACCTTGGTGAGTTCAATGGAGGCTAAGATGGAAGAGATGCATCAATTGATAATGCGTCTCTCCACATCCATCTAACTCTGAGGCTACCACTCCGCAATCCAAGGAAACGGGTAAAACCGATTCCAAGGAGAACGAAGTGGTTGGTGATGACACTAGCAAGAGCTCCTCCTCGAAAAAGGATAGTGGTAACAATGGATACAATGAGGTTTCTCATGTGTATTCTCCTGATCCACCTATCCCTCACCCACATATACATAATAGGGGTGATCCACCCAAACTTTCTGCATCTACTTTTACTCAATGGCAATTTTTGATGAAGTCTCATGTGTGCAGTTACTCCATTGAGTTGTGGAAAATCATAGAAAATGGTCTTCATGTTGGCAACCCCAACAATTTCACAAGAAGAGAAGTTGTCGATAGCCAACTCAACGCTACAACTCTACACATGATACAGCTTGGTGTGGGTGACAAAGACATGCCACACATTCAGCATCTTAGCACAGCTAAGGAAGCTTGGGATGCCCTCACCGAGCTCTTTGTCGGAAATGAAAGTATGAGAAGGAATAGATATGATGCTTTGAGCAACGAAGCTGAAGGATTCTATATGTTGGATGGACAAGACCACGAGGACATGTATAGGAGGCTCAAGGCAATAGCCACAACTTTCAGAAACCACGGTGCAGCTCATGTTGATGATGCATGGATCAAGCGCAAGTACGTCAGTGCTCTTATGCCATTTGAGCCCACAGATTTGAAAAGTCTCCAAGGTAGGCATAACTATCACCTCGTGACATCCAATAAGGTAATGCAAGAAATGGCCGCTTTCAAAGTGGCTGCCAAGAATGCCGAAGATGCTCGTGCTCGAGCTATGGGGATGCAAAAGGGGTCAACATGGCCTTGAAGACTAGTGTCATTGATCATGATGAATATGCCATAGAAGGTCTGGACTGTCCCGAGGATATAAAAATGATCCACTGACTATACTTGGCTCTTTATGCTAGAAACTTTTGGAAAGATCCAGCCAAGGCTAAAGCTGAACTAGAACGCAAGAGTGGAGCCTATGGAAGAAAAGAAAATGGTCCCAAGCTGAGAACATGTTTCAACCGTGGTGACCGGCTGCACTTTGTAGCTGAGTGTCCATATCAAAGTAGGGAAGATAATGGAGGAAGACTCATTTTCAAGGACAAGTCAAAGGCTCCACGCAAGAAAAAGTTTATAAAGAAGAATGCTCCCTTCAAGAAGCAACCAAAGATTGTTCTAGTGGCTCAAGAAGAATATTCATCGGGAAGTGAAGATGAGGACGAGGACGACAACTCTTAAGAGGTTGCTGCTATAGCCACCACATCTACATCAACATCTCTCTTCGACTCTCCGAACGAAAACATCATCAACAAGAATGCTACTTGTCTCATGGCAAGAAGCTACGAGGTAACGACTCCTAACTCTTCTTTTCCTAAGGCTATGATTGACATGGATGATCCTACTAGTCTTAAGGTTAAAGAAGAGATTATTGCTTTGGATTACTTCTACACTAACTTGCAAGGTGAGCACAAAGTTCTTTTTGAAGCTCTTATGGATCAGTTGGCCCAAAATGAAGCTCTCCTCGAAGAAAAGGGAAGAATTGAAAGGGAGGATGCAATGGGAATTGCATCCTTAAAAAATGCTCTTGAGGAAGAAGAAGAAGCTCGGGTCTCTCTTGAAGAGAGGCTTGAGTCCATTGAAGAGTCACATGAAGAAATTGTGGCTAAACTTGTTAATGAATGTGACAATGCAGTCACCAAAGCAAAGAGGTTAAAGAAGGAAAAGATTGACTTTGGGGCTGCTCATGATAGACTCTCCAAGGAATTGGAGAAACTTGACAATGCTCACAAGGCGTTGAAAACGATTTCTCCATCCTCAATGAGTCACATGATCAGCTTCAAAGTCAATTGGCCAAATATGATGTTCCTAGCTCATCCATATCAACATATATTCACAAAGAAAATTCTAGTATGGAAAAAGAAGTTGTCAAGGACATCACTCCCAATAAGGGTGTGCTTGATGAAGTACTTGGCAAGCAAAGGTCAAATCATGGTAAAGAGGGACTTGGGTATGTCACCAAGTCCAAGAAGAAGAAAAACAAGAAGAACAAGAACAATAATGTGCAATCAAAGACAAGCACCGCTATGAAGAATGTCACAAAAGACAAGACTAACAATATTGGCTTTGCAGGGTCTCACAATCCAAATTATGAACTCTTTTGTGATGATTATGGCGATGTTTATGCTTATTATGCCGGTCCCTTTGATGAATATATTGATTGGTCTATTTGGGTCCCAAAGACCCTTGTTACTAACATGAAAGGACCCATTGAAAAATGGGTACCTAAAACCAAGAAGTAATTCTCTTGCAGGGCTATGCTTAGGTGGTGAAATGGGTCTTTGGATAGTGGATGCACTAGTCATATGACCGGAAGCAAGGATATCATCACGGAGATGCGTCCAAATCATGATAATATTACAGTCTCCTACGGTGATAAGTCTAAATCTCAGGTACTGGGTTTTGGAAAGGTTGTGGTTGCCCATGATATCTCTCTCGTGGACGTCATGCTTGTTGAGACCCTCGGTTACAACCTTATTTCTGTCCGTGCCCTTGGCAAGATGGGTTTTGCTGTTTTTATCGATGATGATTTGGTGGTACTCTTGTGGAGCAAGTCTATAAAGGTCGCTTTTGTTGGATACGTCGAAAATGACCTGTATGTGGTGGACTTTTCGGGGAAAACCACTTCGGATCCGATGTGTCTATTCGTAAAGGCCGACGTGGGCTGGCTATGGCATCGCCGTTTAGCCCATGTCAACATGATAACTTTGCCAAAGATCGTATTTGTAGGGCTTGTGTTGAAGGCAAAATGCACGACTCTCCCCACAAGAGGAAGACTATTGTGTCTTCAAAGAGGATCTTGGAATTACTTCATGTGGATTTATTTGGTCCTCCTTCTCATACAAGTCTTGGTGGGAAGAAATATTGCTTGGTCATTGTCGATGATTACTCAAGATATACATGGGTCTATTTCTTCAAACTAAAGAGTGAGACTCAACAAACAGTCATTGACTTTGCCAATGAAGTTCAACGTCAACACAATGTCCCTATCTTGGCAATAAGAAGTGACAACGGCTCCGAATTCAAGAACTACACTTTGAATGAGTTTCTAAGCGAAGACGGGATTAGACATCAATATTCCGCTGCGTACTCCCCTCAACAAAATGGTGTAGCTGAGAGGAAGAACCGGACTTTGATGGATATGGCAAGATCAATGTTGACTGAATTCAAGTCTCCTTACAATTTTTGGGCTGAAGCCATATCCACTGCTTGTCACTCATCAAACCGGCTCTACCTCCGAAATATTTTGGACAAGACTCCATATGAAATACTTACTGGTAACAAACCCAACATCTCATACTTTAGGGTATTTGGCTGTAAGTGTTTCTTTCTTATTAAAGGTGTCCGCTTGTCTAAATTTGAGTCCAAGGCTTTAGAAGGTATTTTTGTTGGTTACGGTGCCGAATCCCACACTTACAGAGTCTACAACAAGCTCACTGGGATTGTTGTAGAATCTTGTAGTGTGGAGTTCGATGAAAATAACGGCTCCTTTGTAGGGCAAGTTGATGTTTGTGATGCAGATGTTTAAATACCCCAAGATGCCATAAGAAGAATGGGCGTGGGATTTTTCCGCCCCATTGAGGAACCCCTTGTGGCGGATCGAGAAGGACAATGCTCCACTCAAGTGGAGCCCTCATCTACACAAGATCAACAAGCTCCTACTGTTGGAGAAAACTCTGCACCAACACCGCAACCTGCTGAAGATCATCAGTCTCCTGGACAAGATGGTAGTCCCAGGCCGGACTATCCGCCCCCTCCAAGGGGCGGACAATGCGCCCCCGGCACTCCAACTTGTTCCAGGGGATCCGAAGAAGAAGACAACAACCAAGAAGCTCCCAGGCCGGATTCTCCGGCCCCCGAGGGCGGATTATCCGGCTCTGCTTCTCCAAGTCCTGTCAGGCATTCTCAGGAAGGCACTGGTGCTTCATCTCCCAGGCCGGATAGTCCGGCCCTGAAGAACAAACTCTGCATCAACCTCCTGGTGTTAACTTAGATCAAGTTCAAGGGCATGGCAGTGGTCAAGACAAGGATACAAATACTGAATCAACTCCTTCTAGAAACAATAAGGACATTGAGGCTCGTCGCAAGGCTCGTGCTGATCGGAACCTTGAACTAAGGGGTCACACTCTTGACAAGGTTGTTGGTGATCTACGAAGAAGGGTGTCTACTAGAAGAGAACTTGCAAGCTTCTGTGATCATCAAGCTCACATTTCCATGGTTGAACCGAAGAAAGTCTTTGATGCTCTTTAAGATCCCGATTGGGTGGTTGCAATGCATGAAGAATTAAATAACTTCGAACACAACATAGTTTGGAAGCTCGTAGAGAAACCCAAGGATTGTCGCAATGTTATCGGCACCAAGTGGATCTTCAAGAACAAACAAGATGAAAACGGCATTGTTGTGAGGAATAAAGCAAGACTCGTGGCTCAAGGATTCTCTCAAGTGGAAGGAATTGATTTTGGCGAGACTTATGCTCCTGTGGCTCGTCTTGAGTCCATTTGTATCCTTCTTGCATATGCAGCTCATCATAATTTTAAATTATAGCAAATGGATGTCAAGAGTGCGTTTCTTAATGGTCCTCTACATGAGTTAGTATACGTCAAGCAGCCCCCGGGTTTTTAGGACCCCAAATTTCCGAACCATGTCTACAAACTCGATAAGGCGCTCTATGGCCTTAAACAAGCCCCACGTGCGTGGTATGAGCACCTTAAAGAGCTTTTGTTAAACCGTGGATTCGAGTTGGGCAAATCTATCCCACTCTTTTAACTAAGAAGGTTAATGGGGAGCTTTTTGTATGCCAACTTTATGTAGATGACATTATTTTTGGCTCTACCAACCAAGCTTTTAACGATGAATTTTCAAAGCTTATGACTGACAGGTTTGAGATGTCAATGATGGGTGAGTTGAGGTTCTTTCTTGGATTCGAGATCAAACAACTTAGAGAGGGAACCTTTATTAATCAAGCTAAGTACATCCAAGACATGCTCAAAAGGTTCAAGATGACGGATCTCAATGGCGTTGCTACTCCAATGCAAACAAAGTGTCATCTTGAGCTCAATCCCAAGGGTAAAGACGTGGATCAAAAGGTATACCGATCCATGATCGGCTATCTCCTTTACCTTTGCGCATCTAGGCCCGATATCGTGTTAAGTGTAGGAGTGTGTGCAAGGTACCAAGCCGCTCCTAAAGAAATCCACTTAGTGGCGGTCAAACGAATCTTTAGATATTTGGTTCATTCCCCGAATTTTGGGTTATGGTATCCCAAGGGTTCAAGTTTCTCTCTATGTGGTTACACTGATTCAGATTGGGCTGGTGACAAAGATGATAGAAAATCAACTTCTGGTTCTTGTCAATTCTTGGGCAGGTCTCTAGTGTGTTGGTCTTCAAAGAAACAGAATTGTATTTCTCTATCAACCCGGTTGAATATGTTCTTTACAAGTGCTTGTACACAATTATTATGGATGAGGCAAACTTTAAAGGAATATGGTGTCAATTGTGACAAAGTGCCTCTATTATGTGACAATGAAAGTGCTATCAAAATTGCTTGCAATCCCGTGCAGCATTCAAGAACAAAACATATTGAGATTCGCAACCACTTCATTCGGGATCATGTTGCTCGTGGTGATATTTCCCTTTCCTTTGTGAGCACGAAGAACCAACTTGCTAATATTTTCACGAAGCCTCTTGATGAATCAAGATTTTGTTATTTGAGGAATGAGCTAAATATCATAGATTCAAGGATCTTGGCTTGACTACCCTTGCACACTCACTTGCCCTTATTCATGTATTTGGTTTAGATGCGGGCATAGACATAGGGGGAGTGTGGTCCTAATTGATTGGGATAACCCTCCCCCCATAATGCCAAAACAAGAAAAATCATTTCCCTTAATATCATTTTGTGATATGTGGGTCATCCATGAGCATTGGTTTTGAACTCAAGATACATCTTCGCGGTGTCATGCCATGCGCTCCAACATGGTGGCTTCATCCACCGCCCTCTTCCTTGAGAAGAGTTGGTTTCTAATGGCTCTCTTTGGATTTTCTTACATATTTCTTGTTCTTATGGAAAAAACACTCAACCTTTGTTGGGGATATGCTATATGGGTATCCTCATAGCATGTCTCTTATCCGACTAACCCGGGTGGCCCATAGTCAGTAGCATGGCCTGTGGCCTGCTAGGAGGCCCAGTTAGGTGGATCCAGAAGGGAGGCCCATGCCGGATAAAGGAAGGCTACGGCGGAGTCACCAGCGTACCCGGAGCCTTAGAGTACAAGATACACAAGACTAGTGATAGACGGTGTAGGACTCTGTAACCTGTCCGGCTAGGACTTTTCCCTGTAACCCTAGGACCTGGCGACTATATAAGTCAGGCCTATGGGAGCCTTTAGGGCATCGTTTTACACACGCCGCAATAACCTATCTCTGTAACTCGTATTGCCATTATAGTGATTTATAGCAGAGTAGGATTCCGCCACCGTCGTGGGATCGAACAGGTAAGCTGTGTTACCTCGTGCCGTCACCGTCGCCTTACCCCACGTCTCTAAACACACCTTGTGAGGACCCCTCCATGGCGTGCAAATCGGCAATACCACGACAGTTGGCGCCCACCGTGGGGCAAGAGGCGCTTCAGGCTCTTCAGCGGGCGAGGACCAAGATCTATGCGGGAATCGGCGAAACCGTAGCCATCGTCCGTGTTCTCTTCTCCGGCAACGTTCCGATCGTCCCCCCTGACGAGTTCTGGATCCCGGCGAAGACGAACCCTACGCGGTGTTCGATCGTTCCTATCGGAGATATCCACCTCTTCATTGGCGAAACCGACTCGGGCACTAGTTCCCTAGGAGTCGGGAAAGCATCAAGACCCGCACGGACCGCCTACGGGCAGGATACGTTCGCGGAAGGATCAATGTCGGATTTCTCTTCGGAGTTTGCTGGCAAAGATCGGAAAGCATCAAGACCCGCACGGACCGCCTACAGGCAGGATACGTTCGCGGAAGGATCGATGCCGGATATCTCCTCGGAGTTTGCTGGCAAAGATCGGAAAAATTCAAGACCCACCCAAATCGCCCCTGTGCAGGATATAAAGGTGGAAGATCACTGCAAGTCCGCCGGCTTCATCCGTTCGTCTGGACAACAGAGATCCAAGTCCGTCGGCGTGGTTACCATCTTCGACCTGGCGCGCTGCGTTTAGAGAGAGGGCGAAAACCCCCGCGATTACCTGGCCAGGTGGCTCCGCATACGAGCCGATCTGGCCCACTACCCCAATGATGATGCTATCTATCACTTTGTGGAAGGACTGGACCATGGCACACTTCTCCGACATTCTCTAAGACGACAACAGGCGTCAGGACGCCTTACCTTCGAAGGCATGGTGAACACCGTCAACAACTACGCGGAGGCCGAAGCGGCAGCTCAGACAGCGCTTGTGCTCATTGACAGAGCCCCTCCGATTCAGCCACCACCACCACCACCGCCTCCGACCGTCGTCATCGCATCAGCACCACCACCTCCAGTCATCGTCGAGGCCGTTGCACCTCCACCTCCCGTCATCGAGGATGTCCTGGCACCCTCCGACTCTGTTATTGACGCGCTTTATGCTGATTTCAGCGCAGATTCAGAGGAAATAGACTTCAGTCCAGAAGAGCTAGACTCCGCTATGCAGGAGATGGAGGAGGAGTACTCGCGCGACGAGCAAGCTAACAACACCGTCATGTCTCGAGGGGTGTTCGTCACCATTGGGACAAAGATGGATGAAGATCAACCCGGGGAAGCTCCGCCTACGGTGCTGGAAAAGGGGAAGGGGCCACTAATTCCTGCTGACGATGATCGTGCAAAGGTCATGCCTCCTCCGCCTAACCCAGTGCAGCAGCCGCATGAACTAGGCACCGGTCCGAGCAACGACAACACCGCAAACTTGCCGCCTCCAGCATCCACGTCGGCAGCAGCCCATGTTACTCCAGCTGATAGAGTGATGTACGACAATCTCCTCGTTGAGCCACTAACCGTTGATCATATACGGGTGACTCGACGCGAAGCGCCCGGCATTCTTTGGAGGAGGCGCAAGCCATCGCGGAGCAAGGCGCTAAACTAGATCGAGATCTGGTCAACGCGCAGAAGTCCATAGAGAAAGCTAGAGCAATGGAGGCCGAGTACTCTGCTGCAGCAGCAGAAGGCTAAGAAGGCTCCAGCTCGCGTCATCAACGATCTGGTGTGCGGCGCAACCTAGGATGGGCTCCTCGAAGCGGCACAGGCCAAGCCATACATTGATAGTGAAGGCAAGCGGTGATGCCCACCACTCCTTCACCTCGCCATCGCCAAGACCCTTCGGAGCAGGATAGATTGCTGAGGCAGTCTATGACCTAGTGGCCAAGGCGGTAAGCGAGGAAAAGTCCACCTCCCGAGGCTTGAGTCGACCCAGCGCTCGGTGATCTAGCAGACAAACCGCCAGGGCGATCTCCTCGGGATGTCGGATCACAAAGTGGTTCATCGTAACTAAGACGGAGGGATGCGCGCAACAGGAAGGATGCTATCCCCATATCCTCCGACCACGGAGAAAAAGCCTGACCTCACCGCCCATCGCCACCGCCCCGATCCCCCCGACGTCAGGAAGATTACAAGGCTCACCATCGTACGGATATGCCCCCTCCAAAGCAGTGTGGCATCGTCATCCGCGACAATGCGGCGCAGACCCGTCATGATGAAGAGCGCCACCAAGGACACAAGAGCAGGTCACACCACGACCCTCAGCGTCTGACAAGCAACCGTGACAGACGTGAGGAATCGCAGGAGGGTAACAGCAAGAAGGCTAACCCACCACCACCTCCGCCTCCGTCGCCTCCAAGCAGTCACCATGGCGGAAGAGGCCCGCGTCGTTCACGCAGCCCATCCCCTGTTGACAACAAGAAGAACCGGGCCGTCGGCGCGTTCGCGGATCGATAAGATCCACGAGGCCCGGGAAGGACCATACCTGGGACCACGTTGCTTTGGACCTACAATACGGTCCGCAACTTACCCCAAAGGTTTCCGAATTGACAAGACCATCAAGCCCTATGACGACACCGCCAAGCCCGCCACATGGTTGCAGGACTACGGCAACGCGGTGGAGATTGTCGGAGGCAACCCCAATGTCGTCGTCAAGTAACTCCCATTAATGTTGGCGGGAACGGCCCGTCAATGGATCGACGACTTGCCGGAAAAATATATCTACAACTGGCTGGATATGCAAGAAGCATTCACCAAAAACTTTGAGGTTACATACAAGCGTCCCTGCACTGTGGGCGATCTAGAGCGGTGCGTGCAAGATAAAGACGAGACATCTCACGCCTACCTCTCCCGCTGGCTGGACATGAAGAATTCCTGCGCAGGAGTGCACGCTCAGACCACTATGGCTGCCTTCATTGATGGGTTGGAAAGGGGCACTTTACTCCGACATAAGCTAAAGCTCTTGCAGGACAATTATCAGCTTGACTTGAATCAGATGATTCAGTTAGCTAGTGAGTTCGCAGCTGCCGACGATGATGCTCTTGGCTCTTTGCCGGCAACGGCCGTTCCAACCCAAGCTCGGAGGAGCGGTACAAAAGCGGAAAACCGCTCGGAAGAAAAGCAATCTACCTACATGGTCGCTATGACTTTGCGGGGCGAGAAGGCGGACAACGTGGCGAGGAAGGGCGAGGCCACGGGCAGCAATGAGGAAGTGAAACCAACTCGGCGCCGCTCCGCGTTCCCCAAACGTACGAGGAGTACCGCGATATGCCGTGCCTCGTACACCTCGATGTCAACGGCAAGGCCACCCATACCAATCGACACTGCAAGTTCGTCAACGACCTCAAGGAAGACCCGGAGTCCGGCTACAAGCGAAGTCGGAAGAACAGACCGCGAGGCAAGGGCAAGGGTTTTTGTTTGATTTGATTCTTGCAAATTTGGGTGTGTAGTACCATCTCAGTTTGTTGCTCTAAACCCAAGCCTTACTTCCCTCCTTGAACCATCTATTCTTGCACACAAGTGATCTTCAGGGGTGTTAGCATCTCTCTTCTTCCTTTTTGGAGTTTCGATGCCAAAGGGGGAGAAGTAGTTCTATTAGGTTTCGTGGATTTGCAAGGGTCGGGCGCAAGCACCTGTCTTTCAGTCGTTTTCTTTGCTTGCTTGTGCCTTTTTAGCGTGAACCTTTTTGCTATTTGTGTTTGATTATGTAAGACTATGTCGTGCTTTACTCTGCGTGCTTGGTATTCTGGAATTCCAGAATTATATTGTGAATCTCATGGAATTCTGGATTTATCTATGGAGTATGTTTGATGGCATATGGAATCATGGGATTATCTAATGTATGCATCAATATTGTTGGGATGTGCTTGGAGGCTATCAATCTCATTATTTTCTTTGGCTATAGTCACATCCCGGTGGTATGACCTTGTTTCCCTACCCACCTTGTTTCAATTATCTTTGCTATGAAAGTTGTGTTCTCTCTAGTGTGTGTATTTGTATTCAAATGCAAATTGTAAATATGCACACATCTAGGGGGAGCGTCTTTCATTTTTAAGGTGGCGTTATCCGGTTTCATTGCAAATCCTAGTATTGTCATCTAACACCAAAAAGGGGGAGATTGAAAGAACATTTCATAATCCCTAGTGTTTTGTGTGTTAGATAACAATATCAAGGATTATTTAATGTGTGTTGAAGTGTTGCAGCTCTCTCTAAGGAAAAAGGGAAAAGTATCTGCCTTTGGGGGCGGATAATCCGCCCCCACCAGGGGCGGATAATCCGCCCCTCCCTCTTCCCAAGCAGGCGCAAGCCACAGAAGGGGACGGAGTTTTGGCCGGATATTCCGGCCCCGCCGGATAATCCACCCCTCAGGGGGGCGGATAGTCCGCCCCCCTTGCTCACCGCCAAGGCGCAAGCCCCAGAGAGGGAGCGGAGTGTTGGCCGGACTTTCTGGCTTGGTCGGATAATCCGCCCCAGGCGGGAATGGATGTACGATGATCGATGTGAACCCGAGTACATTTAGGGCGTGGATAAATTTATCGATGTGGCTACGGCAAACAAAGAGAATGGTTTTATGCGTTGTCCATGTGTTAAATGTCGGAACGACAAGGAGTACTCTTCCTCGAAAATCATTCGCGGCCACCTGGTTATGAAAGGTTTCATGTGCAGCTATAATTGCTGGACCAAGCATGGAGAAAGAGGGGTTATCATGGAAGACAATGAATAATAAGAGGATGATTATAACAACTATCATCATATGTTTCCCGAATAAAGTGATACTGCAATGGAAGACAATGAAGAGTAAGGAGGTGAAGAACGGGCATCAGATGAGCCCACTGATGAACTTGGTCGGGTCATTTCTAATGCAAAGCGAGACTATGAAACAGAAAAGGAGAAGTTGGAGGGCATGTTAGAAGATCACAAAAAAATTTGTACCCAAATTGCAAAAATGGCAGAACAAAGCTCGGTACCACACTAAAATTGCTGCGATGGAAGGCAGAGTGTGGTCTAGCTGACTTCGCATTTGAAAAGTTGTTGAAAATAATGAAGCCGAAGCTTCCAAAGCATAACAAATTTCCCGAGAGTATGTACGAAGCAAAGAAGACTCTCAGCCCTCTAGGATTAGATGTGCAGAAGATACATGCGTTCATTAATGTTTGCATCCTCTACTATGGTGAGGAGTACAAGAATTTAGATAAATGTCTGGTATGCACTTCATTGCGGTATAAGATCAGACGAGATGATCCTGGTGATGTTGAGGGCGAGCCCCCCGGAAGAGGGTTCCTGCTAAGGTTATGTGTATGCTCCTGTAATAGCACGGTTGAAACGCATGTTCAAAAACAAAGATCATGCTAGGTTGTTTAGATGGCACAAAGAAGACCGTAAGAAAGATTTTATGGTGGTGTCGCGGCAGATGCCATGGGTAGGCTTAAGTTGGGGGCCGAATGGATGCTTGTGGTCACCGGGGAGGGTGTGCACGGTCTTGCCACGCACGAAGAACAAGATTAACTCTCCACACTTGGGAATTTTATTTATCCTAGATGTTTACAAGTGCTTCTTGAGCTGTATGAACAAAGCTTCAGTGCCTTAGTTCCCTACTAGGTCCAACCTACCCTAACCCTAGCTATGCCCCTCCTTATATAGGTGATGGCTAGATAGGTTTCACCCCTTTGGGTCCTAGGGTTACTGTTTGGGTCTTGGTATTCACTGTACGGGCTGGGTCATGGGCTTGTACTAAGCCTAGTGGCCCAGTCCATAAAGTTAGACACCTAACGGTTTTCACGTACGTCGCCTCTAGTTCTTTTGGCGTCACATAGTAACTTTGTATGTCAGCCCTTGCTTTAGGCGTCACCTGGCTCCTTTCGTGTCACCCGACATCGCCATTCTCTTTTGACCGTGCTTTACCATGGTCCCTCCTAAACCTCACTCAGAAAGATTTCACGCGTCCTATCTGACTCGGCCCTTCCTCATGAGACTCAGCTCGTTGGTTCCTGCAAGATTAACATATTTGTCAGCCGCACATGACTATCCTACCCGGCCGTACTTAGGCCCAGTTCTTTTGGGGGCTTCTTCGAGAAGCCGCCCTCCCCCCAGCTTCCTGGGGAAGCCGGTCTAAAAAATTTACGAGGCTTCCAAAATAGTTAAGGCTAAACAAATTTGGAAGCCTCGCAAATTTTTTGAACCGTCTTCCCCAGGAAGCGGGGGGTAGGGCAGCTTCTGGGAGAAGCCACCAAAAGAACTGGGCCTTACTCGGCCTGGTTCTTTCTTTACTCGGAACAAGCCAAGCTAGGCAATGTTTTACCCTTTATGACCCTACCAGGGGTTATCCCCCCGACATTAGTCCCCGAAGCTGGTGAGGTCTAGCAGTTCTAGCTGTTAGACATCTCCAGGTTCCTTTAATGTGATTGGAACTTCTTGTTGGGAATATGCCCTAGAGGCAATCATGTATGATGATATTTCCCATTGTATTCATAAAGTTATTAAGTAGTCCTTGTATAAACATCTGATGCATATCATTGAATATGTGATTCAGTTGTGGAACTATGCATTCATGTTGTTTGTACTAAATATCCTTGGTCATTGAGGTTGTGCTGGACACACAACCTAGACCAATGTGAAAGTTGGCTTGATGACTCGGTTCCACTTGTCATGGGCATGGAGATGCTATTCCAACTTACACAGACTAGGCTAAAGAGTTTAGCGAGTCGGATTGACCCATATTGAGGTACAACGAACTAAGCTGTCATTTGTATATCTCAATCAATGTAATCCTTAGACCTGAGGTTGTTGCATAGTCCGAGTTGAGGATCACCGACTTAGGTTACATCAAGCTGATCCGTGGCAAAGGCGCTTATAAAGCGAGTTCGGGTCGATCGAGAATCAAGTTGCGTGATGTGAATAACCAAGATGGGATTTTGCCCTCCACTCGGAGAGATATTCTCTGGGCCCTCTCGTGAGATATGATTCGAAAGCATGGCCATATGCGACTCGGTTAAGTGTTAACCGAGGCGATCGGCTAAGAGTTAGTCGGGTGAATCACTTATCTCGGATCGAGAAGAGAGTCGGACTATTTAAGGGATGACATATATTCGCCTATAGTCTGACAAGGTATATCGTGAGGCAAAAGGGACTCAGACGTAAGTCGCATTGAAAAGGCAAGTCGTCATGACTCTTTGGTACTTGGGAATCGGTACGTTCTGCTAGGAGCCGATGCCGATTGATCGATTGAGAGTTGGACTCTAATCGTGTCCAAGTAACCATGAGCCTGCGGGGTCACACACTTAAGAGCGGGAGCAGGTTCGGATTGGATCCAAATCATATAATCTGGTTGGGTTGGACCTAAACCGGATTAGGACTGAGTTAGTGAGTTGGACTCACGGTGACTAGTTTTATATGGGCTTTAGTGAATGGGTCGCGCGAGCAGAGCCCACGTTCACTCCCTATATATAGTGGAGCACGATAACCCGAAAGGTTAATCGTTGTTCGGTTAGGTCATTCCATGTGTTAGAAACCCTAGCTCCACAGTCCGGCCGTAACGAACCTAGCGATTCGCGGCGCTCCTCCTTGCGTGTGGATACCAGCAGAGGTGCTTTGTGCGATCAGCACCGTGACGATCGAATCGTGAGGACTGCATCGCATCAACCGACGCTTCATCGATGTAATCCGCCGCGTCTAGTGGTAAACCTCGTGGCCTTCTACCTCAGCTAGGTCTTGTGATCACCACGTTAGAGGAAAAGTTTTGTTTTATCTGCGTGGCCCAACAAAGGGTATCAGAGCGATAGCTTCTGGTTTTAGGCTCGAGATCTCGCATATGTGATATGCGGTAGGCTATAGATGAGATCTATGTGCTGTTTTGGTGGTCGATCTATGAGATAGATCGGTTTTGTATGAAGTTGATTGGATCAACTGTACTCGGGGAATGGTAGATCTGATTTCCGTGATCATACTGCTGAGGTCGTGGAACGACATACCCCTACCGGTCGGCTTCCGCCATCGGGGTAGACTGTGACACGTAAATCCAGAAGCGGTGATCGAAGATCAAAGAGTTTGATCGAATCGGAACGATGGTCGGAATCCATGTTCGGATCGTAGATGAGATCTACGTTTTTGAAAAATGCCGGGCGCCTTTCGATCCCGCCCGCTATCCGGCTAAGCGGGACCGCCATACTCGTCAGGCGCCTTAGATGTCGCGAGTTTCAACGCGGTAGATATTGTATCTATGCATAACTTGTTTTGCAGGAAGTTGTGAATGGTATGGTTCATGTGCATGTGATGTATGTGTGTAATCCATACGTGATCTGCGAATCACGGTTTTGTCAACGGTGGAGCCTAGGTGCTGTCATTTTATTGTATAACGACACGTGTGTCGGTTCTCTATGTAATTTACTTTACTAAGCTAGTGTAGCTGTTTGAGAACCGGAAGGCATGCAGGCGTTGTACATGTCGGCGACATGGAGTAAGACGGCAAGTGACAAGAGTTGGCACGAGTCGGATTACAAGCTTTGTGGAGATGGAGATCGCCATGAAGAGAGCCATACCATTTCACATTATAATTGATTTATTTTGTGTTATTGTTATTTCTCAGTTTTACCTCTATTAGATAGTCGGTAAAATCTAATCCCTCAAAGAAGGTCTAGTCGGTTTTCCCGCCAGTGTTTGCACCATCACAAGTCGGACATTTTTGGTAGTGGGCTCATAAAATTGAGGTGCTGCCAATTCTTTCCAACTAGGTGGGTTCGAGTCGGACTCTTCTTTGCGAAACACTTGGTAAGCTAGGCGGGTCTATCACAACGTGTTGTGGGACTCGGGAAAAGTCGGATGGGGCCGGGGCATGTGATGCCGCCCGTCCAACAGGAGTCGCATGAGATGCGATTGACAAGGAGTTGTCTACCTAGATCACTTGGCGACTAGCGGTGATGCTAAAGCTCACTAGCCGACTTGCTTATTTAGGATCCTGAATCACTAAGTAACCATCGGAGGGTGTTGGTTCTAGTGGGAGCATAAAATATTAAAATGTTTAATATGCTTGCTCTTTTATGAATACGTGTCTTAAGTGTTTTGCATATTTTCATTGTAGATCATGGCACCAAGTAGCAATCACTCTCGGATATCCGGTTTTGCATTGAGAACCATTCTTGAGAAAGATAAACTGAACGACACTAATTTTACCAACCGGTATCGAAATCGAGAATTGTTCTCAAACAAGAAAAGAAGGACCATGTCCTAGACAACCCACTTCGGATGAGCTGAATGAGAATGCATTATCATGACCACCAATGACTACCGTCGGGCTAAAGATGAGTCCACGGATATTAGGCATCTTATGCTTGCTCACATGGAACCGGACTTGCAAAAGCGTTCGAGCATGTTGA
The DNA here is from genome assembly GCA_030063025.1 of Avena longiglumis. Lineage (NCBI taxonomy): Eukaryota > Viridiplantae > Streptophyta > Magnoliopsida > Poales > Poaceae > Avena > Avena longiglumis. The sequence continues at coordinate 179,949,277 of CP125976.1, forward strand.
GGCCTACGATATGATCGAAAGCCTCAAAAGTATGTTCGAGCTCGGTAAGGCGAGAGGTATCAAGTCTCTCGTGCTCTTGAGTTGCAAGCTTAAGGATGGTGATCCACGAGTCCGCATGTGATCAAAATGGTTGGTTACGTGCGTCTGGAAAGGCTTGGCTACCCCATAAGCGAAGAGTTCGCTACGGATATAATTCTGAACTCTCTTCCTAGTGCATATGGGCAGTTCATTTGAACTACCACATGCATGGTATGGATAAGAAGCTCACGAATTGCATGGGATGCTCAAGCGGCGAGGCGGATCTCAAGAAGGGCACCGGTCAAGTGTTGATGGTGCGAGAATAAGGCTAAGTTCAAGAAGAGTTCTTGGACTAAGAAGAAGGCTAAGTCGGGAGAAGCAGGCTCGGGACCCGGTCCCAAGCGCCTCGGGACTAAACCATCTCCTTCACGGATCCACTTGCTTCTCTTGCAAGGCGGATGGCCCTTTGGAAGAGGAACTGCGGCAAGTACTTGGCCGACAAAGCCAAGAGTGGAGGTATGACTTCCGACTCAGGTACACTTGTTTGCAATGTTATAGACATATATCTTGCGATGCACCTAATAGTTCTTGGGTATATGATACCGGATCGATTATTCACATACGCAACTCGTTGCGAGGGACTGTAAGAACTAGGAGGCGTAGCAAGGCGAGTTGATATTCGAGTCGGCAACAAAGCAAGAGTTGCTGCGTTGGAAGTCGACGATGCAACTTCATTTGCCTTCCTTCGGATTCATTATGGAACTAAATAATTGTTATTATGTTCCGATTGCTCGATCAAAACATTATTTACGCTTCATGTTTGATGAGGCAAGGCTATGAGTCGAATATCAAGAATAATGGTTGTTCTTTGTATTTGAATGATATGTTTCACGGCTTTGCACCCGTCCGGACGGGTTATTTATTTTGAATCTTGATGGTGAGTCGGTTTATAACATAAATGTTAAAGGTTGAAACCAAATGATCTGAATATGACTTACTTTTGGCATCGGCTTGGTCATATAAGTTGGAAAGCATGAAGAAGCTTCATGATGATGGACTCCTAACTTCGTTCGACTTAGAGTCGTTCGAGACATCTAATCTTGCCTACTCGGCAAAATGACCAAGACACCTTTTGCAAAGAGTTGCGAAAGGTGTCCGACTTGTTGGGACTAGTACATAGTGATGTATGTGGACCAATGAGCACGACGACCGGGGTGGTTATGAGTACTTCATTACCTTCACGATGATTTGAGTAGGTATGGATATATCTACTTAATGAAACATAAGTCGGAAGCCTTTGAAAAGTTCAAAGAATTCGAATGAAGCACAGAATCAACTCGGCAAGAAAATAAAGTTTCTTGATTGGGACCGAGGAGGCAGTACATGAGCCATGAGTTTGACGACCATTTGAAAAGTTGTGGAATAGTTCCTCAACTTACTCCGCCAGGAACGCCACAAAGGAATGGTGTTTCGGAAAGGCGGAATCGGACCTTGTTGGACATGGTACGATCAATGATGAGTCGGACAGATCTGCCTTTATCATTTTGGGGTTATTGTCTAGAAACAATGGCGTTCACACTAAACAAAGTACCATCAAAATCGGTAGAGAAGACACCGCATGAGATGTGGACAGGCAAAAAGCCGAGTTTGTCTTTTCTTAAGATTTGGGGTTGTGAAGCTTTTGTCAAGCGACTCCAGTCGGACAAGCTTCTGACCAAGTCGGATAAATGTATTTTTTGGGGTATCCAGGAAACCTTGGGTTACTACTACTACAACCGAGAAGAGGGCAAAGTGTTTGTCGCTCGGGCGGTGTCTTCCTTGAGAAAGAGTTTCTCGGTCGGGAGTAAGTGGGAGCACGGTGCAACTCGAAGAAATTCGAGAGGAATCGGCTAATAGCAAATCGGCTAATGGCGAATCGGCAAAACCTTGGAGGTTGAGCCGATCGTGGCGTATGAGCCGATGGCGACACACACTACGAAGATCGGCAAGATTACGAAGTGTTCGTGATGTGTTCTTGTTAGACGGTGATGAGCCGCAAATTATTCGAGCGATGGTGGGATCGATTCGAGTCATGGCTTGGAGCCATGAGATCCGAGATAAAGTCCATGGATGAAAATCAAGTTTGGAACTTGGTTGATCGCCAGACGGTGCAAGACCCGTCGAGTGCAAATGGGTCTTTAAGAAGAAAACTGATATGGATGGAAATGTTTCAATCTATAAACGCCTTGTCGCGAAGGGGTTCCGACAAGTTCAAGGAGTTGATTGACGATACTTTCTCCGTAGCGATGCTTAAATCAGTTCGGATCATGTTAGCTATAGCGCCTATTTCGACTATGAGATATGGTAGATGGATGTCAAAAGCGGCTTTCCTTAACGGAAATTTAACCGAGGGCGTGTATATGATACAGCCGAGGGTTTTGTCGATCCGACTAATGCTAACAAGGTATGCAAACTTGAAATCCATTTATGGGTTGAAGCAAGCATCTCGAGTTGGAATATTCGCTTTGATGAGGTAGTCAAATCGTTTGGCTTCATCAAGAGTGATCATGATTCTTGTTTGTACAAGAAGTTTAGTGGGAACAAAGTAAATTTTCTAATCTTATATGTGGATGACATATTACTGATTGGAAATGATGTACGATGTTGCAAGAAACCAAGGAATCATTGGAAAGGAGTTTCTCAATGAAAGACTTGGGTGAGGCAACATACATCCTCGAATCCGGATCTATAGAGATAGATCAAGGAGGCTCATTGATTGAGTCAAAGTACTTATTTGGACAAAGTGTTGAAAAAGTTTAACATGGAATCGTCTAAGAAAGGGTTCTTACCGATGTCCCATGGTGTAAAACTTAGCAAGACTCAGTGTCCTTCGACAACTGATGAGCGAAGTCGGATGAGTGCGATTCCATATGCTTCTCGGTTGGATCCATCATGTACGCCATGATTTGTACTAGGCGGATGTTTCCTATGCTCTAAGTGTTGTGAGCGGATACCAGGCTGATCTGAGAGATCCAGACAGCGACTAAAAATATCCTAAAGTACTTGAGAAGGACTAAGGATATGTTCTTGGTTTATGGTGGTGAAGATGAACTCGGTGTAAAGGGTTACGGATGCGAGTTATCTCACCGACTCTGATGATTCTCGTTCGCAATCCGGATACGTGTTTATTATAAACGGAGGTGCTGTGAGCTGGAAAAGTTCCAAGCAAGAGACTGTGTCTGTGTCTACAACAGAGGCTGAGTATATTGCTGCCTCGGAGGCAGCAAAGGAAGCTGTTTCGATGAGGAATTTCCTCATGGATCTTGGTGTGGTTCAGGGCTCGTCCAATCCGTTGGACGTGTATTGTGACAACAATGGTGCTATTGCACAAGCCAAGGAACCTAGACAACACCAGAAGAACAAGCACATACTCATGCGGTACCACCGATTCGTTAAGTGGATCGTGGTGATATCAAGTTATGCAAGGTACACACGGATGCAAATATTGCGGATCCGTTGACAAAGCCGTTACCCAGCCGAAGCATGAGGCGCACTTGAAACCATGGGCATTAGATGCTTAGACATGTGATGTTGGAAGATTGACTCTAGTGCAAGTGGGAGGCTGATGGGAATATGCCCTAGAGGCAATCATGTATGATGAGATTTCCCATTGTATTCATAAAGTTATTAAGTAGTCCTTGTATAAACATCTGATGTATCATTGAATATGTGATTCAGTTGTGGAACTATGCATTCATGTTGTTTGTACTAAATATCCTTGGTCATTGAGGTTGTCTTTGGACACACAACCCAGACCAATGTGAAAGTTGGCTTGATGACTCGGTTCCACTTGTCATGGGCATGGAGATGCTATTCCAACTTACAGACTAGGCTAAAGAGTTTAGCAAGTCGGATTGACCCATATTGAGGTACAACGAACTAAGCTGTCATTTGTATATCTCAATCAATGTAATCCTTAGACCGAGGTTGTTGCATAGTCCGAGTTGAGGATCACCGACTTAGGTTTTGTCAAACGCTGATCCGTGAATCGGCGTTATAAAGCGAGTTGGTCGATCGAGAATCAAGCTGCGTGATGTGAATAACCAAGATGGGATTTTGCCCCTCACTCGGAGAGATATTCTCTGGGCCCTCTCGTGAGATATGATTCGAAAGCATGGCCATGCACGACTCGGTTAAGTGTTAACCGAGGCGGCTAAGAGTTAGTCGGGTGAATCACTTATCTCGGATCGAGAGAGTCGGACTATTTAAGGATGACATATATTCGCCTATAGTCGACAAGGTATATCGTGAGGCAAAAGGGACTCGCACGTAAGTCGCATTGAAAAGGCAAGTCGTCATGACTCTTTGGTACTTGGGAATTACGTTACGCTGGGAGCCGATGCCGATTGATCGATTGAGAGTTGGACTCTAATCGTGTCCAAGTAACCATGAGCTGTGAGGTCACACACTTAAGAGCGGAGCAGGTTGGATTGGATCCAAATCATATAATCTGGTTGGGTTGGACCTAAACCGGATTAGGGGAGTTAGTGAGTTGGACTCACGGTGACTAGTTTTATATGGGCTTTAGTGAATGGGTCGCATGAAAGCGAGCCCACGTTCACTCCTATATATAGTGGAGCACCTTAACCCGAAAAGGTTAATCGTTGTTTGGTTAGGTCATTCCATGTGTTGGAAACCCTAGCTCCACAGCAGTCCAGCCGCCGTAACGAACCTAGCAGTTCGCCGCCGGCGCTCCTCCTTGTACGTGTGGATACCAGCAGAGGTGCTATGCGATCAGCACCAGGACGATCGGATCGTGAGGACTGCATCGCATCAAGCGACGCTTCATCGCAGAATCCATGGCTGCGTCTAGTGGTAAACCTCGTGGCCTTCTACCTCAGCTAGGTCTTGGGATCACCACGTTAGAGGAAAAGTTTTTGTTTTATCTCTGCGTGGCCCAACACTTCTCTTTCTGCCAGCATTTACTGCTTAGGACGCACTGTTTGGCATAATCTCGTGCTTTGCCGAGTCTAATCTGCTCTTTTCGAGTCTCATCTTTGACTTTTTGGTCCATTTTTTCCTCGTGCCGAGTCATTTTGGCCAGTTCCGAGTAATTTTCGGCGTGCCTTAGTCACTGACAGCTTGTAATCATGGTGACTTGCCTCAAATTCTGTCCCAAATCCTGATCACACAGTGTGCGCGATAACTCCCGTCACGTGGCGGTCCATCGCCGGCGCCTGTCTTGCGCAACGTGACGTGGCAGTGGATTTATCGTGTATCACCTACACGTGGAATTTTATGATTGGCTTACTCGGCCATATACACGGCCACACGTTGGCCGCACGACGCAGGGGAATCCCACGATTGGGTTTTTTACTCCCCTTAAGTAGGGGTGAGGGGAACTTAACTTCCCTCGCCTGTTCAGTTTCCCCATTGCCTTCTTCTTCTTCCTTGCGCCTCCAAAATCCCAACTTCCCCTTTGCGGTTCTTCTTCTTCACAGTTTCTCCTCTACGATTGCTCCTTTTCCCATTCTATTCCGCTACGTGTCCTTGCTCCTCCAAGCCTCTTCCTGCAGCGGAAGTGACGGAATCCAGAGAGATCACGCTCGCGATGCTGCCGAGGGAGCGGAGGAACAGGAGGTTCCCGCCGGCGAGCGTGGCGGCTGGGAGGGCTCGTTGGTCTCTGGCTGGGCGGATCTGGACAATGCCAATTCCCTTGATTCTTCGAGTAGATCAACTCCATCTTCTCGAGCCTCTTTTACCTCGGCTTCCGAGTATTGCGTTACTCTTGGCGAGTCATACTCTATGTCGGCAGGCAAAACTGCTTCTGCTCCATATACGAGGAAACATGGCGTATATCCCGTTGATCGATTCGGAGTTGTCCTTACACTCCATAGCACCGAGGATACTTCCTCTATCCAACAACTAGGTGATATCTGGAGTGGCTCCATTAAACAGGGTTTTATTCCGGATACAACTAAGGCATTAGCTCGTTCAACTTGTCCATTTGATTCTGGATGAGCAACTGACGCTATGTCGAGTCTTATTCAGTTTTTCCCACAAAAATGAGCGAAAGCTCCTTCGGCAAAATTTGTGCCATTATCTGTGATTACACTGTGCAGTTAACCATATCTCAAGATTATTGTTGGGGATATGCTATATGGGTATCCTCATAGCATGTCTCTTATCCGGATAACCCGGGTGGCCCACAGTTGGTAGCATGGCCCATGGCCTGCTGGGCGGCCTAGTTAGATGGATCTAGAAGGGAGGCCCATGCCGGATAAAGGAAGGCTACGGTGGAGTCACCAGCGTACCCGGAGCCTTGGAGTGCAAGACACGCTAGACTATTAATAGACCGTGTAGGACTCGGCAACCTGTCCGGCTAGGACTTTTCCCTGTAACCCTAGGACCTGGCGACTATATAAGTCGGGCCTATGGGAGATTTTAGGGCACAACCTCAGACAACTTCACATAACCTCGCGTAGCGAACCAATCTCTATAACTCGGCGTATTGCCATTATAGTGATTTATAGCAGGAGTAGGACTCCGCCACTTTGTGGGATCTGAACCTGGGTAAGCTGTGTTACCTCGTACCCGTCAACCTCCCGCATTCCCCCACGTCTCTAAACACGCACTGTGAGGACCCCTCCATGGCGTACTCGTCGGCAATACCATGACAGTTGGCGCCCACCGTGGGGCAAGAGGCGCTTCAGGCTCTTCAGGGGGCGAGGACCAAGATCTTCGCGGGAATCGGCAAAACCGTAGCCATCGGTCGCGTTCTCTTCTCCGGCAACATTCCGATCGTCCCTCCCGACGAGTTCTAGATCCCGGTGAAGACGAACCCTGCGCGGTGTTCGATCGTTCCTATCAGAGACATCCACCTCTTCATCGGGGAAACCGACTCGGGCACTAGTTCCCTGGGAGTCGGAGGAGCATCAAGACCCACACTGACCGCCTACAGGCAGGATATGTTCGCGAAAGGATTGATGTCGGATCTCTCTTTGGAGTTCGCCGACAAAGATCAGAAAATTCAAGGCCCACCCAAACCGCCCCTGTGAAGGACATAAAGGTGGAAGATCACTACAAGTCCGCCGGCTTCGTCCGTGCGTCTAGACAGCAGAGATCCAAATTCATCGGTGTGGTTACCATCTTCGATCTGGCGTGTTGCATTCAGAGAGAGGGCGAAAATCCCCGCGATTACCTTGTCAGGTGGATCCGTGTACGGGCCGACCTGACACATTACCCCAATGATGATGTCATGTATCACTTTGTGGAAGGACTGGACCATGGCACGCTTCTCTGGCATTCTCTAAGGCGGCAGCAGTCTTCGGGACATCTTACCTTTGAAAGCATGGTAAACACCATCAACAACTACGCGGAGGCCGAAGCGGTGGCTCAGATAGCGCTTGTGCTCATTGACGGAGCCCCTCCGATTCAGCCACCACCACCACGGCCTCCGGCCTCCATTGCCGCAGTTGCACCACCACCTCCAGTCATTGTTGCTGCTATTGCACCTCCACCCCCCATCATCGAGGAAGCCCTGGCACCCTCCGACTCTGTGATTAACGCACTATATGCTGACTTCAGTGCAGATTCAGAGGAGATAGACTTCAGTACAGAAGATATATACTCCGCCATGCAGGAGATGGAAGAGGAGTACACACGCGACGATCAAGCCAACAACACCGTCATGTCTCGAGAGGTGTTCGTCACCATTGGGACGACGATGGATGAAGATCAACCCGGACGAGCTCCGCCTACAGCTCTGGACAAAGGGAAGGGACCACATATTGCTACCGATAATGATCGTGCAAAGGTCATGCCCCCTCCGCCTAACCCAGTGCAATATCCGCAGGAACTCATCACTGGCCCGAGCAATAACAGCACCACAAACTTGCCACCTCCGGCATCTACGTCTGCTGCTGCCCAAGTTACTCCAGCTGATAGAGTGATGTATAGCAATCTCCTCATCGAGACACTAACTGTAGCTCATATCCGGAACATGACCGATCATGACGAGAAGCGCCAACAGCTGCTGGAGGAAGCGCAGGCCATGGCGGAGCAAGGCGCTAAGCTAGATCGAGATCTGGTCAACACGCAGAAATCCATAGAGAAAGCTAGAGCAATGGAGGCCGAGTACAAGACTCTGTTGCAGCAGCAGAAGGACAAGAGAGCTCCGGCACGCGTCATCAATGATCCTGGTGTACGGCGAAACCTAGGATGGGCTCCCCCGAAGCCGGCACAGGCCAATCCATACATTGACAGTGAAGGCACGCAGGTGATGCCCACTCCTCTCCTCAACCTCGTCGTCGCCAAGACCCTTCTGGAGAAGGATAGATCGCCTGAGGCGATGGACCAGGTCTATGACCTAGTGGCCAAGGTGGTAAAACAACAGGAAAAGGCCACCTCTCAGAGGTTTGAGTCTGACACAGCCCTTTGCCAGTCTAGCCAGTATAAGCCTCCAAGGGACAGATCTCCTCTTGATGTCGGGTCTCAGACAGGTTCATCAGAATGAATACGGAGGGATGCACGCAATAGGAAGGATACTATCCCCATATCCTCCGACCACGGAGAAAAGGCCCAACCTCGTCGCCCATCGCCACCGCCCCACTCCCCCCGACAGCGTGAAGACCCCAATGTTGGAATTATGCCCTAGAGGCAGTAATAAAGATGTTATTATTATAATTCTTGTTCATGATAAAGTTTATATTCCATGCTAGAATTTTATTAAGCGGAAACTTTAATACTTGTGTGGTTTGTGAACAACACCGTGTCCCTAGTACGCCTCTATGGACTAGCTCATTGATCAATGATGGTTAAGGTTTCCTAACCATAGACATGAGTTGTCAATTGATAATGAGATCATATCATTGGGAGAATGATATGATGGATAGACCCAAACTAAGCAAAGCAATTAGATCGTGTCATCGTGTTCGTCTTTGCGAAGCTTTTCTTATGTCAAATATTGTATTCCTTAGACCATGAGATAATACAACTCCCTGGTATCGGAAGAAAGCTTTGAGGTCATCAAACGTCATCCTATGAGAGGGTGATCATAAAGGTGTCTCTCGGTGATCGGAAAGTATCATTGGGTTGTATGTATCGAGATGGAATTTGTCCTCCCAAGTCGGAGAGATATACTGGGCCCACTCGGTAATAGATATCAACACCGCTTTCAAGCATGTGGTTATGAGTTAATCACAAAGTGATATCGGATTCTGACGGAGTAAAGTACTTGCGTGAACGAGATTGAACTAGGTATGGCATGCAACGATCGAATCTCGGGCAAGTAAAATATCGCGAGACGAAGGGAATATATATATGGGATTGATTGAATCCTGGCATCGTGGTTCATCCGATATGATCATCGATGAATGTGTGGGAGTCAATATGGGTGCCCAGATTGTTGATTATTGATAGAAGATCATGTCGCATATTCTCGAACCATGAGGTCACACATAACGTATCTCGACGCTAGGATAGATTGGATAATTGGTTTATGAATTTTTGTTCGGAGTCTCGGATGGGATCCGGGAAATAACGAGAGGTTCAGGAATGGTCCGAGATTAAGATTCATATAAGGCAATGCAGTTTTGGAGTTCGAATTGTTAAGGTTAATCGGTATTGTACCGGAAGCTTCTAGAACCTTCCGGAAGGGGACCAACGTGGCCCCACCTTCCGGGAGGGGGAATGGGCCTATGAGGGAGTGTCCTGGCCGCATTGGGCCAGGGGCACAAGGCCCCATAGGGCCCAGCCGATCCTAGATAAGTTTAAACTCGTTTAAACTAGAGATAGGATTTCTAGATAAGGGAGAGTTTAAATCGTTTAAACTAGAGATAGGATTTCTAGATAAGGGAGAGTTTAAATTGTTTAAACTAGAGATAGGCTTGGAGGAGGGCTGGCCGCCCGCCTCTATATATAGAGGTGGTGGTCCTCCCCCTAACACACACCTTCCTCCAAGCCCTAGCAGCCTTGCTACCTTCCTCTCTCCCTCCCGACTGTTTGTTGGCGAAGCCCTGCAGCAGAAATTCTCCACCATATACACCACGCCGTCGTGTTGTAGATCCAATCTATCTCTCCACCATACTCGCTGGTCCGAGGAAGGAGGAGACGTCGAGGTGCTGCAAATGTGCATCTCACAGAGGCACCGCCACTTGTGGTGCTAGATCGGATCGGATCGCGAGGAGGAGAAGCGAGTACGACAACATCACCCACGTTCTGACGAACGTTCCGCTGTGCGAATCTTCAAGGGTATGAAGATCTAATCCAATCTCTCTCGTTGTTTGCATCTCCTAGATTTGATATTGGCTTTCCCTCTGTTCGCTCCGTAGAAATTTTTGATTTACTATGCCGAAACCCTTGATGGTATCGAGCGAGATCTATGCGTAGATGTGTTTCACGAGTAGAACTCAACATGGTTGTTGCGAGGCGTTGATGTTTTCTGTTGCAAGCCTCTTGTTTGTGTTCTTCTTATGACGCGGATAGTGAGATTGAAGCGGTCCAGGCCAACCTTACGCGACGTCGTTTGAGACCGGCTCCGCACTTGACGTGTGGCTTGTACCACACATGCGGGGTGGATGTTTTCTCTCACTATAGTTGTCATGGGATTAACACCAGAGTTTGGCAACCATAATATCACCGTTGTGGCTTTCCGTAGGTAAGAATCGTTCTTAGCATCTACTCCCATAAGCCACGTAAAACATGCAACAACAAAGTAGAGGCGTCTAACTTGTTTTTGCAGGAGTGTTTTTACGTGATATGGTATGGCCCAAGATGTGATGTGTATATTGTATGCGATGATCATGTTTTGTAATGTTTCATGACTTGCATGTCGATGAGTACACAACCGGCAGGAACCATATGGTTGTCTTTATAATTGTGTATGACCTGCGAGTCAACTTATTATACGCCATGTAATAGCTTTACTTTATTGCTAAGTAGTTAGCAATAGTTGTAGTTGCTATTCGTGGTGGAGGCAATCATGGTGGAGTGATGGAGATCATGCCGGAACATACAAGATGGAGATCATTGCGCGAGGATTGGCTATACCATGTCACATAAAGTTATATAAATGTGATGTCTATCCCTTTATGTATCTTATTATGCTTAGATCGCGACGGTAGCATTATAAGATGATTCCTCACTTAAAGATCAAGATAAAAACGGTGTTCTCCCCAAGTATGCACCGTTGCGAAAGTTCGTCGTTTCCAAGCATCACGTGATGATCGGGTGCTATAGACTCTACGCTCACATACAATGGGTGCAAGCCAGTTTTTGCACACGCGGAAATACTTGGATCTAGCTTGGCGAGCCTAGCATGTACAGACATGGCCTCGGAACACAAGAACCGAAAGGTTAAGCATGAGTCATATGAATGATATGATCGACACTTCGTTATCCACCATTGAAACCACATTTCTTCTCGTGATGATCGGATTATGTGTGGTGAATTTGGATCGTGTTCACTAAACAACTTGAGGGATGTTGAATTTAGTGGGAGTTCATCTAGTAATTTGATTAAGTTGAACTATTTATCATGAACATAGTCTAAATTGTACTTGCAAATACTGTAGATCACATGGCCAAATCCAACTTCAACTTCAACGCGTTTTTTTGAGAAGGAAAAGCTTAGAAACAATGGGTCTAACTTCACCAATTGGTTCCGATCTAAGAATCATTCTGGCGGACAAAAGGACTATGTCCTTGGTAAAGCGTTAGGTGACCCCCTACACAAGCTACGGTGATGAGAAAGCTGTCTATCGATCGGCAAGAAAGATGATTATGGTGTGATTAAGAGCACCATGTTGTTTGCTATGGGAAGCTTCAAAATCGTTTTGAAACCTATCCGGGCCTTTGAGATTCTCGAGGCCGAAACCATGTTTGCACTCAAGCCCGTTCGAGAGATATGAGATCTCGAGAAGTTCTTTAAGCGCAAGATGGAGGAAGGGAGTTCAGTTAGTGAGCACGCCATAAAGATGTCGGGCTACACTCAACGCCTTGAGCAAGCTGAATGCGATTCCGGAGGAGCTCAAGATTGACAGGTTCGCAATCACTCCTCCGGCTACAAAAGTTTTGTAGTGACTCATAATCAGATTGGTTCCATCACGATCACGAGCTCTTCGCATCAAGGCTGCGGAAGTGGACATCAAGAAGGATAATCATGTGTTGATGGTCAAGCCCTCCTTTAAGAAAGGTAAGGAGCAAAGAAGCCCTTCAAGAAGGCGGCGGCAAGAGCAATGCCCTTGCCGAGAAGAAGCTCAGTCTGGTCTAAGCGGACAGGTGCTTCTATTGCGAGGAGTCCAAGAGCGCAACTTTCCGAAGTACTTAGCGGACAAGAAGGCTGGCACCATCAAGGTATATTTGATACACATGTTATTGATGTTTTCCTTACTAGCCCTCGTTGTAGTGCACGGGTATTTGATACGGTTCATTGCTAATATTTATAACTCGAAACAGGAGCTCTACGGAATAGGCGCGGCTTCGAGGGATGAGGTGACGATGCGTTGGCAACAGATCAAGAGTTGATGTGATGGCGTGGCACACTCTCCTTAGTTTTACCTTCGATTAGTTTTAAACCTTAATAAATGTTATTATGTACTGCGTTGAGCATGAACATTATTTCGGATCATGTTTATTGCAAGACGGTTATTCATTTAAATCGGAGAATAATGGTTGTTCTATTTATATGAGTAACATCTTTTATGGTCATGCACCTCTTGTGAATGGTTTATTTCTTCTAAATCTAAAGGGATGAAACACACATCCATAACATTGAGGCTAATAGATGCAAAGTAGATAGTGATAATACTACTTATTTGTGGCATCGTCTAGGTCATATTGGTGTAAAGCATGAAGAAACTCCATTCGATGGACTTTGGAGTCTCTTGATTTTGAATCATTTGACACATGCGAACCATGCCTCATGGGCAAGATGATCAAAACCCGTTCTCGGTATGATGGAGCGAGCACGGACTTGTTGGAAATCATACATACCGATGTATGCGGACCGATGAGTGTTTCGACGCACGGAGGATATCGCTATTTTCTCACTTTTACCGATGACTTAAGTAGATATGGGTATATCTATTTAATGAAACATAAATTTGAAACATTTGAAAAGTTCAAGGAATTTGAATGAAGTGGAGAACCTTCAGAATGAAAGATTAAGTTTCTACGATCCGATCGTGAAGCGAATATTTGAGTTATGATTTTCTCACATCTTAAAGCAAGTGGAATCGTTTCACAACTCACATACCGAACACCACAGCGCAATGGTGTGTACGAGCATGAATCGAACCCTATTAGATATGGTCCGATCAATGATGTCTCTTCTTGATTTGCGTTATCATTTGGGGTTATGCATTAGAAACCGTTGCATTCACTTTAAATAGGGCTCCATCTAAATCCGTTGAGACGACACCGTATGAACTGTGGTTTGGTGCTAAACCTAAGTTGTCGTTTCTTAAAGTTTGGGGATGCGAAGCTTACGTCAAGAAGTTGATGTCGGACAAGCTCGAACCCAAAGCGGAGAAATGCGTCTTCATAGGATACCCTGAGGAAACCATTGGGTATACCTTCTATCACAGAACCTGTAACACCCTCAGAATCGGACCTATGCAAGTTTGAGCAAAATTCGCCAAACCCGCATCGAAACGATTCAAAGGTGCCCACCAGGCACTTTCGTGCGGGTGGAAAACGAAGTAATAACATTACACAACAGTCCTCGATGGGACCCACAGAACATATATATACAACAGCGACTCAATGAGTCAAGAATACAGATATAATATACAAAGATCCAAATCACCTTGAAAACGATAGAGCGTCCAGCTACGGACAAGATGCAAATGGGGCTAAGAGCCCTGAAGAATAACCAATGGCGTCCATAACCACCTTGAGGCCAAGCGGAAGGGTAACCACTAACGACGTCGATCTCAAAACCTGCTAAAACAAAGGGTGCCGACAAAGGGCAAAGGAAAAAGAAGGCGTCGATCGAGGCCAGTACACGGCGAGGCTAGAATTCGGTCCTCGCCTACATAGGTATGGTGGTGGCGGCAACATGCACTAAACAACCTATAGAGACTCGATACAACTGGCGGTTATCAGAGAGGGGTAAGAAAGACCTATTCGGAACCAACCTGATACTACCATCAAACAAACCCATCCTGGCGTTTCCCCCTCGAGACCAATTCAGTTATCGTTGCAGCAATTACTAGTCAGGTTTAGATACTCATCCTGATAAAGTAAGCAGTAGGCCCTTTTAATTAACCATTCCGTGATAGTGGCAACACTTACTAGTCAGATACAATTAGCATGAGATAACCCTTAAACCCAGCAGTTGTTGGTACTTTTATTCAGACATTCCGTTGTAGTTGCAATACTTACTAGTCAGGTACAATGGCCGCAAGCGACACTCCAGACAAGCAGTTGTGGTCAGTATTAATTAGCCATTCCGTTATAGTGAAGTTGATTACTAGTCATTATAAAGTCAAATTTACAGCAATAAACTTTAGTTATGCTTGTCTATGATCGAGATACTGTGCTCCAAGTCGTCCATATCCGCGGACACGGCTTTCAGAAAGTTTTACCCGGCCGGGGTGCACCAATAGCAACACACGCTCGATCAACCTCGAAAAAACCAAATCGAAACCCAACGAGGCTTTCACGACTGAACAATCACCGGATTCAGAAATATTTTAGGGGGCCACCCCATTGAGTAGACCCGCAACGAAGCCAGCTGACTCCGAGACGGACTCAAGGTTTGGGTAGACGGATGTGAACGACTGGGAACCCGAAAGTGTGGCTGGGCTTGTCGACACCGCGGAATCGTGTCCCGACCCTAAGCGATCTGTGTGCTCCTCGCAATCGTAAATACATAAGTAGCATGGCATAAATGCAGATCGTAAATAAAACCTCAAACTAGTTTGTGGCCCCAGAAATAAGATGAATCAAGCTCGGCTCGGGGTCCCATATACCTCCCGGATGTGGATAGCGCGATAAATCAAGGAACAGGTATCAAGTACTCGGGGTCCTACGGGACACAAGTGGGCGTTCGGAAACCAAATATTTTCTATCACCCACCGATGCCTCTGCTTACTTCAATTTTAGTTGTTAAACAGGAATTAAAGTGAACGATAAGTAAAACCACGATCATCTCCAACATCAAGCATGCGGCATTACTCCAACAACTGTGGCATTTGACAACACGTAACAGCACTTGAGCAAGCGACTACGACGCGCAAGTCCAACTATCTACCAAACAACAGGTAATAGGATGTGTCCAAGGCAATATAGGGCTGCACGGTATATCATAGGTACGGAAACTAAAGCATCGCAACACAGATAGCAATAGATCAACAGGAGGGAATAAAGACTATAAAAGTAAGATAGGTAGAAAAAGGGGGAGATGCTCGCCTGGAAAACATTGTCGAAGGTTCAACCGAAGATCGGGTGAAGCTCACATCAACTCAACGGCCTTATCCGCGAAGAACCAAAACACTAGAATAAACACCGGATGCAATATTTAATACAACGACAGAAGATCGGCATGATGCATGTATGATGGGTGACATGGCAAAGGTGCGATGCAATTAGGTCATATTAAGCGGAACCGGGGTCCCGGCAATCAATTAGATGGTTCAAGTTGTTTATCTACCCCGCAAATTAAATGTTGTTTTAGCATGGTAAAAGATAGCACCGGTTCGCTACATCAATTTAAATGAGGCCAATATATAAGACTAGATTTTCCCGCATATGGGCCCCATATTTAATTATTAGGTGAATCGGCATAAGGCCCCCAAACCACATGATATGCATGCGAGATGACAATTAAATATGCAACAATTCATATAGTTGACCACTTATAAAATAGGGTTCTCGGAAAGGGGTTCACACATTGAGGGTCTCGACGGTCTTGGGGTTCCGGGGTTCGGGGTCGGTCTCAGGGTCCAGGGTTCGACGGAAACGTTCTCGGATAACAGAGGTAGGTCTTGGCGCATCTGTGGTCTTCGGGTCATGTTGTCGGTCTTGTCGTCTCTCGCGGGGACCTTGGCGTTCGGAGGTTCTCGGGGTCGATGGCGAACTTGAGTGGGTCGGGTACCGGGGTCTTCGAATCCGTGAAGTAGATCTTGTCGTCCGGGCGTCGATGCTTCCGGAAGGAGAACTTGGCGATCCCGAGGGTCTTGATGTTCGACGGGTTCGTGCGCGCCGGGATCGGGCTTCAGGGTTTGTTCTTCCGATCCTTGAAGAAGGTCATGGTGGTTCCAGGGAGGAAGCCTTGGTGTTCATGAAGGTAGCTTGATCGCGACTTTATGTTCGTTGGCGAACTCGGATGGTCACCCGGGGTTCATCGAATCTGCTCGGCCGATGTCGATCTTGGCAGGGTACCATGTGGCCGATCTTGTTACGATTGTCCGCGATGGAGGTCTTGTCGATGAGAGGGCCTTGGCATCTTAATCTCGTGCGGGATATGGTCCTTGTTCCGGCCTTGGTCAACAAGCGTTTCCGCCACGCCGCCATGTCTTCTCGCCGATGCCCGCTACTTGCAGGCGAGAGAGGATGCCACCACCGTGCCACGGGATGAGCAAGGTGGAGGCACCGTGGCGAGGAGGCGAGGTGGGCGACGGGCGACATGGCCTAGCTCGAGGAGGAGGCCAAGAGGGTTGCCGCAGCCTGGCTGCGAGCACCGGGCACCGCGAGGTGGCGGCGGCAGTAAGGAGGGCAATGCGCTGCAGAGACGGTGGGCGGCCGGCGAGGACGGAGGGCGGGGCGGCCAGCTGTGGCGCCGGACGGAGGCAGTGGAGGCGGTGGCGGGCAGGTGCGGGCGAAGAGCCGGGCGAGCCGAGGCGGCAGGCGGCAGACACGGGCGGGCGACGCGAGCGGGCGGCGGGCAGGCTGGCGGCAGCGAGCTCGGGCGCGGACGCTGGCAGCGCGGTGGCGCCTTGGAAGGGGCGGAGGTGCAGTAGGGAAGGCTGGTCGGAGAAGGTGGTAGCGGCGCCATGGCCGGGAGGCGCTTCTGGGAAGAGGCGGCGTGGCGGCGGCGCCGGGCGGTGAAGTCCTGCTCGGGCCCGGCTGAGGGCGGCGCAGAGGGACTGCCGGAGGCGCCAGGGTCGGGAAGCGGCTCAGCTGAGGAGGGGCGTCGGGGCTGGGAGAGAGCAGGGGTCGCTGCCAGAGCCGTGGCGGGGAGGAGTTGACGGGCTCTGTGGAGGCGCGTGGAGCGTTCACGCGAGCGGGGGCGGGATGGAAGAGAGAGGGAGGACGCGTCTGAAGGGGAGGGGCTGGGGTGGGACCCGTCTGCGGTGGGTGGCAGGTGGGCAGGGAGAGGCGGGCTGCCGCGCTAGCAAAGTGTCTTGTTGTGTGTGTGGTGTTCGCGTGGTGGGGCCAGGGGGGTGAGCTGTGAGGGAGAGAGAGGCTGGGCTGGGGCAGCGGGGTCCAGGGGTGGGACTAGGTGGCAGAAGGGGGTTGGTGGAGATTTGGGATAGGCTCACGTGGCGAGCACAGATTGGAAGGAGTGATGTGGCTAGGGGGTGGGTAGATAGGACTGGGTATGTTTAGGAATTAGGCGGACCGATTTAAATGGGCCGTTTATTCTGGGGTGGTCGTTCGGGTCGAACCGGCCCGTTCGACTGCCCCTACTGAAATAATAAATATTTTTATTTGTTTTACAAACATCGTTTGCAAACCGATATCAGACACACAAAAATAATCCGGAGACCCGGGGTTTGATATTTGTTTAAAGATGGGGCGTTTTAGAAAACGAAAACAGGCTTGGCGAAAATAGTTTTAAGCAAACAATGCATGATGATGACGATGCAATGCACAAATTCAACGCGATTTTCTAGCAGTGGTTTTGCGGGATGCCACAGAACCGAAGGCAAAGTGTTTGTCGCAAAGAACGGTTCCTTTCTTGAGAAGGAGTTTCTCTCGAAAGAAGTGAGTAGGAGAAAAGTAGAGATAGACGAGGTTATTGAACCTTCTCTTGAATTAGAGAGTAGCGCAGCACCTGAAATTGTTCCAGTGCCGCCTGCACCAACAATAGAGGAAGCTAATGACAAGGATCATGAAGCTTGGACGATCTCTTATCTTGAACGTCAGCGGTCGACAAGGTCGCGTGCCCCTCTGAGTGGTACGGCAACCTGTCTTGACCGTCTTGTTGGTAAGGCAGTGAACCTCGAACTATGAGGAAGCGATGATGAGCCCGGACTCGAAATGGTGGAAGCCATGAAATCCGAATTGGGATCCATGAGCGAAAACCAAGTATGGACTTTGGTGGATCCTCCTAGCGACGAAAGGCCGTTGAGTGCAAATGGATATTCAAGAAGAAACGGACGCGGATCGTAATGTTACCGTCTATAAAGCACGGCTTCGCAAAAGGTTTTACAAGTTCAAGGTGTTGACTACGATGAGACTTTCTCTCCGTAGCGATGTTTAAGTCCATTTGGATTTTATTAGAAATTGCTGCGTTTCATGATTATGAAATATGGCAGATGGATGTCAAGACTGCGTTCCTCAATGGCAACATTGATGAAGAGTTGTATATGATGCAACCCGAAGGTTTTGTCGATCCTAAGGATGCTGATAAAGTATGCAAACTTCAGCGTTCCATTTATGGACTGAAGCAAGCATCTCGGAGTTGGAACCTTCGTTTTGATCAAGTGATCAAGAGCTTTGGATTTGTTCCAAATAGCTACGAAGCTTGTATCTACAAGAAAGTGAGTGGGAGCTCGGTGACGTTTCTGGTACTGTATGTGGATGACATATTGATTATCGGAAATGACATCAACATGCTTAACGATGTGAAGAGTTATTTGAACAAGTGTTTTTCAATGAAAGACCTAGGTGAAGCTGCTTATATATTGGGCATCAAAATCTATAGAGATAGACAAAGACGCCTGATAGCTTTAAGCGGTACATACTAGACAAAGTTAAAAGGTTCGTAATGGATAAGGCAAAGAAAGGTTCAAAGGCCTATGTTGTCGTAAGATATTGAGCAAGGCCAGCTCGTGTACAGCGGTAAATGATAGGGAAGCTATGAGCAAAGTGCCTTATGCCTCGCCATAGGTTCCATCATGTATGCCATGTTGTGTACTAGACGGATGTGTCAATGCTCTTAGTTTGACGAGATATCAAAGTGATCCAGGAGTGGAACACTGGACAGCCGTGAAGAACATCCTAAAGTACCTAAATAGAACTAAAGAAATGTTCTTAGTCTATGGGGGTGATGAACAGCTTGTCGTAAAAGGTTACGTCGATGCTAGTTTCGACACCGACAAGGATGATTCCAAATCTCAGACAGGATACGTTTATATTTTGAATGGAGGAGCTGTGAGCTGGAGAAGCTGCAAGCAAAGCGTGATCGGGATCTACAAGGAAGCGGAATACATGGTCACTGCTGCAGCGTCAAGTGAAGGAGTTTGGATCAAACTTCATCACTGAGCTTGGCATGGTTCCAAGTGCATTGGACCCACTGGAGATATTGTGACAACACTGGCGCCATAGCACTCGCTAAGGAACCAAGATATCATCCAAAGACCAAGCATATCAACCGCAAGTTTCATATAATCCGAGATTATATAGCGTGATGGAGATCAAGATTAGCAAAGTACATACGGATCTCGAATGTCGCAGATCCATTGACTAAACCTCTTCCGTGTAAAACATGATCAACACCTCAGTGCCATGGGTGTGAGATTGTTGCCAGATGTAAACTAGATTATTGACTCTAGTGCAAGTGGGAGACTGTTGGAATTATGCCCTAGAGGCAATAATAAAGATGTTATTATTATAATTCTTGTTCATGATAAAGTTTATATTCCATGCTAGAATTGTATTAAGCGGAAACTTTAATACTTGTGTGGTTTGTGAACAACACCGTGTCCCTAGAACGCCTCTATGGACTAGCTCATTGATCAATGATGGTTAAGGTTTCCTAACCATAGACATGAGTTGTCAATTGATAATGAGATCATATCATTGGGAGAATGATATGATGGATAGACCCAAACTAAGAAAAGCAATTAGATCGTGTCATCGTGTTCGTCTTTGCGAAGCTTTTCTTATGTCAAATATTGTATTCCTTAGACCATGAGATAATACAACTCCACTGTGGAAGAAAGCTTTGAGGTCATCAAACGTCATCCTATGAGAGGGTGATCATAAAGGTGTCTCTCGTGATCGGAAAGTATCTCATTGGGTTGTATGTATCGAGATGGAATTTTTCCTCCCAAGTCGGAGAGATATACTTGGGCCCACTCGGTGTCGATATCAACACCGCTTTCAAGCATGTGGTTAAGGAGTTAATCACAAAGTGATATCGGATTACGGAACGAGTAAAGTACTTCTGTGAACGAGATTGAACTAGGTATGACGGTACCGACGATCGAATCTCGCAAGTAAAATATCGCGAGACGAAGGAATATATATATGGGATTGATTGAATCCTGGCATCGTGGTTCATCCGATATGATCATCGATGAATGTGTGGGAGTCAATATGGGTGCGGACCCCGCTGTTGATTATTGATAGAAGATCATGTGCATATTCTCGAACCCGCAGGTCACACTTAACGTATCTCGACGCTTAGGATAGATTGGATAATTGGTTTATGAATTTTTGTTCGAGTCTCGGATGGGATCCGGATATCACGAGAGGTTCAATGGTCCGAGAATAAGATTCATATAAGTGCAGTTTTGGAGTTCGGAATTGTTCCGGGTTAATCGGTATTGTACCGGAAGCTTCTAGAACCTTCCGGAAGGGGACCAACGTGGCCCCACCTTCCGGGAGGGGGCATGGGCCTATGAGGGAGTTTCCTGGCCGCATTGGGCCAGGGGCACAAGGCCCCATAGGGCCCAGCCGATCCTAGATAAGTTTAAACTCGTTTAAACTAGAGATAGGATTTCTAGATAAGGGAGAGTTTAAATCGTTTAAACTAGAGATAGGATTTCTAGATAAGGGAGAGTTTAAATTGTCGTGGGAATGGTCACGGCAGATGCTGCAATCGGCAGCGAGTAGTAGAACGAAGGGCAAGGGCGGCCAGCCTTCTGCGGTGCGAGATGAGGGCAAAGACACAGGGTTTTACCCAGGTTCGGCCCCCCGGAGGGTAAAGACCTACTCCTGCTAGATTGTATTATGGAGGTGTTTACAATGGGCGAGCTCGGCTGCGGCGAGTCGCTTGGGTGTATGAGGGAACGTCCCTCTACTCGCCCTATAGGGAGGTTTATATAGGCTCACCTCCCCTAGGGTTTACATATCTCAACCGATTCGATTTCTTGAATCGTTTAACCTAGTCCGCGGGCCTATCTACTACTTTGGGCCTTCAGCTTCCGATCGCTTGGTACCTTCTGGGCTTTGATCCACTCGCCGCCTGCCCACTCGCCAGCCCTTGGGCGGTCGGAACGTCCCGAGTATACCCGGAGGCGTATCCCCATCGATAGTCCCAGGCCGTCGTTGATTAGGCGTGGCTGGCCGGCGATGAGTATACGGCTTCAAAGTAGGCATCCAAATAATCGTGCTCTCTGTATGAAGGAGGAAATCCGTGAACCGAGTCGTCTTGGAGTCGAGCCAACGGACGCTTGACGCGGCGAGTGACCTAGCGAGCGAATGGCTGGAGTTGGACCGCGTGGTCAAACTAGCCGCTAAGGTAACTCAACGGTAACTTTGGCGTAATCATCGCGCGTAACGCCCCACGATTTGGCGGGCAACTCCGCTATATAAGAGGAATGGCGGTAATCGAGAGCCAATCGCCCACCACTTCTTCCGAGTCGCGCTCTTTCCTTTGCTCCTTGATCGAATCGACCCGAAATCCTCCGACCTCCAACCAACCTCTCGGCTATGGCCCTTCTCACGAACCATGGGGCAGGTCCAAGTGTCTGAGGGCTGGCCTCCTTCGAGGAGGCCGAATCCTGCGAGCATGTTGGCGTATCCCATGGGAGAACGACCCCGAACCCGCGAGAGAGAGTTCGTCTTTCACCATCATCTCGAGCGGGGTTAGGGTTTCCCGTCTTTGTTCTTCCGGCGCTTTTGCGCCTACCACGGATCCAGCCTCGGATCTGGGTCCCCAAAGATCGAGCAGCTCGCCATCTTCGTGGCGTTCTGCGAAAGTGCTTGGGCTGCCGCCCTACTTTACCTTGTGGCAAGATCTGTTCCATGGACGGATCACCATGGCGAGGCGGCCCAATGCTAGCCGCTGGCTGACGTTCAGCTCAAGTCCAAAGCTTCCTTCTTCGATGCTGCCAGCCAAAGCAGCGGCGATCGGAAGAAGTCATGGTTCTACGTGACCGAGGCGACTCGAGGACGAGGCGGCGATCGCGGTACTCGGCCAACCGTTCGAGCCACGCCATCTCCGGTCGGCAAGCTTCCCGGCGACCAGCGGATGGTCGTCGATGAGATGCTCCGCACCATCCGTGGTCCGAAGAAGAAGGCCCGAACGATAAACTTGTACAATTGTTGGCTTGGGCGGCGGCTCGTTCGGCTCGCCCAACGCGACCATTACATGTATCAGTACACGGGCCGGGGAGACTCGACGAAAGCCTGCCTCGACGAGTGGAAGCTGGAGGACTATCTCTCAGCGTTGAAGAAGATCACCTAGGCGGTATACGCGGATGCGCAGGCCGGGGTCCCCCTACACATGGCGTCCGGCTCCCGACGTAAGTTCTTTATCTTGTTCGCAATCGTAAGCGTGTCGATCGCGGTAATTCTAACTCGTTTCGTATTCATCGCTGTTCCAAGTAGTGGAAGGGTGGCTCCCACCGATGACGAGCCGGGCCATCCGCCCGGGATACAAGCGAATCGCCACCCGCCAAGGGCAACGGGACGACGAGGACGAGTCCGAAGAAATTGCCCGCTGGTCCGAAGACCCGGGCAACGTGTGTATCGAAGCGAGCAGGAGCCTCGGCGTCATGATGATGACGACGAGCTCCAGAGACCACCTCGCCAGCCACTCCTTCAAGAAGAAGAAGAAGAAGAAGGAGAAGGCGAGGGCCCCTCAAGAGGAAAAGCGAAGCCGAGGATGGCCTCGCCGCCAGACTCGACGAGCAGCTCGATGCTCACAGCCGGCCGATGGCGGGCGCAGCTCAGCGACAACGCGCTAGATGCGCCCGATCTGGAAGTGCCGCTGGCCTCGATGCCCCGCCATTTTCACAGTCTCGAGCTGGGAAGGCTCGGCCATGGCGACTTCACCTCGCAAGGAGGTTCCGATTGGCGGCCGCCCGAAGAGGCTCCGGCTGGCGGCTCCTTCAAGAAGCCCCGAAGGTATCGAGCGCCCAGCCGCAGCCTCAATAACGAAGAAGCCGTCGTGTCTTGGGCACGCGACCTGCCCGAACTGGGCTCGATCAACCGGGCCCCGGCTGAAAAACCGGCCGGCCTTCGCACAGGGCTACGCTTCATCCCAGTTGCCAAGTGAGTGCAATCGGCCTTCCCTATTTTCCATAGCTATTTCGATTGTCTTTACTGATCCGACTGATGTGCAGGACCGGAGTGAAAAGGATGGGCCA
The DNA here is from genome assembly GCA_030063025.1 of Avena longiglumis. Lineage (NCBI taxonomy): Eukaryota > Viridiplantae > Streptophyta > Magnoliopsida > Poales > Poaceae > Avena > Avena longiglumis. The sequence goes on from CP125976.1 coordinate 179,972,763, forward strand.
CCGTGCGGCCGTGTACCTCCACCGCTAGCGAGGTGGATCCTTCCCGTAAGAGGAAAGCGGACGAGATCGTTGCCTCGGCGGATGGCAGTAAGAAGGCCAAGGGCGACGACATCGTCACTGTCTCTGACGACACGGCGGTCACGCCGGCCGGCCCCGTGGTGGAGGCAACCGCGTCTGAAGGGCGTTCCTTGCCGGAACGGAGGCGACTTCCTTTGGAGTGGGTGCCTCTATCGCCACCTTCCCTCGCTTCGTGACCAAGGCGGCCGCGGCGAGCGGGGCTGCATCCCCGAGCCTCGCTCCAGGGACCGTCGATGCTGAAGTCGACTAGCGTCGTGGGCACACGCCAGCGTTGCTCGCCTCCGTGGACGCTATGCAACTTCATGGCATGCTTGGCGCAGCCATCCAGGTATATCCAGTCCCCGAGGATCAGGTCGGTGCTTTGCAGCGGCTTGATTCTTATTATTTTCTTGTCTTTTACTTTCTTATCCAGTCCCCGAGTGCGTACGCGCTAAATTTTAGCGGGGTGGGCACTTGGACATTTCTTGATCGCCAGTCCCCGAGTGCACACTCGCTGAATTTCAGCGGGTGGGCACTTAGAAGTTTGATCGCCCGGTCGAGTGCATCGCTGAATTTCAGCGGGTGGGCACTTAGGAAGTTCGTTTTGACTTTTTGATGATATGCGGTCTGCGGTCGAGTCGGACCGACCGCCGCGCAACAGCGTCGAGAAGGAGCGACCACAATCCGGGAGGCGAACAAAGAGCTTCAGGCTGTTGCTGCGAAGGCAGAGGAAGTTCGCCAGGAGCTTGTCCCGGCTGGTGAGTTGGAAGCGGCGCGATCTGCTTTGGGCGCTGCTGAACAGCGGGTCGCTGACCTCGAGCGCGAGCTACGGGAGGCGAGGGAAGAAGCTAGCTCAGCAGACGGGCGGGCTAAGGCCGCCATTGCAGCCGCGGAGGAGGATCGCAAGGTGTCGGAAGCGCTTATTGCTGGGCTTCAGGACGACCACACGTTGCTTCAGTGCTTCATCACAGGGCTCGCCCGCCCGTTGCTTGGTGAGTGCATCTTCCCTTTCCGTTAGTTGGGGTGTTGCGGTGTCCGTCGCACTCATCATTGTCTCCTTCTCGCAGGTCGCGTTATTGGTAGCCAAGAAGAAGCGAGCTCGCTCGGCGAGGCGTGCGTAAGCATGCTCGTCGACTTCGGCTTATCGGCGGCGATGCATCGCGCCTACCTTCAAGAAATGTCGCCCACGGAGGTTATTCGGTGACCTCGTTGAGGTGTGGGAGTATTTGGAGAAGGCGCCAGTCGTTGAGTTCATGACGCGGTCGGCGTTTGGCGTGGAGCATCGATAGCGGAGCCTTGGACTCGCCCACTTCCCGAGGATTTCGACCTCGACGATGTGACAGTGGGTATCCTTCGTCGGCGCGGTGGACCTGTCCGAGGTTCTCAAGTTGCGAGCGTGCCGCCGTACTCGGGCGTGTCAGGCGATGGGCGACCTCCTTCCCTACCAGAAGCGGTCGTCGCGCGAGCGACCCCGAGCCGCATCGTGACTTCAAGGTCGAGCAACCTTTTCGCTCGGCGATGGCGGGTGGTGACGGCGTATCCGTCAAACCCGTACACCGCGTTCATCCGTAGGCGCCGGATTGGCGAGTCGTCGTCAAAGCTGCGAGAATAGGGTAGTTTGCACGGATGTGTTAGCGGTTACGCCGCGGGCATAATTTGTAATATAAGACAATGCAATATGCGATTGAATGGGACGTCGTGTCCATTTTGCTATTTGTTTGTGTGTTTTGGATTGATTTTGACGAGTCCCCGAAAGGTCCGCCCTTTGTGGGGTTCACCTCGTATATGATGTTTGTTGTTATCATGTGTTTTGTTAGTTTAGTCGACTACCCGAGCTCGAGAGCCGATCAAGGCGACTCCTTGAGTGCTCATGCTTTACCGTTTTCCCGTCGCGAACGGCAGGGTGGCCGAGTCCCCGAGCGTGGTACTTAGTAGTTCTAGTCGCGACTGAGGGTGGTTGAGGACTTAGCGCGTTGGTGTGAGCGTCACTCCCGCCTGGCCGGGGGTCATCGCGTGGCGAGTCTGGGCATGCTCTCTTACTTGGCGTTTTCCACGCTCGCATGACGAACTGGTTTTCAGTCCCGAGCGTGGTACTTAGCCGTTCGAGTCGCTATCGAGGATGCGGGGACCAAGGTCGCTGTGAAGCGAGGATTGTCTTGGTTCAGAAACCAGTCGAGCTAAGCGACTCAATGGGGCTCGGTTGGCGTTTTCGTGGACGACGCAAGACCTGAAATGACTCAGTGCTCTTACATCGCACTACTTAGCCGTGCCGATCGTTGTACCAAAGGTTGACTTCTGCATTTTAGCATGACGCTGTTATTACGAGTGCGAGTGGCACAAGGCATGGAGAGTAGACGCGATTTGCGGTAACCGTTTCTTTATTTCATAGCGATGGAGAGTACATGTGTGGGGTTCTAGGAGTAGAACTTCCGGAGGAGATTTACATTCCATGGCTTGACGTCGAGTTCGCCGTCCTGGACGCCGATGAGGTAAGCGTCGTTGCAGTCTGCGTCCGATAGCGAACGGGCCTTCCCATGGAGGGGAGAGCTTGTGCATGCCCTTCTTGTCCTGGATGAGGCGTAACACCAGGTCGCCTTCCTGGAAGGTGCGGGTTTTCACCCGCCGGCTGTGGTAGCGGCGGAGTCCTTGCTAGTAAATGGCGGTGCGTGACCGAGCGAGGTCGCGTGCTTCGTCGAGCTGGTCGAGTCCGTCTTGGCGGGCCAGTTCGTTTGCGGCCTCCGTATAATGGACGACCCGCGGAGATTCGTGTTCGAGGTCGGTGGGCATGACTGCTTCGGCGTCGTAGACCATGAAGAAGGGAGTGAATCCCGTCGATCTGTTAACCGAGGTGCGGATTCCCCAGATGTGAGGGCAGATCTTGACCCAGCATCCAAGCGGCGCTCGAGTGGTACTTGAGTCGCGGCTTCAGCCGTGGAGGATGCTGGTTGGCTCGTTCCGCTGGCCGTTGGATTCGGGTGGGCGGTAGCGGTCAAGCGGATATGGTGCTCTTCGCAAAATTCGCCATTGCTCCCTTGTCGAAGTTTGTGCCGTTGTCCGTTATGATACTGTTTGGGAACCCGTAGCGATATATGAGCTCGCGTAGGAATTTAGTGGCGGTCTTCCGTCGCATTTCGACTGGCTTGGCCTCCACCCACTTGGTGAATTTGTCGACGGTGACTAGCGGTGGGTGTAGCGGAGGGCTTTCTTGAAGGGGCCTACCATGTCCATGCCCACGGCGAATGGCCAAGTGATGGGAATCGTTTTGGCGCGAGCTCGATGCTGGCGTCGATTGGCGTGCCGGCACCCGGCGCGCCGCTGGGCGATGTCGACGGCGTCGGCGTGTCGCGGTGGGCCAAGAGAAGCCGTGTCGCATAGCCTTGGCGACGAGGGAAGCGGCGGCGTGATGGCCATGATCGCTGAGTGGATGTCGTGGAGGATTTTCCGTCCTTGGTGGCCGGACGCAACGTTGGAACGCCGGTGACGCTGCGCTTGTGTAGTTCGCCGTCGATGATGGTGTAAGACTTGCATCGGCGGCGATCATTCGAGCGTTGTCTCGTCTGCTGGCGGTGCGGTTTCGGGTAGGCGATGTAGGGCTTGGTCGGTTAAACCGTTCGCTCGGTGATGAGTGCGACCAAGGCTGCCTCTGGTTGAGTGGGATTCGATGTCGATCTCTCGGGGGAGGCGATGGCTTGAGATTGTGTCGAGGAACACGCCGGTGGGTGGTGCGGTCGAGCCGACCCGATCGAGAGGCGTCGGCCTCCTCGTTTTCGCTGTCGATCCACTCGACGAGTAGCGATGAAGTGGCGCCCAACTTATCCACCTCTTGGCGATGCCGCCATGGTAGGGAGATGGCGTCGCAGTGCGGCGACTTGTCCCGCAACGAGGTCGGAGTCTCCGTAGCATCGGAGGCGATTGACGCTCATCTCCTTTGCGGCTCGCATGCGTGGAGTAGGGCCTCGTATTCAGCCATGTTGTTGGTGCGGGCGTGAATTGAGGCGGAGGATGTAGAGCTTGTCGCCTTTGGTGAAGTCGGCACTATCCCGCTCTGCGCCGTCCGCGTTCTTGGACCCGTCAAGTCGAGGCTCGATGGAGGTACGGCTTCTCAGCTCTTGGGCCTCCTCCCGATCAGCGATGAAGTCGCGGTGCAGGACTTAATCGCCCGTGGCTCATTTAATGTTGTGGACGCCGATCTCGACGGCACTTGGCGACTCCGCCCGGTCGCCTCGCGATTGCGGATGATGTCTTGTAGTGGCGCTGAGGAGACGACCGTGATCGTGCTCTCGAAGTAGTCTGCAGCGCCACGAGCCTCAAGACCGCGTATACTAGCTTTTGGTACTGTGGGTATCGGCGGCGACTCGGTGAGGACCTCGCTGATGTAGTACACCGGCCGGGCGCTCCTTTCCTTCCTCTGTCGTTCGACAACCATTACGGCATCGACGACGCTCGGGCGCGCGACGTAAACCAAAGATAGGCTCTTTGTCGGTGGTGCGGCGAGTAGTGGTGTGGCGAGTAGCACCTTTTTAAGGTCGCGCGTCGTCCGCCTCCTTGTCCCATCGAAGGTGGGGTTCTTGCGCGAGGCGGTATAGGGCATCGCCTTTCGCCCGAGCGGGATGAAGCGGCGAGAGCCGCTACGCCCGGCCAGCTACGGGCGCCACGCAGCACTCGGGTTTGCCGAGCAGGCGATCGTGTCGATCTTTGTTGGGTTCGCCTCGATCCCTCGCTTGGAGCACGTACCCGATGGTTGTCCGCGGTACACCGAAGGTGCACTTGCCTGGGTTGAGCTTTATCTTGTACCTTCGCAGATTGGCGAAGGTTTCCAGTGTCGAGTAGGTCGCCTTGGCGAGCGGACTTCACGACCACGTCGTCGATGTAGACGTGGATGTTGCGGCCAATTTGGCTCGCGAGGCATTCTTGCATGCACCGCTGGTAGGTTGCCCCGGCATTCTTGAGGCCGAAGGTCATGGCGGTGTAGTAGAAGGCTCCGAATGGCGTGATGAACGCCGTCTTCTCCTCATCCTCGACGGCCATTTTGATCTGGTTGTACCCGGAGTAGGCGTCGAGGAAACATAGCGACTCCGAACCCGCGGTTGAATCGATTATCTGATCGATCCGCGGGAGGACGAACTGCTCCTTTGGGAAGGCGTTGTTCAGGTTTGTGTAGTCGATACACATTCTCCAGGTCCCGTTTTTATTCTCGACCAGGACTGGGTTTGCCAGCCACTTGGAGTATTTGATTGGCCGGATGAAGCCGGTGACGGCCGCACTTCCTCGGCGATTGCTCGGGCGTTCTTCATTGAAGGGCCGTAGCGATCGCTGACAGTCGCACTTTGGGGTCGTTAGTTTGTGCTCGCGAGCTCCCTAGGGACACCGGGCATGTCGGAGGGTTTCCATGCGAAGATGTCCCTATTCTCACGAAGGAACTTCGATGGCGCCTTCCTATGCCGGGCTCATGCATGTCCCGATAAATCACCGTCTGGGGGGTCGCTGGGACCAGCTCGACGGTCTTGGTGTGTCGTGGCCTCAAAGGTTGAGGTGTTTGTGCCCTCCGAGTTGGGCTTCTTGAGTATTGTGGGGTCGTCATTGTTGACCCGCCGCGTATTAGAGCTCGTCGGCGTGATTAGTTTCTGCCGCGATGACGGCGTCGGCGAAGTTCGGCTCCTTTGGCCTCGCATTCGGCGGCCATGTCGGTCGCCGTTGATGGTGATGACGCCACGGCCGGAGCTTCATCGCGTTATGCAGCGTAGTGGGCGCTGCCATGAATTTAGCGAACGCTGGCGCCCCAGGCAGCGGTGGTAGAAATGTCGGTCAAGGGCACCAGCTCGAAGACGATCCGCTCGGTGCGGAAGTTTGCCGGAGTACCAAAGGTGACGGGTAGCGTGACTTTGCCGATCGGGTACGCCTTCCGACCGGGAACGATGCCGTGGAACGTGGTGTGGGTTGTCTCGATCATCGACTGCGGGAGCCGCAACCGCCTGAAGGTGTCGAGGTAGAGGATGTTGATGGAGCTGCCGCCGTCCATCGCGTCTTGGGAGCGATGTCGCCAACCTTGGGCTTGACCACCAAGGCAACTCGTCACGGTACTGGCGCGTGGCGAGTGGTCTTGCCGCTCGGTGATGGTTGTTCCGACCAGTTCGAGGCGGGGACGTCTGCTTGGGCCACCGCGTTGACGCGGCGGCGGGCGATGACCTTCTTCTCGCGCTTCGTGTTGAAGCCGTGAAGGTGTGGGCGAGCCGCTACTTTGCGAATTTTCCGCCATTTGGCGGGTCGTTGTCGGTGTCCTCCAGCGTGCCGTCCCTTCTCGATTTCCACGAGGTGTGGCGGTCGGCGGTGGTGTGCGTTGCGGGCTTTCCTTCCTGCTGTGGAACGCATGGTTGGTTAAGGAGGGCCGCGGATCGAATCTTGGCTTGTTCTTGTAATTGCCGCCATCGCCGTTGCCCTCCGTCGCGGTAGCTCTTGGGCTCGCCAGCGTGCCCAGCGTTGGCGACGAAGTCGACTCGCCCGTCGTTGCGGCGCTTGCCTGTGAGGCGGGTGCCGCCGTATGTAGGTCTCGGCGTCGCCGTCGTTGCCGCCGTCGGCGTTTCCCTCGACTCGTCGTCGATTTCCTGGTTTGGATCCTCCTCGGCGTCGCTTTGGCGATCTCGAGGAGGTCGGGATGTTGTCGAGTGTGCGGGCGTGTCGCTGAGCTTGGCGACTAGAGGCTCGTGGCGGCACGAGGTCTTGAAGCAATGGATCGCGGTGTCGGGTGGATGCCGACGCGTTATGCGAGCTCTTGCCATCGTTGGACCCGATTGGTCGACTGAGGTCCCCTGGCGATCGTTCAGGTCCTCGATGGTGGTGGCGCGGGTGTAGGAGCACTCAAGTGCTGACGGGCGTCTCGCATTTCCTCCCGAGTCGATACTGTCCCAGGGGCGTGTTAATCCACTGCAGCACGTCCCTCCATCACCGATTGGGAGGTAACGGGCGGCGGTAGGTCGGTGTGACCCGAGATCCCCATTTCCATGAGGTATGTGTCAAGCCGCATCGCGGGTCACGAGGAGTCGTATTTTCTATCTCCTTTGGCGCCTTGAAGTTTGGCGGGTACTTCGCCTCGGATCATTGGTCCGGGCACTTAGGCCGAGTCGATGGCGACCCCATAGGTTCGCCATCGCGGATTAGTTAGGGTGTGCCGAAAGTCGTCGTCTGGCGTGCCGACTTTGATTGTTGATGATGTGGGTGCGGGCGTCGATGGGTTGTCGTTAGCGGCGACGGTTGGTCGCCGGGGGATCGTTGGTGGAAGTGCTGCGTTCGCTGGTCGGTGTTGGAGCTGCAGTGGCTCGTGGCGGCAATTGAGGGTGTTTTCACTTGTGGGCGGCCGCTAGAGGCCGCCGCTTCCCGAGAACGCGAGTATACTCGACCTTGCGAGTCGGCGCCCGCTTTGCTGCTCCACGGCCTTCGCGAGGGCCTTGACGTCTTTGGATCTGTAGCGCGCGTCGCGGTGGCCGTGATGCTATCGGCTGCTTTCGGCTGCCACGAGGTTGTCCATCGGGTGGAGAACAGATGGAGGCCGTTCGTCGCTCCGTGAGGAGACAACTATCCACGGCTGGTCCACAGGAGGTGCGGTTGGGTGGTGGTGACCGCGCGCCGATCTGGCGGGCGGGGCGCTTCCTCTGTGGCGCGTTCTCGCAGATCGCGCTCGGCTATGCGAGCCGGGTCGTTTCGTCGTCGGTTCGGGCACGCCCTTGAACGGTGGGGTTCAACGTGACCTGATCCGCTGGTGGTAGCGTGACGCCTCTGCCGTCCGCCGGCGGAATTTTTCGCTCGGCCTGCTCCGCGCGTACCGCCCCGCTTTCAGCGGAGTTCCTCGACCTCCGCTGCCGTGGCGTTAGGAGGGATTGGGTGGAGAAAGGGTCCTCCGGCGGATCGGTGCGGTGGCCATGTAAGCCGGCGTGGCGTGACTCTTCGCTGGAGGTCGGCGGAATTCTCCGACCAGTCGATTCGAAGATTCCAGGATGGAGGGTCCTCAAGTCTTCCGCTGGAGACAGGCGATGGAGCCCGCGGATGAGGACGCGGTGATGGATCCGGCGAGTGACGCAGGGGTCGCCGAGTCGGCGTCATCGGTGAGGGCCGCATCTTCTGCGGCCGCTGAGTTCCCGGCCACGTTGCTGTGGGCCGAGTTGTACTCGGAGGCGAGGCGGTGGATCGTGCGAACCTGGCTCTCGGAGAGCCGATCGCGTGGTGGCGACTCGCGGATGCGAGCCGAGTCCTCCGAGACGATGACGTCGGTGAGGCCGACGAAGAGGCTGATCGTGCCGATTGGCAGGATCACGCTGTGCGTGACGGGTCGCGCCGCCGGGACGTAGCTGCTCGGCAAGATCTGGAGCATCTCGCCGATCGCTATCATGCGACGGTGGCGGCGCCTCGTTGATGGGCAGATTGGATCTCGCCGCGAACACCGGCCGACCGGCCAGGCCCCACTGGGTGCCAGCGCCGTGGAATGGTCACGGCAGATGCTGCAATCGGCGGTAGTAGAACGAAGGGCAAGGGCGGCCAGCCATCTGCGGTGCGAGATGAGGGCAAAGACAGGTTTTACCAGGTTCGGCCCCGGAGGGTAAAGACCTACTCTGCTAGATTGTATTATGGAGGTGTTTAATGGGCGAGCTCGGCGGCTAGGCGAGTCGCTTGGGTGTGAGGGAACGTGTCTCTCACCCCATAGGGAGGTTTATATAGGCTCACCTCCCTAGGGTTTACATATCTCAACCGATTCGGTTCTGACTTGTGTCGTTTAACCTAGTCCGAGGCCTATCTACTACTTTGGGCCTTCAGCTTCCAGTCGCTTGGTACCTTGCTGGGCTTTGATCCACTCGCCGTTCTGCAGGCCCACTCGCCAGCCCTTGGGCCAGTCGGAAACGTCCCGCTGAGTATACCCCAGTAGGCGTATCCCCATCATAAATTGTTTAAACTAGAGATAGGCTTGGAGGAGGGGCAAGGGCTGGCCGCCCCCCCTCTATATATAGAGGGGTGGTGCGCCCCCTCCCCCCTAACACACACCTTCCTCCAAGCCCTAGCAGCCCTTGCTACCTTCCTCTCTCCCTCCCCCATTTGTAGGCGAAGCCTGCAGCAGAAATTCTCCACCATATACACCACGCCGCCGTGTGTTGTAGATCCAATCTATCTCTCCACCATACTCGCTGGTCCGAGGAAGGAGGAGACGCCGAGTCTGCGTGTGCATCTCACGGAGGCACCGCCACTTGTGGTGCTAGATCGGATCGGATCGCGAGGAGGAGAAGCGAAACGACTACATCACCCACGCCCGACGAACGTTCACTGCTGTGCGAATCTTCAAGGGTATGAAGATCTAATCCAATCTCTCTCGTTGTTTGCATCTCCTAGATTAGATCTTGGCTTTCCCTCTGTTCGCTCCGTAGAAAATTTTGATTTACTATGCCGCGAAACCCTTCACCCAAGGCTCACCGTCGTACGGATATGCCCCCGCCAAGGCAGAGCGACATCGTCATCCGCGACAACATGGAGCAGACCCGTCATGACAGAGAGCGCAACCAGGGACACAAGAGCAGGTCGCGCCATGACCCTCTGCGCCCGACAAGCAACCGCGATAAGCGCGAGGCGTCGCAGGAGGGTAATAGCAAGAAGGCTAACCCACCGCCACCTCCGCCTCTGTCGCCACCTAGCAGTCACTATGACGGAGGAGGTCTGCGTCATTCACGCACCCCATCCCCTGTTGACAAGAAGAAAAGAAACCTGGAGCCATACGATGCACGTTCGCGGATAGATAAGATCCACGAGGCCCAAGAAGGACCATACCTAGGACCACGTTGCTTTGGACCTGCGATACGGTCCGCAACTTACCCCAAAGGTTTCCAGATTGACAAGACCATCAAGTCCTATGAAGGCACCGCAAAGTCAGCTACATGGTTGCAGGATTACGGCAACACGGTAGAGATCGCCAGGGGTAACCCAAATGTTGCCGTCAAGTACCTCCCATTGATGTTGGCGGGCACAACCCGTCAATGGATTGATGACTTGCCGGAGAAATCCATCTGCAATTGGTTGGACATGCAAGAAGCATTCACCAAGAACTTTGAGGGTACATACAAACGTCCTTGCATTATTGGCGATCTACAGTGGTGCGTGCAAGAGAAAGACGAGACATCTCGCGCCTACCTATCCCGCTGGCTGGATATGAAAAATTCCTGCGCAGGAGTGAAAGCTCAGACCGCCATGGCCGCCTTCATCGATGGGTTGGAAAGGGGCACGTTGCTCCGACATAAGCTGAAGCACTTGCAGGACAATCACCAGCTTGACTTGAACCAGATGATTCAGTTGGCTAGTGAGTTCGCAGCTGCCGACGACGATGCTCGCGGCTCTCTACCGGCAACGCCCGTTCCAACTCAAGCTCGGAGGAACAACAGCACAAAGCGGAAAACCGCTCTAGAAGAAAAGCAAACTCCCGACATGGTCGCTATGACCTTCGCAGGACGAGCTGATGGCGGACAACGTGGCCGAGGACGGGGAGCTGGTCATGAGCAGCAACGAGGAAGTGAAACTACCTCGGCAGTGCTCCGCGTTCCCCAAACCTACGAAGAGTACCGCGATATGTCGTGCTTAGTACACCTCGATGTCAACAGTAAGGCCATTCATACCAATCGACACTGCAAGTTCGTTAACGACCTCAAGGAGGACCCGGAGTCCGGCTACAAGCAAAGTCGGAAGAATAGACCGCGAGGCAAGGGCAAGGGGAAGAAGAAGGAGGAGGAGTCCAAGGATTCAAGTGACATGGACAAGGATGTTGACCCCAAGCATGCCGCCAAGAGCGACGGCAAATGAAAAAAAAACTTCGAGAAGAAGGCGGGAGTTTTCCACACTTTCCTTGGCACCCCCACCGTACAACAACAGAAGACCTCTATGAGGATACTGATGGATACTCTAGCCCTAGTTCCTATGTTGGTTGGAGATTCCAATTACTTGGGACCGGAAGGATCACCTAGACCTTATCCCTACAGAGAACCAATACGCCATGGTCATCAACCGCTTGATTGATGGCAATGAGTTCACCAAATGTATGGTGGATAGTGGAAGCAGCATCAACATCATGTACCTGGATATACTGCAGAAGATGAACTTGACGGAGGCAAACCTAAGGCGGACCAACACCATCTTCCACGGCATAGTTCCTGGTCGGGAGGCTTGGTCCCTTGGGTGCATCACACTTCAGGTAGCCTTTCGTGATGTTAACAATTACCACCAAGAGCGCATGAACTTTTAGGTGGTCCCCTTCAAGAGCGTGTACCACGTCATGTTCAGCCACAACATATTCCACAACTTCATGGCCAAGCCATGCTTCCTCTACAACAAACTCAAGATACCCGGACCAAATGGTGTCATCACCGTATCCGGAAGCTTTGCCAAAGCTAGGGACTGCGAGATCGGAGAAGCAGCCTATGCGGAAGCTATCCTCTACAGTGAAGAATTCAAGGAGATCCAGAGCAAGGTCGATGCCTCGGAGATGCCCGCGTTAAAGAAACATATTTCCGACTCCGCTCCAGCATTCAAGGCCGCCATCGAGACCAAGCCGGTGGAACTTGTGGTAGGCGATGCCTCTAAGACCATCGCCATTGGGACGAACCTGGATCCCAAATAGGAAAGCGCGCTCGTCGAGTTCCTCCGTGAGAACAGGGACATCTTTGCCTGGCAACCTGCCGACATGAAAGGTGTACCTAGGGAACTTGCCGAGCTCATCTTTAAACATTGATCCAAAATGCAAACAAGTGAAGCAACCTCTACGATGCTTTGGATATGAGAAGAGACACGCCATAGGCAAAGAGATAGCTAGGTTACTTAAGGCTATTTTTATCCAAGAAGTCCTTCACACCCAATGGGTGGCCAATCCTGTACTTGCCCCCAAAAAGGGAACCAAAGAATTAAGAATGTGTGTTGATTACACCGGCTTGAACAAAGCATGCCCCAAAGATCCGTTTGCTTTGCCTCGCATTGACCAAGTCATTGACTCGACGGCTGTCTCGGAACTTTTGTGTTTTCTTGATGCATATTCAGGATACCACTAGATCAAGATGAGGAAGTTGGACCAACTGGCCACTTCGTTCACTACTCCCTACGGCACGTTTTGCTATGTTACGATGCCCTTTGGGCTGAAAAACGCAGGTGCTACGTACCAGCGGACAATGCAACATTGCCTACACGATCAAATTGGTCAGAATGTTCACGCCTATGTGGACGATATAGCGGTGATGTCTAAAAGGTCAAATGACTTAATCTCCGACTTAAAAGAAACCTTTGATAATCTCAAGAAATACAACATGATGCTTAACCCTAAGAAGTGCGTCTTCGGGGTTCCAGCCGGCAAATTTTTGGGCTTCATCGTTTCCCAGCGTGGAATCGAGGTCAACCCGGAGAAAATCAAGGCCATCTTAAACATAAAACGTCCGACATGCCTAAAGGACATACAACGACTAATAGGTTGTGTTGCAGCAGTTAGTCGGTTCGTCAGTCGACTTGGAGAGAAGGCTCTGCCGCTATACAAGTTGCTGAAGAAGGCAGACAAATTCACGTGGACGGACGAAGCAGATGCAGCATTGAAGAAGCTTAAGGAGATTCTTTCCTCACCACCTATCCTTGCAGTACCCGAGCCTAGAGAGCCCATGTTAATTTACATGGCGACAACCAACCGCGTAATCAGCATCATCGTCGTGGCAGAGCGGAAGGAACCAGGCTATGAGCACGGAGTTCAATGACCAGTTTACTATGTAAGCGAGGTCTTGACGGAGTCCAAGCAGCGTTACCCGCACTACCAGAAGATAGCTTATGGAGTATTCCTTGCTTCCCGGAAGCTGAGGCACTATTTCCAGGAGCACCCTATCATAGTGGTGAGCAAGACTCCACTGTCCGACATCATCAACAACAGCGAAGCTACAGGAAGGGTCACGAAGTGGGGCATTGAGCTTGCCACCTTCGAGATCACCTACAAGATACGCGACGCTATCAAGTCACAAGCCTTGGCGGATTTTATTGCAGATTGGACGGAGATGCCAAATGCTACCCCATTGCCAGAACCAGAATACTGGGTGATGCACTTTGACGGATCAAAGCTGCTCAACGGCTCGGGGGCTGGTGTATCACATACCACCAATCTGGGACAAGCTACACTACGTTCTGCAGATCCACTTCGAGGCTAGGAACAACATGGCGGAGTATGAAGAGCTCATTCACGGATTACGCGTAGCCAAGATATTGGCATCAAGCGCATAGTTTGCTGTGGAGATTCCTACTTGGTTGCCCAGCAGGTGTCTGGCACCTAGAATGCACAGAACCCTATGTTGGTGGCATATCGAGACGAAGTGGACGAGATAGCCAAGAGCTTCTTGGGCTACCAGGTCAAGTATGTACCTAGGGAGCAAAACGACGCGGCTGATCTGCTGTCTAAGCTTGGATCAGGGCGCAAAGGAATTACACCAAGCGTTTTCCTAGAGCATCTACGGATACCATCCGTGAAGGGAGCAGACATCGATAACCCAGATAGAGTTGACTCTTTCGTCCACATGGCGGCAAAGGTCCTTCTGGCTTGGAGAAAACCGTTCATGGAATATATCGAACACGGAACTTTGCCTGACGACGAAGTCAAAAGACGGCAAATAGTACGTCGGTCGAAGGGCTATACCATAATCAATGGACAACTCTACAAAAGGAGCACTACTGGTGTATACCTTAAGTGTGTTTCCCAGCAAGAAGGTATTGAAATCCTACGTGAAATCCATCTCGAAGATTGCGGGCATCACGCCGCTCCTCGATCATTGGTCGTGAAAGCCTTCCGGCAAGGATTCTACTAGCTGACCACGAAGGCGGACGCCGACAAGTTGGTTGAGACATGCATGGGATGCCAGTATTATGCCCGACAACCACATGTTCCTATTGAAGAATTGCGAACAATACCAATAACTTGGCCGTTTCCAGTCTGGGGGCTAGACATGGTGGGACCGTTACAAACAGCGCCATGTGAGTTTACACATCTGCTAGAAGCAGTTGATAAATTCACTAAATGGATAGAAGCTAAACCCATTAGAAAGCTTGATGGGGCAACTTCCCTCAGGTTTGTCCGAGATCTAGTGGTGAGATTTGGTCTCCCACATAGCATTATCACTGACAACGGTAGAAACTTGTCACTCGGAGAAGTGGAGGCATATTGTTGGGAGAAGGGCATCCGACTTAACCTTGCAGCTGTGGCACATCCACAATCCAATGGTCAGGTTGAGCGAGCCAATGGATTAATTCTGTAGGTAATAAAGCCACGTCTTGAGGCACCGCTACATAGAGCAGCTGGAGCCTGGGCGGAAGAATTGCCATCTATGCTGTGGAGTTTACGAACTACACCCAAAAAATCCACCGGCTACACCCCTTACTTCATGGTATATGGAGCAGAAGTCATCCTACCTTCCGACATACTTCACGATGCACCAAGGGTTGCCGCCTACGACGAAGATGACGCTGAAGAATCCAGACGCCTAGATGTGGACCTTCTTGAGGAGGAGCACATTTTTGCATGCCAAAGATCCGCCATCTACCAGCAGAAGCTACGCAACTACCATAGTTGCCGCGTTAGGCATCTCTCATTTAAAGAGGGGGACCTGGTGCTCCGACTTAAGCAGAATAAGTCACACAAATTATCCCCGCCATGGTAAGGACCGTTCATCATAATCAAGGCGCTACTCAATGGGTCTTACTACCTCGTTGACAATCGTGAACTGAAGGATAGACCCAACGAGGATCATAAGCGTAAGCGACGTGACCCGGATTATGACTACCCGGATCTTGATCGGCCATGGAACATAGCACAGTTACGTCCTTTCTACACTTAGCATTTTTTATCTAATGTGTACATCTTATATGATCAATGAAATAGAGCTCTTTGGTTCACTCATATTTCTGAGTCTTTTACCTCCTTTAGTGTTCATTTTTGGATCGTATAAAACCTTTATGCACAAGCTTTGCAATTGCACTTGTGAAAATTCCGCCTACGGGCATTAGCTTAAGTTTTCTGGTCTACACGTTCTTTGAGATTTTTATGTGGATTCTGGAGTAGTGACTTTCGACACTTATTGTCGGCGATTTTGTGCTTAGGTTATTGACGGTGCCATTGGGCATCATCACCTGAGATCATGGTTCCGACAACGAGTCTTCTGACTCACGAAAAGTCAAGCATAAAAACCAAAGTAATGGATAAGTCAGCACTTGCTTAAAAAATATATACATGCTGGAACTAGTTCTTAAGTAGAAGGACATACACCATTGTTTTCTGCCTTAAGTTAACACATAGTTTTTTCCGCATAACACGTTACAGAGGAAACAAATATTACAAGTTGTTTTTATTCCTCTAGCGCAGGCGACTTGGAAGCAACATCATCGGTAGCAGGAGAGTCACCTCCCTCGAAGTCGGCAGTGTTAAGGGACTCGGAGGAGCTTTGGACTTTGTCTTCAATGGTTTTAATGCGCACAAAGACGTTAATGTCGACCAACTCGGCGACTCTGGTGTCATAACCTGCGATCGACGCCAAGGTCGATTCGTGGTTTATCTTTTGGCCTTAGTCGTCTACGTTGGGGATACCGAGGTTACCGTGTCGATGTCGGCATTCTCGTAGTGTGCCTTCACCATTGAGAATGCCATCCTGGCGCCGGCCTATGCACATGAAGCTTTCCAGCTTGAGATACTCTCGAGGGCTCGGTGCAGGATCTCCGAGAACTTCGCCACAGAGTCCGATGCCTTGATGTTAATCTGGAGTGATTTGGCAATCTCTTTGGTCTGCGCGATGGCGGTGTTGATAAAGTTGCCGGCAAGGACCATGCATTCCTTTGCCGGAGGATGCGACCGGGTCAAACCTATAGGAGCATCGAATTCCTGACAAAGGAGTGCATGAGTTCAAAAATTCAGAGTATTTAGACTACAGAAATCCAAGACGGAGAATCACTTACTAAAGATGCTGGCCTCATCCTGCCAGAGAGTCTCCGCCATGGAGTCCCGTTCTTGTTGGAGGATCTTATACGCTTCATGATGGCGTTGATTTTGCTCATCCGGAGCTTTCTTCTGATCTTTTAAGATCGCGATTTCCTCCTTCAAGCGGTTCATCTCCTCGGTGGTGGAGTCCTGTAGGGCTTTCATCGAGTCTTCATGCATTTTCAGCATCTCCTCCCTCTCCTTCTTAAGGATCTTGTTTTCGCTATCCAGCTACTGAATATGCTTGGATTGCTCGACAATATCCTTAGCCTTGGAAATGGTTTCTGCAATTCGGAGAAAGGAAAGTACATAGTGAGTACTCGGAGAATACACAAGATCAAGTTGGAATACGAAAAATAAAGGAAAAAAAGACGCTTGCTCTTGATGATATGTTCCTTTAAGAAGGCAGTTTTACCCTTTTCAGCTTCCAAATCCGCGCGCATCTTCTGGTACTTGTCATTGGCCATGCCCCTCCGAGCATTCTCATTCTATGGAAAGAAGAAAGTTAAACGTTGTTTGGTCTACTTGGAGCATCTAGCCGGAAAATTTCCACCTAGACGCTCGGGGGCTACAGCGAGAGTTTTTTTAACTTAGAAGTATGCTTAGTCTTCGATTAGAAGTTTGGGGGCTACAGTATAAAGTTTTTAACTCGGACGTATGCTTAGCTTATTTTTAAGCATCTAGTTGGAACTAATTCAGTTACAATTAGAAGCTTGGGGGCTACAGTATCGAAATTTATAAACACTGCGTATGCTACTCTTAAAGCATCTAGTCGGAATAATTCATTCAACCTATATTCTTGGGGGCTACAGTGAGAAGTTTTCTAGCTTAGTCACTCTTAGAGCACTTAGACGCAAAGACCTATGGTTTTTCCGTCTAAATCCTCGGGGGCTACACTAGGATACTCATATGAAATGCAAAAAGGTAAATATAACTTACAAGTGCAATGATCTTGAGGTTGGTAGCACTCTCAGCCAGCAACTTGCCGAAGGATACACTGTTTCCTTGCAAGATTTCTGCTTGCCGGAGAAGCTCCTCGAGACCGCACGTTGGAGATGTCGGCGCCGCAATAGGAACCAGAGAAGTGCTACCCGGCGTAAGTACTGGATAAACTATCTTCGGGAATTCTATGGTTTTCTTGGGTGTGGGGGCGCCGCCTTCGGCAAATGTACCACCTTCCACCACCGCCTTACCGCTACCCATGGCATCCTTAGCCGGAGCTTCAACCATTTGGTGTGCGGCAACTCTCCTGTGTCGCCTGCTCGCCGACAACAGCGATCTCTGTGGAGGCGTCTGAGTCCACTTCCATGGTGGAAGGGCCAGATGCTTCTTTAGCTTGAGAGCTTGTCGAAGTGGACGAGGGCTGGACTATGGGAGTGACAGGGGCGATGGCAGGAGATACGTCGCGATGCAGCATATCCTTTATGGTTCTAGAAGCCCCCAAAGTTTTGGAGGTCTTCTTCAAGATGGTTGTGGCTTTCTTCCTGAAACGTGCAAAATGCATAAGTATGGGAACAAGATAGACAAATGGACAATGTCGGAGAGAAAGAAGCTTAGACAAGAGGGGGTGCTTTAGCAGAGGGGATCCCAGTAACCTTTCTTTTCACCGCCTCCATGGTGGCGGTAGTCTTCTTGGAGGATCCACCCTCCGTATTCTTCTTCTTACCTCCGTCGGCAGCGTCAGAGGTGGAGCTCTTCCGCTTTCGCGCCAACGGAGCATCATCGTCGGACATGACGGTGACTTCCTTCATCTTTGGATCATAGATTTAAGAAGCCATGCTGTCCTCATCTATGTTGCTGAGCTGTTAAAGTGAAGAACCACCGTGTGAGATGAGATGGTAATGGCTAGACGGAAGAACTGGAGTATATGTCATACACGGAAAATAAGCAGTTACCTTTGGGCACTTGCTCTCTACGAACATGTCTTAGGTGATGGTGAAGCCACGCTTCCCGTCCTTCACTTTGACGATGTCCTTGAGGCGGAGCTTGACGGAGTCGCTCGAGAAGTTGTCCTCGGAGATGTGGAGGCTACCCCATCTATTGTTGGAATACTCGTGCATCAGCTTCAAGCAGTGCTGCAGAGGCTGGATCCGCCTGATGAACCAGCACACAGCTAGGTCCAATCCGTTCAAACCCGTCTCTACAAACCACTCTATCCGCCTTATAGCGCGGGAAGCGTCGATGTCGAAGGGAAGGGAGGCCTGGGATCTCCATGTCGAGGCTTCGGCGGCTGCTCCATCGACAAAGTCCAGGTACGTGACTTCTCGGCCAGCCAGAGGGATATATGGGCCGTGAAGTACGCCCGCTGCCAATTCTTGCAGGATTCATGGCCGACGATGTCGGGGAAGCGCCGGCCAGGCCGGATCTTAAAACTAATGGCTCCACAATTCCTAAGCTCGTCCTTGCCGGCTCCGGCTTCGCGCTTGATGGTAAAGAAGTATATGAAGAGATCTAGCCTAGGCCTGATTCCTAAATAACCATCGCAGAGCGATGCGTAATTGCTGAGCGCTAAGATGCTATTGGGGGAGAGGTTCTGTGGCTGTACTCGGTAATGATTTAGGACAACAAGGAAAAAGTTGGAGATGGACAGGGAGATGCCACGTACCATCTGTGCTTTGAGGTACACATTTTCTCCGGCTTTGGGAGAAGGTGTGATCTCGCCGGCCGGCGCCGCCCGCCAGGCGAGCCCCTCCATCGCGAGGAGGTAGCCCTCGTTGATCAGCTCTTTGATGCCGCGGTCCGTGATATCCGAACCGCGCCAGTCGCCCTTGTGCGAGTCGTACTCCTCCTCCAGCAGCTCCAGCGCCGCTGGATTATGGTCGCCGCCGGTGGTTTCGACCACCACAGACTTGGGGATAACCAGGCCCTCTGGGGGCATGACGATGGAGCTCGCCGGCTTCTCCGCGGATTCGATCGACGCCGCCATCGAAGGGAAGGAGCTGCTCTGGCCATTGGATGTGTTCAACGGTGACTGGGAAAGATTGGAGAGCTAGGGTTTTTCGCACGTTGCGTGAAGAGCTCGATGAGGCGCTCGCTGGAGGAAGAAGACGATTCAGGGAGAATGAGGTGAAAAATTAAATTTTCCACTGCAGTTACTATTTATGGTATCCGGCATCAAGATTCGTGCAGCTTGATCGAATGGTTGCCGCGTAGACGACATGTGCGGAGACGTGCGCCGAAATTTCGCCACGTACCAACCGTCGCCGCCAACGGTTCGTATCGCTTGCGCGGGAAAAGTGGACATGATTGCGTTATCTGCATGTGTGAGTTACGAGGCGTTGCTGACCTATATCTACGTCGCCCTAGCTGTCATAGGCAGATGAACCATCACATCAGAAGATTCTGGCATGGATAGATCTAGTCCGGCTACGGAAGAGTACGATGGAAGATTCAGCAATTCTCCGACTTACGAATTGAAGACGGAGAAAACCTTGCAGGGTTCTTTGGGAGGACTACAAGATGTTGCTTGATGATTTGCCGACATCTATCTAGACGGAGCATTCAACTGGAAGAGGCAAGACATCGCAAGATCTCAGAGTTCTTCGGGGGCTACTGTTGGGGATATGCTATATGGGTATCCTCATAGCATGTCTCTTATCCGTATAACCCGGGTGGCCCACAGTTGGTAGAATGGCCCATGGCCTGCTGGGTGGCCCAGTTAGATGGATCCAGAAGGGAGGCCCATGCCGGATAAAGGAAGACTACGGTGGAGTCACCGGCATACCCGGAGCCTTGGAGTGCAAGACACGCTAGACTATGAATGGACCGTTTAGGACTCTGTAACCTGTCCGGCTAAGACTTTTCCCTGTAACCCTAGGACCTGGCGACTATATAAGTCATGCCTATGGGAGCCTTTAGGGCACAACCTCAGACAACTTCACATAACCTCGCATAGCGAACCAATCTCTTTAACTCGACATATTGCCATTATAGTGATTTATAGCAGGAGTAGGATTCCGCCACCATCGTGGGATCTGAACCTAGGTAAGTTGTGTTACCTCGTACCCGTCAACCGTCTGCCTTCCCCCACATCTCTAAACACGCACTGTGAGGACCCCTCCATGGTGTACTCGTCGGCAATACCACGACAATTATATCTTTTAGGAATGTGACAGCTGTTTTTCCATCCAACTTCTTGATGGGTTTCACTTCTATCCATTTGGTAAACTTATCAACCATTACTAGTATGTGTTTCATGCCGCCCCTCGCTGGTTTGAATGGTCCTACCATATCCAGGCACCATACTGCAAATGGCCAAGTGATCGGTATGGTTTTCAATTCTGATGCTGGTAAGTGTGATTTTGACGCATACCGCAACCATCATTTTATCACAAGTTCGCCCTTCGCCAACAAGACTTGGCCAATAAAACCTATGTCGAAATGCCTTGGCTACCAATTGTAACACCCTCAGAATCGGACCTATGCAAGTTTCAGCGATTCCCGCCAAACCCGCATAGAAACGATTCAAAGGTGCCCACCAGGCACTTTCGTGCGGGTGGAAAACGAAGTAATAACATTACACAACAGTCCTCGATGGGACCCACAGAAGAGATATATATACAACAGCGACTCCATGAGTCAAGAATACAGATATACCAAACAAAGATCCAAATCACCTTGAAAATGATACCGCGTCCGACTACGGACAAGATGCAAATGGGCTAAGAGCCCTGAAGAATAACCAATGGCGTCCATAACCCTGCCCAGGCCAAGCCGGAAGGGTAACCCTGCTAACGACGGCGATCTCAAAACCTGCTTAGACAAAAGGGGTGCCGACAAAGGGCAAAGGAAAAAGAGGAGCGAAGATCGAGGCCAAGACACGGCGAGACTAGAATTCAAGGTCCTCGCCACATAGGTATGGTGGATCAAGCGGCAAGAGATGCACTAAACCACCTATAGAGACTCGACACAACTGGCGACTGTCAGAGAGGGGTAAGAAAGACCTATTCGGATCCCACCTGGTACTACCATCACACAAACTCATCCTGGCGTTTCCCCCTCGAGACCAAACGAGGCAGTCAACCGAGGAACTCACACCGCTGGCGCTTTATTTATTCGCTATCGTTGCGGCAATTACTAGTCGTATAGCTAGTCATCCCGATAAATTAAGCAAGGGCACTTTTAGTTAACCATTCTGCTATAGTGGCAACACTTACTAGTCGATACATTTAGCATGAGATAACCCAAAACCCAGCAGCTTGTTGGTACTTTTATTTAGCCATTCCGCTTGTAGTTGCCATACTTACTAGTCGTACAATGGTCGAAGCGACACTCCAAACAAGCAAATGTGGGCGTATTATTAAGCCATTCCATTATAGTGAAGCTGATTACTAGTCATTATAAAGTCAAATTTATAGTACTACTTTAGTTATGCTTGTCTATGGTCGAGATCTCGTGCTCCAAGTCGTCCATAACCATGACACGGCTTTCGAAAGTTTTAACCCGCCGGGTGCACAAATAGCAACACACACTCGATCAACCTCGAAAACCAAATCAAAACCCAACGAGGCTTTCACGACAAAGCAATCACAGATTCGAAATATTTCAGGGGCCACCCTTAAAGTAGAACCCAAGCAACGGCCGCCGGCTCCGAGACGGACTTAAGGTTGTGGGGACGGCGTGAACGATCGGGAACCCGAAGTGTGGCTGGGCTTGTCGACACCAGAATCGTGCCACGATCCTAACAGATCAAGGTGCTCCTCGCACAAACGTAAATACATAAGTAGCATGGCATAAGTACAGATAGTAAATAAAACCTCAAACTAGTTTGTGGCCCCAAGAAATAAGATCAATCAAGCTCTGGCTCAGAGGGTCCCATATACCTCCGGATGTGGATAGCGCGATAAATCAAGGAACAGGTATCAAGTACTCGGGGTCCTACGGGACACAAGTGGGCGTTCGGAAATCAAATGTTATCTATCACCCACCGATGCCTCTGCTTACTTCAATTTTAGTTGTTAAACAGGAATTAAAGTGAACGATAAGTAAAACTATGATCATCTCCAACAACAACATGCGGCAATACATCAACAAATGTGGCACTGGACGACACGCAACAGCACTTGAGCAAGCGACTACGACGCGCAAGTCCAACTATCTACCAAACAACAGGTAATAGGATGTGTCCAAGGCAATATAAGGCTGCAAGGATATCACGGGTTCGAAAACTAGAGCATCGCAACACAGGTAGCAATAGATCAACAGGAGGGAAAGAAATACTATAAAAGTAAGATAGGTAGAAAGGGAGAGGTGCTCGCCTGAAAACATCGTCGAAGGTTCAACCGAAGATCGGGTCGACACTCGCATCAACTCAACGGCCTTATCCGCGAAGAAGCAAAACACTAGAAGAAACACCGGATGCAATATTTAATACTACGGCAAAAGATCGGCATGCTTATGATATGATGCATGACATGGCAAGGATGCGGTGCAATTAGGTCAGATTAAGCGGAACCGGGGTCCCGACAATTAGTCCAACGGTTCAAGTTATTTGCTTACCCCGCAATTTAAATGTGGTTTAACATGGCAAGATATGGTACCGGTTCGATGCACAAATTTAAATGAGGCCAATATAAGGCTAGATTTGCCCGCATATGGGCCCCATATTTAATTATTAGGTGAATCGGCATAAGGCCCCCAAACCACATGATTAGTATGCATGCAAGATGACAATTTAATATGCAACAGGTTTTATGTTTAGCATTTATGAAAATAGGGGTTCGGATAAGGTCACACATTGAGGGGTCTCGACGGTCTTGGGGTTCCGGGGTTCGGGGTCGGTCTCGGGGTTTAGGGTCTTCGGATCGGGGTAGATCTTGGAGTTCGGGTAGACGAACTTGGCGTGGCGTCGGGCGCGGACTCTTCCGGTCGGTGTCGTGCTTGTCGTGTGAAGCTCTTGTCGGGTCCGCGCCATCGAGTCGGTCTTGGCTTGTGGTGACGAACTTGGCGTTCGATTGAAGATCTTGGCGTTCCGACCGGTCTTATGCTCGGATAGAAATACTTGTCGCACCGGTCGGAGTCCTTGAATCCGGAAGGATAACTTGATACGACGCCGGTTCGGGATCGGGCTGGTCTCGACGATGGTGCCTTCGGGCTCAGGACGGAGACCTTGGCATTCCGTGAGGAGGCCCTGTTGTTCCAAGTCGTAGATGTTCGGTGTTCGCAAACAAGATCTTGTTGAGGGTTCCCCTAGTGGCCGCTGCATCGATCACCAAAAGGAGTTGACTCGGTGCCACACCACCACGCCCATCTTCACAAAGACCACCATCAGATGGCACTAGGCAAACACGACAGCAACAAACCAGAAGAGCCTCACCAAACATAAAGGGCGACCGACATGGTAACACATGAGCTGGGCGACACGGACATGGGGCACAAGCTACTGCTTGAGTGCTTGCGAGGCACTACAGCGATGCCAACGCGGGGTGAGGGACGCTGCAGCGGGGGCTTGCGGGCCGGGCGACATAGGGCGTTGAGCGGAGATGCGGGCGTGGCAGAGGGAGGCCGGGCTACAGGAGAGGGGTCCCGCGAGGCGGCGGCACGGACCAGAGGATGGGGCGCCATGAAGGCGAAGTGAGGAAAGCCCGGAGGCGGGGATGGTTGAGGTCGACGCCGCCGCGAGATGACCGGCGGGCGGCGGAGGAGGCGCGGGCGATGGAACTGTGGCGCTGGGTGGAGCGGATGGCGGGGCGGCTGGCCGAGAGGCCGCGGCAAGGCGGCGGGCGAGGCCGGGCGATGGCGGCGCGGGCGAGCTCGAAGGAGGTAGCGAGGCGGAGCGAGGTGCGGCGAGGCGGAGGTGGGAGGAGGCAGGCGGAGCGTGAGCGGGCGGCGAAGGGAAGAGGAGAAGCAGGGTGGTGGGATCTGGGGCGGCGGAGAGGAGAGAAGGGAGGAGGCGCTAGCGAGGAGAGGGTGAGCTGGGGAAGGCGCGGCCAAGTGAGGTTGGTGGGAGGGGCCAGCGTGGGAGAGGAGGAGAAGGGAGAGGATGGGAAGGCGGGACGGGTGGGGCCAGGAGGGAGGTGGGCCACGCACAGGGGAGGGCGGTTCTGGGATCGAAGTGGGACGTGGTGGTGTGGTAGGTGGGGGGTGACAGGTGGGCCACGGGCAGGGAGAGGGGTGGTTTGCGTGTGAGTGAGGGAGGGAGGGCGCTGGGCCGGCTGGTGGTGGGGCCGGCGGTGAGTGGCTGTGTGCGTGTGTGGCTTGTGTGGGCAGGGAGTGAGTGCATGTGAGGGATTAGCCAAGTGGCGGTTTGGGATTGGTAGAGGGGGGGAAGAGGGTGAGGTGGCAGCGGTCTATTGGGTGGGGTGAGGTGGAGGCAAGGGTGGGTAGACTAGGTTGGGTGAACTTAGGATTTAGAGGGGCTGTTCAGGTGGACCGATTTAATCTGGGGGTGGTCGTTCGGGTCGGGTCGGCCCGTTCGACTGCCCCCACTAAAATAATATAATCTTTTATTTACTTTAAATGCTCCGTTTGCAAACCGATAATAGACAACAAAATAGTCCGGCGACCCGGGTTTGAATTTGAAAACAAGACGGGGCGTTTTAGAAAGCAAAACAGACTTTGCAAAAAATAGTTTTAAGCAAACAATGCATGATGATGACGATGCAATGCACAAAAATGACGCGATTTTCTAGTAGTGGTTTTGCGGGATGCCACACCAATGCTCTTGACGCTGCATGGTGGCCACATTCTCCCTGGTGAATGTCCAACAGTATTTCTTGACCTTTCTCTGAGCTTATGCAACACTGCAGTACACTCGTCACACTTCTTTTGTACAACTCCTTGTTGATTATTGTGTATGATTTTGCTCTTCTTTAAGTTTGCCTAGCCAATATCTCACCGTCTGGCAAAGTTCCATCTTCCAAGTAGTTGAATATTGGTTGCGCCCATGCTGGTATCAGCGGTGCCGGATCTGTTTCTTCATCAACTTCCATTGGCTCAGCCGACATGACCTGAGGATTCCCCGAGTGTGATTCGGCAACCCCTGAGGTGAGCGGGACAGTCCCAGAGTGACTCGAACCTGCCCCTGAGTCAATATCCATTGGCACAGCATCTGTCTCCTGATTTGTCGGGGTGAGCCTGATTGACTAGGATTCTGGTGACAGCTTTATCGATGGTTTTCTGAGATGTTCCAATGCTATTCCTAGTGGTATTGCTTGCCGAGACGAGCCTAACTTGGATAATACATCCGCTACCTCGTTCTCTGCTCTGGGTATGTGATGGAATTCACACTAGTCAAAGTATCCCGAAATTTTTTGCACATGAAAACGATATAGTGCCATATTTGTATCCAACATGTCCAATGCCCAGATACTTGCTGGATCACCAAATCCGAGTCACCAAAACACATGATCCTTTTGATACCAATCTCTTTGGCCTCTTTTATGTCGTGGACAAGTGCTTCATACTCGGCAACATTATTGGAAGCAACGAAGTGGATCTGTAACACATACCTGAGTTGATCCCTCTTTGGTGATGTGAGCACTATCCCGGTGCCCAGACCCATTTTCGTCTTGGATTCTTCAAAATGTATCTTCCAGTAATTCGGATCTGGCAGTGGTGGTTCCATCCAATCCACGAAAAAATCAGCTACGGCTTGAGATTTGATTGCATCTCGCCTACCATATTGTGGAGTATATGGTGCTAGCTCTATGGCCCATTTTGCAACTCGGCCACCGGCATCTTTGCTGCCCAATATATCCGAGATAGGTGCCTTGCATATTACCCGGATTGGGTGTTCTTTAAAATAGTGTTTCAGCTTATTTGCTGCCATATATACCGCATATGTCATTTTTTGGTAATGGGGGTAATTTTGCTTTGATATAGAGAGCACTTCGCTCAAGTAATAAAATGACCTTTGGACTGATTTGCCCTCTTATTCACGTTCAACCACTATTACTGCACTTATAACTTTGTTGGTTGCGGCGACATAGAGCAACATTGGCTCTTTGGATAGTGGTGATGCTAATAATGGTGTTGTTGCCAACATCTTTTTGAGTTCATGGAAAGCGCTATCAGCTTGTTGTGTCCATGTGAATTTGTCTGATTTTTCATCAGTTGATATAGCGGTAGGGCTTTTTCACCTAACCGACTAATAAATCTGCTCAACGAGGCCAGGCATCCTGTGAACTTCTGGACATCGTTGAGGGTTTTTGGAAATTCCATTCTTTCGATGGCCCTGATCTTTGTCGGGTTAGCCTCAATTCCTCGGCTGGAAACAAGAAAGCCGAGTAATTTCCCAGCCGGGACACCAAATGTGCATTTTTTCAGGTTAAGTTTCATCTGGAATCTTCTTAAGTTTGCGAATGTTTGACGAAAGTCCTCAATTAGAGTGTGACTTTGCTTGGTTTTTATCACCACGTCATCGACGTATACTTGAACATTTTTGTCCAATTGATCTTGCAAGCATTTTTGCATGCATCTTTGATATGTTGGACTTGCATTTCTCAATCCAAACGGCATGGTACGATAGCAATAATCCCCATACCGGGTGATAAAAGCTGTATTTATTTGATCATTCGGATTTAGTGGTATCTGGTGGAAACCAGAATACGCGTCCACAAATGACAACAACTCACACCCGGCAGTAGAGTCGATGGCTTGATCGATCCGTGGCAGGGGAAATGGATCTTTTGGACACGCCTCATTGAGGTTCATGTAATCAATACACATGTGCCAAATCACTGCCACGTTCGGGTCATCCTTTTTCTTCTCGACCAATACTGGATTTGACAACCAATCTGGGTGTAATACTTCCATGATAAATCCAGCAGCTAAGAGCCTGGCTATCTTGGCAGCTATTACTTTCCTCCTATCTTCGGCGAAGCGCGGAGGGGTTGCTTCACCGGCTTGGCATCTGGCCTTACATGAAGAGAGTGCTCAGCCAGCTCCCTCGGAACTCCTTGCAAATCCTGTGTGGACCATGAAAAGATATCCCGATTCTCACGGAGGA
Organism: Avena longiglumis; assembly: GCA_030063025.1. Taxonomy (NCBI): domain Eukaryota; kingdom Viridiplantae; phylum Streptophyta; class Magnoliopsida; order Poales; family Poaceae; genus Avena; species Avena longiglumis. The sequence continues at coordinate 179,999,768 of CP125976.1, forward strand.
AGCTGGGGTGAGCTCGCTTTCCTATTTGTCAGTTAACCCAGCCCCAATAGTAACTGTGCGCTCTCGGAAAGTCTCATCCACCTGCACCTTCTTGGTTTCCTTGGTAGCTTGGAATGATACACTGCCATGCGGGTTAGTAAGTGCCAGCATGGACATTTGTGCTGCTTTGGCCAATGCTGCCACTTCCATCATTTGGTGTTTTTCCTGTGCTATCACCAGTGACTCGGCCAGCGAAGATCCGATTGAGGCACAAGCAATAGATCTTTTGTAGTCTCCTTCGACTGTGATAACTCCGCATGGACCTGGCAGTTTCATCTTCAAGTAAGCGATGTGAGGAGTAGCCATAAACTTTGCCATAGCCGGCCCGCCGAGTAAAGCATGGTACGAGCTGACCAAGTAAACCACCTCGAACTCTATGGCTTTAGTGCGACAATTCTCTCTGTTGCCGAATAAGACGTCAACCCAGATCTTGCCAATTGGCTCACAGGACAATCCCGACACAATGACATGGAAAGTTGTCTTAGTCGGCTCCAGCATGTTCATAGTAATTCCTAACTTGAGCATGGTATCCTTGTACATGATGTTGATGCTACTGCCATCATCGATCAATACCTTGGAAAATTTCACATTGATATCAGGGCCCATGAAAGTTGGATCCAAGACAAGAGCATAACCTCCTGGTGTTGGCATGATCTTGGGGTGATCCTTTATGCTCCAAGTTATCTCCTGCTCGGACCAATGCATGTACTTTGGAATTGCCGGTATTGTGGCATTCACCTCCATCATCCTTCTTTGCTGACTCTTCTTGTCATTTGGCTCCGTGACAAAGATGACATAACTCTGGTGGTGCTCTCTATACTCGTTTTTGGTCCCATTTCCGACATGAGCATCATCACTTCTCGGGTTATGCACCTGATGCACAACCTCTCTTCTTTCTTGATTATGATACCTCGGCTGTTTGTTCTCGTATCTATGCTCAGTTCCAACAGTTTGGGCATTTCCTCCTGTGAGTGGTGGAGGGGTAGGTGGTGGTAGTTGCTTAGTTGGCGAATCCACTCTATCTCCTTTCTGAAACCAAGTGCATTGCCTTGTTGTGTGATTAGCTGGCTTACTCGGACTTGGCGTTTCACGGTTGGTCTAATATCATCTCATAAGTATATTTCTGCCTGTTTGTACGGCTTTCTTTGTTCGTATGGCTTTTTGCCATTATTCTTTGGTATCCACTGTTGTTGCCCATTTGTCCTTTGACGTTGGCTACTTCCAGCATCTGGATGATACTGACTCACGGCCGCAACCTGAGTCGAACCATACCTGTAGTCTGGCCTTTCATCTCTTCTTTTGCTTCTATACTCGACTCTTTCCTGGCGCCTTTGCGATCCAGCATCATAGATCGGAGTCTAAGTTAACCCGTCTTCCGACATGAGCAGAGGATGAGTCGGATCTCCTAACGCATACGAGTCAACAATCCTTATTGTTTCTGCCAAGCTTGCCGGCATATCTCTCTGTAACCTTTGCCATAACACACTTCCATGTCTGCATCCTTGTGCAAACCAAGCGATAGCCTGTGACTCGATTACCCCTTCGCAAGAGTTACGCATCGTGCAACATCTTGTGAGGAATTCTCTATCCTTCTCATTCGGCCTTTGTTTGCACATTGCTAGCTGTTGCAGGCGATTCGGCCTCTTGTAGGTGCTTGTGAAATTTCTCACAAAAGCATCCTGAAAATCGATCCAGTTGTTGATGCTTCCGGGTGGCAAGTTATTCAGCCACACCCGTGCTGGTCCCTCTAGCATCTACGGCACGTATCGCACTACCCATCTCAAATTTCCCTGCGTGATTTTTACAGCAGTTCCATAATCTATAAGCCAGTCTTCAGGCTTTGTGCTTCCATCGTAAGTCTTCGTTCCTCTGGCCAGCTGAAAATTAGGTACTGGAGGCTCCTTCATGATCCTTGGGCCAAAACATGGTGGACCTTGAGGACCTTGCGACTCGATCAGTTCTGCCATTTTTATTCTATCAAGCTTTAGCCTCGCATCATCCGGCTAAAGATTTCTGCCTCCAAGTCTGGCTCCCATCGCTTGGTAGGCGTGATCCGGCAATTCATACCCGTCGTTCACCATCGCCGAGTAGCCATTATTGTACATGTTTGCATTCGGGTCCACAGGTTGTTGTACTGCTTTTCCCACGATTTGCTGTCTCTTTTCGGGTTGAGCTGGCGCATTATTCGGAGCTGGATTTCCTCCTCCTGCCGAGTGAGCTCCACGCCTAGGTTGAGGCGCAAAATTTTGCCCTCCATTGTCATTCCTTTGTCCTGCTTGCCTTTCTCGGCCTGCATTTTCCTGGTTCTCATTTCCCTGTACATTATTCCTTCTTGTTCCCTTTGCATGCACTGGGTTTCTCTGAGCCATTGTCGGGTCATAGGTAACCATTTGCTTGTTCCTCCTTGAATCCACACTCTTTTCTTTTCTTTGCCTTGGAGCCACTCCTGGCGAAGAAGCTATATGACCCGCTGATCTTGCAGGGATTGGAGTTGCCGAGTGAACCAGCTGTGACCTCCCAGCTATACCCGGATTTGCCCTGTAGTACGCTTCATTCAGCATCCCTGCCGCTCTTACCAGCTCATTAACTCGCTCTTGTTGTTTTTTCTTCGCTTCTCCCGTCAAATGGGGGAGCTCTATCATTGTTGCCTCTGCGGCTCTCAGGTTCGTTGCTTCAGTATTGTATGTCGGCCGCATGGCTGTTTTGTTTCTATTTTCTGGTGTTATCTTTGACGTTGCATCTGCCAACTCCTCATTGAGGTTTCACCCTCTTAACCTCGTTGCATCAAGCCGGGTCTTTGCGCCCTTGACTCGATTCGCTGAGTTGAGATCTCGGATTGTGATATCCACATCTTGCTGTAACTGCGCTAATTCCTTTGCCTTCTCCAGAACCTTTATCCTGGCCTCCTCTAACTCGGCCTGCACACGTGCCGGATCAGCTGCTTGCGCTACTGGCTCTGCCAACTTGTCTATTGCCTCTTGCAGCTCTTTGGCTCTCTTACTTCTAGCTATGTTCTATGGCTTTTCTAGCGGTGCCTTTGCTTTTCTTACAGCCCTTGGCATTTCCTCTTGATTTCCTCCCTCAGGATCCTCGTTCACTACGGGAGCTACCAAAGGTGTTGCTGTGTTAGGAGTTGTCATCATTACCTCAACGGAGACGAGCTGGTGAAGTTTTCCTGCGGCAGGAACCGCAGGTGGATCCGGCGCCAAGATGACGTGCTCCGGATACGTGCACTCCACGCGCACCACGACGTAGACCTGGTGCTCTCCGAACTTGATGAAGCGATCGCCCCTAGGGAACGGCTTGGTCCTGAAGCATCCCGCATTGTCGCTGACGAAGTTGAGAGCTCCAAACCTCTGGATGAGGCCGGAGTAAACGCACTCGCTAGTCCTGGCGATGATGTTGCCTGTTCGGATGAAGACTCCATCAAGCACCTGCTTATGCCCCACGGTGGGCGCCAACTGTCGTGGTGGTGTCATGGCAGATGCCATGGGTAGGCTTAAGTTGGGGGCCGAATGGATGCTTGTGGTCACCGGGGAGGGTGTTCACGGTCTTGCCGCGCATGAAGAACAAGATGAACTCTCCACACTTGGGAATTTTATTGATCCTAGATGTTTACAAGTGCTTCTTGAGTTGTATGAACAAAGCTTCGGTGCCTTAGTTCCCTACTAGGTCCAACCTCCCCTAACCCTAGCTATGCTCCTCCTTATATAGGCGATGTCTAGCTATGTTTCACCCCTTTGGGTCCTAGGGTTACTGTTTGGGTCTTGCTCTTCACTGTACGGGCCGGGTCATGGGCTTGTACTAAGCCCAGTGGCCCAATCCATAAAGTTAGACAACTAACGGTCTTCACGTACGTCGCCTTCAGTTCTTTTGGCATCATGCAGTAACTTTTTACGTCAGCCCTTGCTTTAGGCGTCACCCGACTCCTTTCGTGTCACCCGGCATCGCCATTCTCTTTTGACCGTGATTTACCATGGTCCCTCCTGAACCTCACTCGGAAAGATGCCACGCGTCCTATCTGACTCGGCCCTTCCTCATGAGACTCGGCTCGTTGATTCCTACAAGATTAACATATTTGTCTTATATGGGCCGACATAGTTTCTATGTCGGCCGCACATAACTATCCTACCCGGCCGTACTTACTCGGCCTGGTTCTTTCTTTACTCGGCACAAGCCAAGTTGGGCAATGTTTTACCCTTTATGACCCTACCGGGGGTTATCCCCCGACAAAAGACGGGAAGTTGAGACACCCCGCCGATGGATCACAGTGGAGAAAAATTGAGACAGACTTCCCGGACTTCACAGGTGACACAAGGAACTTATGGTTTGGTCTAAGTATGGATGGCATGAATCCTTTTGGGGAGCAGAGATGCAGTCATAGCACCTGGCTTGTGACTCTATGTATCTACAACCTTCCTCCTTGATTGTGCATGAAGTGTAAGTTCATTATGATGCCACTGCTCATCCAATGCCCGAAGCAACCCGTCAACGACATTGATATGTACCTAAGGCCATTAGTTGAATAACTCTTATAGCTGTGGGGCAAACCAGGTATACGTGTGTGGGATGAGCACAAATAGGAGCCACTTGACCTACGAGTGTTGCTTTTCGTAACTATCAATGATTGGCCTGCTCTTAGTAACCTTTTAGGACAGACAAACAAGGGATATAAGGCATGCACGCACTGTTTAGATGAGACCGAAGGTACATATTTGCATAAATGCGAGAAGGTTGTGTACCTGGGGAATCGATGATTCTTTCTGACCAATCATCATGCAAGAAAGAAAGGCAAGAATTTCAAAGGTGAGGCAGATCACCGGAATAAGCCTGGCCTCCCTACTAGTTTTGATGTATTTGGTATGGTCAAGGACCTAGAATTAATCTTTGGAAAGGGTCCTGGCGGTCAATCTGTTCCGAATGATGTCTCTACCGAACACGTGCCCATGTGGAAGAATAAATCTATATTTTGGGAGCAACCCTATAGGAAAGTCCTACATGTCTGCTCTTTAATCGACGTGATGCACGTGATGAATAATCTTTGCGTGAACCTGCTAGGATTCCTGGACATGTATGAGAAGACAAAATATACACAAGAAGCACGGGAGGACCAGCAACTTATGAAAGACCAAAATAACATGCATACACAAAACAAGACGGATAAAGGGCGTCACTTAAGTCGTGCCATCTATGCTCTTACCAATGAAGAGAAGGAAATATTTTTTGAAGTCCTTTACAGTATCAAGGTGTCGTCTGGCTTATCGTCTAATGTAAAGGGGATAATAAATATGGCAGAGAAAATTCCAAAACCTAAAGTCTCATGACTGTCACATGATTATGACGCGGTTTCTTTTGGTTGCATTGAGGGGGCTTCTACCAGAAAATGTTCTAGTGCCCATTGTGAAGCTATTTGCATTCCTCAATGAAATATCTCAGAAGGTAATCAATCCAGGTATAGGGACCCCGTATGGGGTGACCTGCTGGGCGCCTGCCCCTCCCCATAATAACAACCGCTTCGACATGCCCCATGCATACGTGCCAAAAACGGTTGTGTCGGACATCGTATGGGGGAGTGAAGATGCTCGTAGATCTAAGTAAATCTACATCACATTGAGGAAGGTAAGAAATGAGGACTGTGCTATCTAGTGGTGCCGCATAATTATCAATCCATGTGTGGCATGTCAAGATACTACTCTATCGGGCCCTAAAGGATGCACATGCGCCTACAAAAGGGCACCCTGCATGCATACGGTTATTAGTGGACCACTATTCTGTTAGCCTCACATATAGGTATTATTGGCCCCGAGCGAGCACACATATGCTTTTGAGAAAAACCGACCCCGTGCATGTAGCTATCTTAGCAGAAAAGGTACGCACAACTATTATAGTATTACCATCTCTCACATACTATTTAACAAAAATCACTAGATTAATTAGCAATGGTTTTACCTACTTAGTAGCGGGAACTCATTCCTTGACAACGATGAACATAGGTATGATGATCTATACATATTGATCCCCATATTATAACATGCAGATCTATATCGTCTGAACCTTTTGTATTACTTATCGATACATGTCACTTGATTCTCGATACTTGACAAACCCGAGGTGGAACACTATGTCATCCTTGTTACCCGGTATATACTCTTTTACTCATTCAGTATTATCGATGTTCCTGTGATCGATACTTTGATCACTTGTGTGGCTAGACAATGACGAACACCATAACACATGAGTAGGCCCCCAGTGCATCTCTTCATCATCACGAGCAACAATTTCCATAACTACACCATAAATAGCATTGGCATACTATCCGGTAAGGATGAAGACCGATGTTATGATTACCCTATCTCGAAGTACCATTTGAAGGGCTCTGTCACATCCATATAGTATCCAAGTCTATATATGTTTTTACCTACTTTGCTACTGTCATTTCTAGTACAGAAAGTGTGATTTTATTTTCTAACAATATCTGAAACCTTATGATTTCAGGCGTGTTTGGTTTCGGTGCAAGTTTTCCCCGGCGCATGCAACTCGCACGCGTGGGGACAACACACTAGGATCAACCTCTTGGCCAAATTCTCCCTCTTATTTGGTTCCCCGCATTGACACTGTTTAGCACTTGGACATAATTGAGGCCATGTTGTTTGGTGGGTTGTATTAGGCCTAGGAGAAAGAAGCGTGTTTGGTTCCAGCTATGTCATGTGCTCTGGTAACCTCTTCCCTAGATGGTGAGCTTACCACACATAACAAGTAAGTCTTAACCACAACAAGGATGCACCAAAGGACATAAATATTGTAGCAGCAGCATGACATAAGTTCACAGTAATCAAAGTCAGACAACAAAGTACGCATAAAAAATTAGAGGTCAATCATGGCAAGAGCTAGATCATGTTGCGGGCACTTCTTCATGACTTCAGTCATGGTGTAGTCAAAGATGGTGACCTTGAATAGGCCACCCTTCAACATCTGGAAGGTTAATAGGTACCCGATCTTGACCTGGTGTGTAATGGCGAAGCCATCCCACCCCTGGTCATGGCAGATCTTGCCGCTGACATCCCAGAGCTTCACCATCCAACTGCATCCAGTGTTCGTCTTTAGCATGATCATCCTAGGCACATTGCCGAGGAAAGGCCTGAAGCTATCAGGGACTAGAAGTAGGTCTAACCCAGGTGCCAAGATCACCTTGGCAAAATGGGTTATACCTACCTGGTCGTGGAAGTGCCCTATCTTGAGAGGCCTGCCCCTCGGCCTCTTGATGCCGCTTCCCTCACCACCATCGTTTCCCCTCTTGGAGGCACTACCCTCAGCAGCATCCCTGGAGCATGCTCCTCCATTGGTGGGGAGAGCACCTCCGATCAATGTCTTCGAGCACTACAACAAGAATCAACACATGTGATCAGGCATGAACAATCAACATAACACATGGCCTCATATGCAATGGCACAGAGGCAAAGGGATTCTCCTCATGAGCAACAGAAATGAACAAAGAATTTGGTTAGCACACAAATTTGTTCATGAAAAGGACCCCCTTGCATGTCATTGTTCTACTTACTAATCATCGGCCAAAAGATGCAAAACACGACCAAACCGATGCCCAGCTTCAGAATAAGTATCACAAACAAGGTAGAGATGGCGCTACAGGGAACCAGAAGACATGCACAACCAATTTTGTTGTGCATATCATCCGGCTCCTATAGCACCATCTCTATGAACGCATTGTACTAGGTGTCATCACAAGCTGCATTCATAGAATAAACAACAATTGCCTCATAACATAGAGCATTGACAACATGAAGTGATGATCCTACCGAACCAAGTTCCATCATCTTGAATAGATGACAGAATCAGGTTCGAAAGCATCAGCGCTTCCACTAGCTTGTAGTGCATACGTAATCATGGGCAATCACATAAATTGTGCCTCATATTAGGCATTGTGTGTCCAAGATCAATCATAACAGGCATGCTACGAATGCAACCTATTGAGATCTTGTCCACAGAATGCAAAGTAATCATCGGCCGAAGAAGAAGGACATGAAGAGTGATGTGCAAAGTAATCAATGCCTCATATATGATGTGCACACAAACACCGGGGAGAGGACTCTGTACTACCTAGTACAATGCACAACATAGTTTGTTATGAACAATTGAAGGTTGTACGGATTCACCCCCTGTTGTCATTTGGTGACAGTTTTAATCATTGGTCTAGGAACAAGAAAATGAACATTGCAATCTAGCCACTAATTTTCTCCAATTTTCCCAATCAGAGGAACTGTAATCACAACATCTGTCGGAATCTAGCCACTAACAAGCACAAATGGAACTAATGTATCGGTAGATCTAGTGTTTACGAAGGCACAACAACCAAAGATAAGACCCTATCACATCAAATCAACCAAAACTAGCACAAATAGATACAAATATACTGTGCATGTCACTCATACTCGGAGACTGAGTCCGTAATAGATAGATCTGAGATGTTAAAACCTTAGAGAGTTGGTGGTTCGAGGCCTTACCGCCATTGCTACAGGATTCGAGCTTCGGGTTTGCCAAGGAAGAAGAAGAAGCAGCCACAGTCGCAGTAGCAGATCCGCTCCGACCATGAAAAGCAGAGTAGTCGCCTAGATCCACCTCCGTCTGCTACCCTCGTGGTGGTCTTCGATCTTCCGGCGAGAGAGGAACCCCCGACGATGAGACAGGAGGAAGAGGCGGTTGTGAATGGGGGAGAGAGAGAGAGAGGTGAGCGAGTGATGAGGAGATTTATGGCGTGCGTTCTCGATGCGTTCCACCGTATCCCATCTTTTCCCCCGCGTGTAGCCGCGTGCCCTCTTTTGGCTCCCCATGGCCTGTCCCCGCATAAACGCCTTATTTTGGCGTCCCTAGCGGGCCATGATTTGAGGTGATTTAAGACCCGTGCGATACGAGATTGACCTGACGTGCGAGTCTCCGAACGGGCTTATTTTTTCTGGCCCGGTGCGGGAAATGACCGTGCGAGCCATCAAACACGCCCTTCTTGCACAATCTCATCTATAGTACATATCCAATCTAGCGGAAAATCGATTTGGAGGACGGTCCTCCGTGGAAGACTTTTTTAAATTTTTCCAAAAGCGTCAATTTTTTTGAAAAAAAAAATATTCATGTAGCCCATAATGTAAAATACATGTATGCAAAATCTTAAAAAAAATACATTGTTTTGTACGCAATAAAAAGATAAATATGACAAATTCTAGAAAAAAGAAGTCCCATTAAAAAATTGCACAGTTCACATCAAGATCTGAAACATTATCTTTTTTGCTAATGCCAAAATACAAATTATTTTCACATGCCATTTTTCATGCATCTATTATAAATCATCATCTATCGTCCCTATATTTTTCCGATTTTTTTGAAAGTCCAAATTTGACTTTTTTAGAAAAATAAAATCCACCACGGCGACCATCCGCTAAATGCGATACACTCCCCAATCTAGTGTCTTTAGTGGGGACTTCCTTTGAGCGGTTCCTTTGATGGAAATTCACATCATCTAGAATGAAAGTTATAGTTTAATTTACCATTCTTGCATAATAATACTGTTATTTTACTCCTTTTTTACAATAAAAGTTAGAGTTTGAATTGACAAGGGCAGAAGCTTGAATAATACAAACTGAGAACTAGAGTATCAGTGATTAGTCAAGCATTGCACTTTATATTGATTTAAAAATCTCCTTTTTGATTAATATGGAAATGTGAAAAAAAAATAGCCGGTAGTAATGTATTAATTTATCCTTGGTTGATTTCAAACACAAGTAGACATAAATCTTGAGCAGCGGCTTCTTGAACATCCAAATCATGAGTGAGGAGTAATTGTTAATTTTCTTTAACCATTAACAATTACTACCTACTAAAACTACAAATACTACCTACTACGGAGGTGAAGCAGCTGGCCAACAGAGTAAGAGCATCTCTAATAGATGGTCTAAATTTGGCCGTCTATATGTCTATATAGACTATATAGATGGCCGTCTAAAAATATTCTTTTTTATAGATGTTCAGTTTTTCAACGGATCGTCTATAAAGAGAATGTATATATTCTCTATCCTATATTTTATTAATATTATATTGTAACTACAAATTCAACAATACAACATCAACATTCAGTATATGAGTGACATCTAGCAAACTAAAGCAACGTTTAGTAAATAACAGCTATAGAATCAAGCAAAATACAGCATCTATTCAATTTCTGTAGAAGCAGCAGCAAAACACAACAGCTATTCAATTGGAGTTGACCCAAAATTCAGTACTAGCAGTATCAAAATACAGGAGCTAGCAATTTGTGCATATCTAACAGCAAAATACAGGACGGCACATATGGGAGAGGACGGAGCTAGCAATTCTGTATATCCAATCGATCAAACAACACCTTCCCGGACGAGCACCACGGCAGCCACTCTCTCTGCCCCAGCCCAGTCAACTCCGACCTCCCTTGCCGCTCCCTTGCCGGCTTGCCGCCTACCTCACTCTGCACCCCAACGATCGACATGCCCCCCAGATGCGCCGCCGTCGTCTCCTCCCAGGTGCGTCGTCCTCTCCCAGTCCGAGAGGAGGTCTGAGAGGCAAACGAGTTTGGATTGATCCAGTTGCCTTGCGCGTGACGGTCCGAGCATTACCCGCGTAAACGCGACGCGTACCTAATCTAGTATTGAATCCCGTTTGAACTCGGACACAGATGCGCGCAGCCAGCTCATAAAATCCCCTTCCTTTCTAGGGCAAGCTCACTTTTTCCACTCTGCCTCCGCTCGATTCGCCTCCTCCTCCTGAGTCCTCACCGCCCTTCTCCACAGCCGATCGATCTCTCGGAGAGGCGCACGCCTCGCCCCCTCCCTCCTCTGTTCTGCTGTCGTCCCGCGTCCTGGTCGAGCTCAGACCATGGCGGCGGCGGCGATCCGCAAGCGCCCGGCGCCGGACCAGGAGCCGCGCGTCCATGGCGGCAAGAAGCCTCGGTACGCGTTCGGGAGCATCGTCGACTACGAGAAGCTGGAGGTGCTCGGAGACGGCGCCTACGGCGTGGTGATCAAGGCCCGCGACCGCCGGACCGGCAAGAAGGTCGCCCTCAAGTGGCTCCGCGGATGTGACCTCCGCACCATCACCCTCGAGGCCGGCTGCCTCGCCGCCTGACGCGGCCACCAGTCCATCATCGAGATCTTCGATGTGGCAACGGACGCCGAGACAGGGGACTTCTTCCTCGTCATGGAGCTCGTCGACGGCGGCCGTACCCTTCGCGAGGAGATCTGGAGGCCCTTAGACGAGGACGTGGCCCGCAGGATGATGCGCCTGCTCCTCGACGCGGCAAAGAAGATTCACGGAGCAGGCATCGTCCATCGGGACATCAAGCCGGAGAACGTCCTGGTCAGCATCTTCGGAGCGCTCAAAGTCTGCGACTTCGGCTCGGCGACGAGGCAGAAGCCGGCCGGTGTGCCCTACGAGGAGTGCCGTGTCGGCACGATGATCTACACCTCGCCGGAGCAGTTCGCGGGCAACCGGCACTACGGCCAGGCCGTGGACATGTGGGCGCTTGGATGCGTGATGGCCGAGATCCTGGCGGGCGAGACCCTGTTCGTGGGGAAGACAGAGGAGGACATGGTCGCCGAGATGTCCAAGCTGCGAGACCAGATCAGCTCTACGGGGAAGCTGGATGGCCTGGAGTTCTTCGATGAGCTTTCAGAAGCCGGGCGCGAGGTCCTACTCGGCCTGCTTGCCTTCAACCCCGACGAGAGGCTCACGGCGACGGAAGCGCTCCAGCACCGGTGGTTCAACGAGCCCTCTGCTTCCGCCGGCCAGCAGTACCCTGGCTTCGTCAATTTGTTCAGCTGATTAGCTTTGATTTTGTACTAGCTGATAGGTGTACTGGAATCGGTGACTCTGAGTGGTGTATTGGAATCGCTGACTCTGAGTTATAGTAGCTTGATTTAGTCGTTGGCTGGTGTAGTAATGGTCGACGACACTGATTATTCTTTCATGTGTTGTTATTTAAGCTTAATCAATGGGCAGGAACTTTAATTCTGGGTTCCTCGTTATGTAATTCTTTGAACAATCAGTGTGGCATGGAGATCAATTAATGGAAATACAGTTTTGCTGATTACAGTACAATTTCCACTTGGTTTTCATCCTAGAACAATCGCTTGGAGTAGTCAGTCTACTGTGCCATTTTATTGTATGAAATCTGATCCTCGTTCTTATTGTCTGGGATCTCGAAGAAGTGTGAGGAAAAGGTTTTTTCACAATGATTATAGATTATTATCTTCAATCTTGATGTAGCTGTAACCTGTAAACCTGCTCTTACTAGTTGTGATGTAGCTGTAAACTGTAAGCACATATTGGCTCAGACTGGGCAAACTCAAGTACCTGTCATCTTCCATTTTCCATGTAGCTGCAAGCTGTGAGTATGTACGAAGAGATTTTTGCCGTATCAATTTGAGGCTGGGACCTATTTTCTAATTTTGTTTCGTAGAGCTTAGTTAACTCTTTTTTTAGGGGAGTTAACTCTTCTTAAATTTTGTTTCCAATTCCATTTTATGCATGTGGAGTTGGTCTTACTGGGTTGCATTCATATGGGAATGGGATTTTCTAATGATGAATGGTGACTATGCTTTTGGATGTGGTTGAGCTTTTTATTGGGTTACTTTGCTGTCTGATCTGAACTGTCCTTGAGGATCGCTGTGTTTTTTTCTAACGGTTGAGGATCGCCAGAGGTCAGGTTAGTCTGCTAAACTTCACTGTGAAAGTCAGAATGTTCTCTACGATAGCTTCGTTTCCCTTGCTACATCCTCTGTCGCTAGCCGTGATGTCGCCATATTCATCTCAGTTCAAAGGAAGAGGGATAAGAGTATAGTGGTGTACTGCGGTGTCATGTGAGTGTTAACTTTTAATCACGAGGCAACCAAACTCTCCTCAGGGCAAAAGAAGGCTACGCAGGCAACCAAACAAAATTGAAAACATTACTTAAGGGCTCTTTTCGCTGGGCAGACCTCCTAGAGCTTGGCCAGAAGGAGTCCTAAAATTGATACGGCGAACCAAAAGGCGAAAAGCAAACAAGCAGCAGGTTAAAACAGCCGTCGGGTACATGCAATTTTTAACAACGTATGTGTGGTTTCTAGCACCTCTTACAGTCAATAGACAATGGCTGACATGAGTTTAATCTTCCTTTCATGTGCACACTTCGAGCCAAGAGCTCATCCAAGTACAGTCAAATCGATTAAATGAGTAAAATTACAGATCAATCAGGCATACCATCACGAGAACTGATAAATGCATATTCTGATGCGGAGGGCTCAGCCACCTCCTTCTGTTCTAAAGAATCCAGACCAGACTTGAAGCCCTCTTTCACAAGAAATTTGGTTGAGAAGAATTTGGTAAATCTAGAGATCTGATTCTGGTCTAGGGTAAATATGTTCTTTGTGCTTCTGTGTATGCTTGTCTTTTTTGCGTTTGCCTATGCCTCTGAAAGGATTGAGATACATATCAATATCTAGCTGGGCGAAAGAGCACAAAAGGGAGTAGTTTATGCTCTTGATGTTCCTCCATGTTCCCTCTCAACATGCTCCACGAGCAACACTGGATCTTGAAATCCCTTGCTACATTTTGGACAAGCATCGATTGTCACTTTGCCACGGCTCAATTGTGAGCTGTTCCCATGGGATTTCTCAACATGCTCGATTAGGGCCCCCACAGTGGAAAATCTTGCCGGGCACTGAACACATTGCTCCACGAGGTCACTGCTACTGCTGCTCGGGGTGATCCCATCCTTAGCCTTCTGGACAACTTCACTGGTGGCAATGCTCAGTTTTTGTATTCCAGCTTCCGCTGATGATCTGAAACTTGTTGCTGCATTCAGAAGGCTGGAGCTCCACCAGGAAGAACTATTGTTACTGCTGTTTGTACGTGGCTCAACTTTCTGACTTCTCCTTAGCATGTTGGAAAAGGGGAAGGTAGGTTCCAGTTTTCTTGGACCCGGACACTTGTGATCAAGACCAAATCTGTGCTTGAGGCAGTGCTCATTGCTGCAATCTTTGCACCTGATTGTGTTTGAAAATGTCAGTGCTTCTCTGCACCCAGGAACTGGGCATTTCTTTTTCTTTGTTGCTCTCTGGTAATTAGATGGATCACAGTCAGTATTAACATGAGCCTCCCAGGTGATGTTTGCATCTTCATTTGGATTCAGACGAACTCCTTTAGCACATAGTGGGCAGATGACGACAGTGACATCCTTATTGTTTGCCTTTGGACATCTATGTGATGTATAACTTCGGTGCTGAAGGCAAAATACCTGAACAACCATGTAATAGGAAAATTAGCACAATGGCTGGCTACATTTAGTAATGAAAGCTATAAAAAGTTACTGCTAGAATAAAGGTTCCCATGTGTTTCAAAAGGCAAAGAACTTCAGAAGACAAAATAAACTGAATTTCCAGAAGAACATATACTACACATTCTGTGAAAAAAAAGCTGATGCAATTAACACAGCAAAAACTTCCTTCATTACTAATTACTATACATGACTACCATCTTCAACGCAAATGTGCAATCTTCCTTTTATATTAAGAAAGCCAGGAAGTCCAGAAAGATGGAAAACATTTTGGGGAAAAAAGAAAAGGATTATCCGTCTGTTATATGCAGCCAGTGCGTAACAAGGATGTGGTATTCAAATTCTACTTGTGGCACACTTCAAAGTTTGTTATGCAAATGCTTAAGGCACATATCACCAGGTAATATACAGGAACTGCACGTTGTGATGAGAATCAAGGGGATTAATCACTGTACATGGGGTTTCCAGGGGGTGCAGCTGACACAATACTTAGGTGCTATTGCGGTTATAAATATAAGTGCCATCATCAATTCCACATGTGAAAACAGATCACTCCTAGTCGATTAAGGCTACCTTTTCTTTACCCCGTGTTTCCAGTTTTTGTAGAGTCCACCTTTTCATTGCACACCAATAGTTGCTTCTTATACAGCTCAAAAAAAGTTGCTATTTATCATGTAATGCTTTAAGTAGTGTGCATCAGGCCATTATTCGCAATCTAATGTTTCCTTGATTTTTAAAAAGGCTAACTCATGAAGGCATGTTTTTACCAAATCCATGAAGACATGTTTGCTTGTTGTTTCTTTCGTAATATGCTTTACAGAAAGTACCTTGCATTTTTGGTGCATGAAAATGGCAGTTAGGAACAATTTTGTTTTACATTTGAGTCCAAAAATACGTGTCTACAAATTAATAAACCGGGCAACAGTGGGTTTGAAATAAAATGTTTCAACCAAACCGTTTCTTGAGCATCTGGAATTATAAGAATATGGTCCTACATTCAGTGCTGTTCATAAAAGGGTCATACAGAGAATGTCACTAATTGGTGAAACACCAAGCAGTGACACGAGAACTCCACTTCAGCAACAAAGCGATCAGAAACACCGCTTCAAGATGGCAGATGTTGGACACACTATTGCACGGAACTGGCAAAAGAAAAGGTCATTATCCATGCTGCAACAACATGAATGGTTAAGGAAAATAGACAAGATAGGCTTAGTAGGCTGAGGTGAGTCCTTGGTAGTCTGCCAGATCACAATCATGAAAGTAAAACCCAGCTAAGGTATCCCCGCCCAAACTGATACTCCCAGGATCCACTGCAGGAAACCGCGTCTAGAGAGAAGGCAAAAACAAAATCTCGTGTTCCATAATCTACCGAATAATTCTTAAGATAGCGCAAGCTCTAAACAGCAGTAATACACACAAATTGGCTCAATGAACACGACGGACAGAGGGAACAGGGGAGGCGGAAACGTACGAAGTCGCATCGGTCGCAGGTGAAGGGGAGGAAATCGATCTGGTTGCAGTCGCCGACGCTGCAGTGCCGCCCCAGGTCAGGGAACTCCGGCGTTCCCATAGGTCTCCGGAACCGCGCGCTCGTCGGGGGATCCGAGTAAAATCCGCCGATGCGCGTGCCCCTTCCTCCCCGTCGGCCGCTTCGGTCGTTGCCACCGGCGGGCAGGAGGGGCGAAGAAGGGGTCGCACGCACGCACGAGGAAGGGGGCACGAAATCGAAGAGAAAACGTTCTGACGGGCGAGTTTTCGGTAAGGCCCGGTTTTATTCGAGGTACGCGTATGACCGCGGGCCCGTGTTAGCTGGCACTCCCAGGGTAGCGGTGGAGTCGGTGAGCAGGTAAAGGAAAGTCTACGGTGACGGTAGCCAAGGGAAGAAGAGTGTTGTTGTGTGCATGTTCGGTTCGAGTCAAAGGAAAGTGATGTTTAGTGTGTGGCCAATGTACTACGCTGCCCAATAAGATTAACCAAGTGTTTTCTTCAAAAAAAAGAAGGTTGCCAACATTTCCAAAAAAGAAGATGACAACTCTTTCTCTTGGAAAAAAAAGGAGGGCCTGAACATGACGAAGTAGTGTATAAGAAAATCAAGTGGATGCAAAATTACCAAGGCAGTCCACTCAAGAAAAAAAATACCAAGACATTGCTACAAATTAGTTGGTTCTTAGGAGTCTTTACAAATCAATTAGCAACATGGTAGAATATGCAGAAGTGGCTCTCAACAAGCTTAACGACATTCTCTACAAAAACAAGCTTAACGACATGGTTAAGGTTTGGTGCATTTGTTGCCACCGCACACAACCACACAGAAGGAGACGGCAAATCCGTAAAGCATCCAACAAGATATCGCGACACCCCATTTGGCCTCGTGCAAGACACACTAGTCATTTCTCTTCTTCTTAATGAAAAGGCAGAGCTTCTGCTGGTTGCTTTAAAAAAAGACAAAATAATATTTTGTCTTTGTATCACGGAGATTTTAATCCCTCGAGTTAATCAATATGTTCAATTCACACAAAAAATGTCATACCACCTCGCATGGAAAAAAGATGTGTCGTTGGAAACTCATCCTCTGGTTGAGCGCATTCAGCTCATGGCCTGACCTGATCGGCGGTGAAAAATATGGTCCTAGCCTTTCATTGGGCAACATGTACACATATTTTTTGTAGGGTTTTCACATCCAACAAGATATCGCATCATCCCATCTGGCCTTGTGCAGGACCAAATGATATTCCGTTTCTGAATGAGAGATTTTAATCCCACAGGTTAATCAATCTATTTCATTCACAAAAAATGGCATACCACTGGCAGGAAATAAAGTTGTGCCGGTGGAAACTCATCATCTGGTTAAGCGCATTTAACTCATGGACCGACCTAATCAGCGGTGAAAAATATGGTCTAGCCTTTCATTGAAACAAGTACACATATTTTTGCAGGTTTTGGCATCATGTCTGGGCTATGAGTTGAGGAGTAACGCTACCTCAACTTGGCATTCTTGGTTTAACATTGCTCGTGTTCACCAGTAGTGGATGCAACATTTACATAGTGGATCCACTCGTATGTTGCGTGTAGGCGAACATTGGGAACAAGTAATGCTCACATTTGGGCCGTTTAAGTAAAAAGAGAAAATGATGCTTTTAAAAATCTCGGTTAGCGAGTCGAAAATTATGGCGCGGGAATGTGCAACATGGACATGGTGGGCACCAACACAAAAAATGATGTCATTTTAGCTAGTGGAATAATTCTTTAGTTTGATGTCAAAACTTTTTTTCATAATTTTGTTGATTTAGAAATTGTCTTAAAACTACTTACGCTGTAATAATATTTTCCTCACTGACTTGCCAAGTTAATAGTGGCTTTGGAATCATTCATTGCTAATCACATACGGACATACCTCATGGAATCTCTAATTCCTTGAAATAAAGAAATCTGAAACTCAAAATTCATTGTACTTAATTAATAAATCATCTAAAACGAGCAAATAGTCTCCACAATGGTCATTGCATAGAACGCATAATCACCTAATGAGAATTTTCACAACACTATACTAAGCCAAAATTAGCACGCATTTCATGGTACTGCCATCTTTTCACTTGTACCCAAAGTAAGTCACTTTAATGTTGAATATTTAAATGGGTTATAACAATTTTCTAGGACATCCACTAGCAACCAACAAATCGGCCATTCTTAGAGGACTAAAAAGCTCTCTATAACAGATGAGCAAATTCTTTCTTCTCTAAACGGTGGTCGCTGAAACCGATCCCCCGAAATTTAAAGGACTGTCATTTGTTGACACGGTGGATTGAAGGACATGAATTGGTAGGGAGAGCAAGACAATAACGGAGGTACTTTCAACTTTAGAATTTTGGCGGCTCATTTCAACTTCTAAACATAGCTGGTCAGCTATACATTAGGGGCTTTCTATTTTGTTGGGTCGCACAGACAAAAACTGTTAATAGTAACAAGTTGAGCTTCCAACAAAAAAAATGAAGAATCAAAATATACAGCAACAAATTTGAAAGAAAACGTTTGCAGCTTTGTTTTAAATTAAGTTTAAAACATTTCTTCTCACTGATTGGAGCAAGAAACGTGTTCTGAAACGTAGGAATCTAGCGGTATATAAGTGGAAGGTCTAGTTCGTAGGAACAGAAAAATGCAAGGGTGAGAAACGAAAATTGCACAGTGTGGCGCGTTCCAGAAGAAGGTGAGAAAACTGAAGGTCCTGAAAAGAAATGTCAGGGACCGGCGCGTGAAATCTCAAAAATATTTGGACCATTTCTCGATTTGTGCGTGTCATCCTTGCGCAGGGGCCATGCTAATCTTCTCTGTATCGTTCCAACTTTATCGGATGTCCCCGGAGGGACGGCACCTCTGGCGCGCGTTCGCTTATAAGGTGGTCGATTCCCTCTTCGATAAGCGATGTGGGACTAAACGTTTCGCAACGGATCCGCGTGCTCTGGCATCCAGCGCCAGCCAACAGCTTAATGGGCTTCTTTCCTTTGATGCAGCCCAAGTTTAACAGAGGACCTACTGGGCAGGTCTTTCTTTTGATACTCGCGTGCCTGGTTTACTTGCTAGTTGCTGATTTCTTTTTGCCTGACGTTGCTGATGCAAAAAAAGAAAAACTACTAGCTAGTTGACACACTTTTCGCCCCACGCAGGGTATCGTCAACAAATAATCACGTAATTGCTGGTTACATGTCCTGGTGCTCAAGTCGTGACCGTTTTGCGAGGTACGGCAAGGTTTTCAGGTACCGGACTTGACAGGTACGTAAAATATGGTCAGTTCATGTGCCGTGACCTGCATCACATGCCGGCGTTTTGTGTACTGATCCAGGCAATTCTCCATGTCAGTTTAGGTTTGCGCACTCGACTTGGACGGGACGAGGATGATTCAAATGGTCAAAACAAAATTTCAATAGGTAAAGAACCTTTCATCATTACTCAGGTAGTAGTTCTCACAAGCTATGATAAATAGTTCAGATATACAAGCTTCGACAGAGAAAGAACAATAGCGTTACGAACGGAGAAAGGAGGCTGCAACTCTAAATGGACACGCTCACGAGATCTTGCCATGAAAGGCCAAAAGAGAAGACATATTCCCGAAGAAAGTGAAAGAGAAAGCCACAAAATCTATTCAACTTCCCGAGAACGTCCTCGCCCTGCCTTGAGCAATCAGCATGCATCGCTGCCCCACAGGAATCTCACACCAGTCAGACGCGGCAGCCTCCAGATGAATCGTCGGGCAGAAGAAGGTGCTGGTGGGCGCGCGCCCAGAAAAATTGTCCCGAGCCTGAAGAATGGGCCATTTTGGCGGGTAAAACCAGCCACACCTCCACAAATATCCGCTCGGCCAGTGTGCTGTGCCCCTCCGCTGCACGGACACGGCTGCGCTACACCACCCATCCAAATCCCCGCATCTCTTCTCTCTCTTTCATCGTATCACCGGAAGTATCTCGCCGTCGCCGTCCCATTGTTCTGCTGCCGAGCGATGGTCGTCGCCCAGGCCGCAGCGGTGGTCACGCTCACGCCGGTGGTGGCCGCGGCAGCGCCATCCGTTTCCCCCCGGCCCTCTTCGTCGCGAGGGGCGCCTGGGACCGGAGGAGGGCTGGGGCGCCGGCGGCACAGGAGGAGCACCGGCGGCCGCCGGGGCCTCGTCATCGTGGACGCGTTCGGCGGGACGTACGAAGACGGGTTCGGAGACGTGGAATTGGTACGTACGTACGGTGCGCTCAAACGGCCACTCCGCTCCACTTGATCGTGCTTCGTGTCCACGGCGCGCTCAAGAATAAGCAGCACGCAACTTGCTAGGAATCGTATACTAGTAGGATTTAGTGTGTAGGAAAGCTCCACATGAATTTTCATGTTCTTCCTTTGGGCCGTTATAGGAAAATATATCCTATGGCTGAAATGGCAGCTCGCGGGATTGTGAAAACGAAGCATAGGGAAAACATAGGTATATACACAACAGAAATGCAAGTACAGAACAAATGATCGGAAAAACATGAATTTTATAAACTTGCATGTTTGGTTCACGGGGATACAAAAAAACACATGAATCATCAAATTCATCGCCATGAAAAAATATAATCATGATGTTATAGTCCACTAAAGACTTTGACTCGCACTTAATGTGCATGATTTAAAAGGAGGTCCAAGTAGGTTGTATCTCTATGTTTTCACTTCGAAATTAAGATCAACATCGTATTTATATGTTTTACCTCCACTTTTACTATGAACCGAAGAGGGCCTCTCGAAACTCATTCAACCCAAACTACCGGTTAGAAAAAGGACCAAGATTGAGAAAATATGTAGTAACATTTGTCTTCTTTTTTCTGACTATGCCTTTCTCATGTCTTTTTTTTTCTTTGAAAACCTTTGTCTTATCTTGATATGCAGGAAATAATGAACTACTTCACTTACAAGGCCACAAAGACGGTTCTCTATCAGTTGTACGAAATGAATCCACCAGCATACACTTGGCTTTATAAGTAAGATTCTATTTCTTTGCATCTAGCGTGCAGATTACTTTCCCACTTGGACAGTTAGACTAGTTTAAAGAACTTCCTCAAAATTATAGTTCTCTTTTGTCAGTTACCTCGTCGTCAATGATGCAAAAGAGGGCATACATTTCCTTCGAGCACTCACAAAGGTATCCTCTTCGTTTCTACAGACAAATATGAGGAAAAACAGGAATGTGTTTCTGGTCATTTGTTTAAGATCTACTCTTGATATATGTACTAGGAGAGGCAAGACCTGGCAGAGAGGGTGATGATCACACGCCTTCACTTATACGGCAGATGGATCAAGGTAACTTGCATAGGCAGAGAGCCACTTCGCCGATCCCTTTTGATGCAAATATTTACCTTTATGATCTCTGCATCTGATCAGAAATGTGACCATGCTAAGATGTACGAAAGGATTTCCAATGAGAACCTGGAGCTTTTGCGTGAAAGGCTAATCGAAATCGTTGTGTGGCCAACTGATGACACGAACACCAGCGGCAAGCAAGATTAATTGGAACCCATGTTGGAGTTCAGTAAGTGCAGAATCCCTGCAGGTTTTGAGTTTTTACTTGGGTTACTCATCAGTGTATATAACCCCACAAGAATAGAACAGTTGGTTTGTGATTGGAAAGAACGCTTGATCCGTTTGTCCTTTTGAACAAAAGAAAAAACGTCAGGACATGTGGTTTTGTATGCCCTTGTTTGACAGCGTGATTGTTCTCATATATGCGGTTTGGTAACGAACAATCAGGATTACCTTTTGGTTTGGAGGAGTCCTGCTATGCAAACAATGATTCCTATATGATTTACACACGACCTTGCTTATGAGCGTGATTCCATTTAGCGGGCCAAAGCAAGGGAGTCTGTTGGATCTGCATCCTACAAGGATCATCCAAGCAATTGTCCTGTGCACAGTTCTTCCGGGTTTGGAAGGCTTTAGCTAGAGTTTTTATCTTTCTAAAATCTAATAAGAGTGGTTGGCAGTAACATTGACCCGCACAACAGGAAAACTAAGGTACAGACAAGTAAAACATTTATATCTCCTATTGAATGAGATTGTTACATCACACTGAATTATATGTAGAGAGAAAAATAGTACGCCATGATACAGTTTACTGAGCATACAGATGTCAGATAAAAAAGAACCTTCCTTCTGGAAGAACATGCCTGAACCAAGTCCAAGGAGAAGGAGATATCACACGAGAGGCCTGCCACGTATAATAATATCTGTTCCATGTGCCGAACGAAGCCTTCTAAAGGATGGGCGGACATCCTTGAGTCATCGACTGGTTTCTTGGCCAGCAATGGCGATGCAAACCAAGCCATGTCTCCCCAATTGGAGAGCTCAATTCAATATTCAGCTCCGTACCATTATTTAACAGCTCCACCAAAGTTCGTTCCAAATCTGAGATGCTTCTCCTATGGCCCACATCTCTGTCTTCTCAGCACCTATTAGCAGGCCGGCAGTATGACACCCAAAATACCTGCAAGGCTATCAAGGATTGACCAAGCTGATAGCTTCTTGGTTATTTGCAGCAATATGCATATGTAAAAACTTGTGAGCTCCGCGAAAGTTGTTTCTGTTCCTCTCCTTCCTTCCACCCCTCACTCCCCTCCACCAAGAGCCACTTTTTCTCCAGTCATGAGATCAAGAGCCACAGGAACTTGCTTCTTGGCTCTCCACTTCTTCCTATGCTTCAATTTCAATATTGCCTGTGTCAGTTCTCTGTCCTTCAAGCTGAATTTCACCGAATCAAACCAAAGCGCATTGGCCGCAATCCAGTTCCAGGAGGATGCCTTCTACAACAAGTTCATCAGGCTCACCAAGGACGAGCTGAATGACCAGATCACCGACAGTGTAGGCCGAGCAGTATACACCGATCCAGTGCCTCTCTGGGATAGCACCACCGGTCAGTTAGCTGACTTTGCCACCCGCTTCACATTCAGGATAAATGCCACAAACAAAAGTTCAAACGGTGAGGGCCTGGCTTTCTTCCTCTCACCCTACCCTTCTGTGATCCCCAATAGCTCCGCTGGTGGTTTTCTTGGCCTCTTCAGCAATAGCAATGACTCGTCCAGTGAGCTTGTGGCTGTTGAGTTCGACAGCCACGATAACACATGGGATCCAGACGGCAACCATGTGGGAATTGACATCAACTCAATTGTATCTGTAGCCAACAGGACATGGAATACTAACATCAATGATGGGAGGGTAGCAAATGCATGGGTAACTTACCAGGCCAGTTCCATGAATTTGAGCGTCTTCTTGACCTACGTGGACAACCCACAGTACAGTGGCAACCCCAGCCTATCTTATTCAGTTGATCTTAGAAAATATCTACCAGAAAAGGTAGCAATTGGATTCTCGGCTGCAACAGGTAGATCCGTGGAACTTCATCAGATACTTTACTGGGAATTCAATTCCACGGATTTGCAGATGATGAAGGTTGAGAAGATGAGAAGTGTATTGGTCATAAGCTTAGCTACTGCCGTAAGTGTCGTGGTCTGTTCTATGGGCTTGGTTTGGTTCCTTCTGTATTTTAGGACTAGGAGGTCAAGAAAGGAGAAGCTAGAGTTTAATGAGTCCATTGACGGTGAATTTGAGAAAGGGAGGGGGCCAAGAAGATTTCGGTACAATGAACTTGTGGATGCCACGAAGAACTTTGCTTTGGAGAGAAAGCTTGGAGAGGGAGGATTCGGTGCAGTCTACCAGGGCTTTCTGAAGGATCAAAACCTCGACCTTGCCATAAAGCGAGTCGCAAAAGGGTCGACACAGGGGAGGAAGGAGTACATATCTGAGGTCAAGATCATCAGCCGGCTGAGGCATCGAAACCTTGTGCAGCTTGAGGGCTGGTGTCATGAGCACGGAGAGTTCATGCTTGTCTACGAGTTCATGCCAAACAGGAGCCTGGACACGCACCTCTATGACAACAGTAACCTGCTAATATGGCCACTGAGATTCAAGGTCACTGCCGGCGTTGCATCCGCTCTCCTGTACCTCCACGAGGAATGGGAGCAATGCATTGTCCACCGTGATGTCAAGCCGAGCAACGTGATGCTTGATTCTGCATTCAACGCTAAGCTTGGTGATTTTGGACTCGCACGCTTCGTCGACCATGACCGAGGCTCACAAACTACAGTGTTAGCTGGGACAATGGGTTACATGGCTCCAGAGTGTGTCACCACTGGCAAAGCAAGCAAAGAATCTGACGTCTACAGCTTCGGGATTCTTGCATTGGAGATTGCATGTGGAAGGAGACCAGTTGTGCTAAAGGAAAACGATGACAAGATCAGATTGGTTCAGTGGGTGTGGGATCTCTATGGAAGAAACGAGATTCTTAAGGCAGTTGACAGCAGGCTTGATGGCGCGTTTGAAGAGAGAGAAGTTGTGTGCTTGATGGTTGTCGGACTGTGGTGTGCACATCCAGATTACAATTTACGACCTTCAATTCGTCAGGTCATAAGTGTACTGAAGTTTGAAGCACCATTGCCAAGCCTTCCCCCAAAGATGCCTGTGGCAATGTTCTTTGCGCCGCCAATTTCTCTATGCCGGTTTTCATACACCTCATCTGATGGGACACTGAAGGAGCAGGAGCTGCAGAGGTCCAATGGGTATGGAAAAACAAACTCATCCAGTGCAACCAATACTTCGAGCTCGCCTCCATCTGTTCGACTGCCAAATGTGGGTTACTAAGTTTGTTGGTTCTGTTCTATATATTCAACATTTTGCCTCTGTTTGGTGCCAAATGTATTAGAATGGCACTAAAGTAAACTGCATAGATGTTGTTATTTGGCTTGATGCTGTGAACAGTATTAGTTCAATTACTTGTGTATATATTTGCCAGTAATCAATGAAATGTATCCTGGGTGAATTCATAGTGTTCACCAAGAATGGTGTTCACAGTAGTTCTCCAGTATATTTATATGTAGACTGTTGCAAAACAAGTTTGTTTTTGTATAGGATATTTCATCACATGGTGATAAAAATCAGGATCAGTTTTTGTACTAATGCTACATCAGGAAGACCTAATATCACAATTTAAGCAGCATATTTACAATGAACACGCACCACAGAACCTATATATTTCCTGCTTATCTTTAGTTACTACTAGATGTAGATGTGTCCCATCTGAATTGACATTACACCTAACTATCCAAGTGTTTGGAGTTGGGAGTGTTTAATATAACATACCGTGATGCAAATATATTTGTACTCCTATAACATAAGAAAGTAATTAACTATCCACTTATATCTGCATCCTCATAAGAAAAGGAACAGACTACTAAATAGATAAGCCATTCAGATTAAAAAATAGTGCGACGGATAAAAGATGCAGAAGAATATTTGAGGTGAATTAAAATAAGATCTTACATGTCCATCATGTCTAATGTGCAGACACACCATGTCATTGAGATATTCACTGGAAGCCCATCATCATGAAGTAACAGTACAGAACCACAGTAGCACTGAACACCACGAAATTGCCCAAAGCCCCAAACTACAAAATTTGTGCTCACGAAGCATGTGTGTCAAAGGTCAACTACCCCAGAGTTAATGCCATGCACTATTATAGATAAATTTTCATGAAATCTGTATTGTAACTACTAGTACAAGCTAACAACTTATCGCGCTCCACGAAACCAACCATGAATTGGACTAGCAGATCGATTACCCAGACAATCCAAACCAGCGTACAACCAATTTTCATCCTCCGTTGCACAATGGTACACTTTTTCGAACTCTGGAGAAACATTTTCTATTTAATTTGTTACATTGTTTGCAAGGAACATTTCGCGTTTCACTCTAACAGTAGAACCTACTAGCATGGGCATAAGCAAGGAGACGTCCATTACCTTTTGGCAGCTTCTTATCATTTCTTGCGAGGCTGCTGCTTCGCAGTGAACCTGTAGACTACCGGACCGTGGCGCCAACCTTCAGGGGGTGGATCCTTGTGCAACACCTCAATGTCGAAAATCTTCCTCGCCTTCCCAAAGAACTTATCAGTGCGCTTCCATCTCCTCATATGCGCCATCAAGAACACCACCTCCCCCTTTACGAAGAACCGCAGCGTCTCTATCAAGGGATCAACTAAAGTCTCGTAGTAGACAACGTCCGATGCCACAACGAGATCAAACCGAGCCGCCGGCGCTGGGGGCAGCACGGCCTCCATTGCGGCGGCATCGCCCCAGGGGAGCGAGACGACGGACACGGAACCACCGCGGGAGTCCAGAAGGTGCGCGTTGAGGGAGGCGTTGTGGAGGAGATTGGGGAGCGCGGTTGTGAGATCGGAGAGAAAGGTGTGCGCTGGGAGGGCGGCGGCCAGGGCGAGGCCCGCGGCTCCTGTCCCGGAGCCGAGCTCTAAGATGCTGAGTGGGCAGTGTGGGGAGGGGGCGCGCGGCAGGACATGGGGGCAGGCCGGGAGGAAGCGCAGGAGCGTGGTGGCGGAGGGCCAGAGCTGGAAGGTGAGCCCGAGGGAAGGGATGGTGCGAACGGTGACGGGGGACGGGAGCGCAGGGATGTCGAACTGGTGGAGCTGCTCCTCGGATGAGGAAGCGGTGGCGGTTGAAGCGGGGAGGAGGTTTGGGAGGAGGAGCTGGAGATCGCCAGAGTCGGATTCGGTGTCGGAAGGAGAGGATGTAGCGGATATGCCGGCGGCGGCGGCGGCAGCAACAGTGGTGAGCGTGGTGGCGGCGGCCATTAGATTTGACGAGCAATGATTTGGGGAACTTTTTTCTTTCCTTTACTTGCTTTTGGGGGTTTCACTAGGCAATTTGCACCAAAGTAATCCAAACTTCAAAGAAATTCACATAGTGAAATTTGGCGAATCTTTTAAGAGCCACTGTTAGTATTCAGCCCGAAAATCGGACTGATGTTTGGCCGGTGTCGCCGTCACTCACCGGCATCTTGCTTTCAGGTTCGGCTAAATTCACTTAAACTCGGCGAATATGAGCGGATATAGGCGGAATTTTATTAAATAGGTGAGGGGCACATCGTACATCGGTTTTAACTAGGAAAGGACGCCGCCGTGGTCGACGTCGGACCCTGCAACTACATGCCGAGGCGGGGGTTGTTACCGGCCTCGATGTGCGCCATGACTCCGGCGAGAGTCCGCCCTGAAACGCTCCACCAGCGGCGGCGGTAAGCCATATTGTTACGCGGCGGCGGCGGCGAGCCCGGCGGTTCATCGTGTCGGGTGAGTTCCTCGAGGAGCCTGTCGGCGAAAAACTGCCTCCAGAAGACCAGGTTGCCCTGATCCTCGGCGAGATCCGGGTCTTGCATGGCAGCGATAGCGGCCTGGATCTCTCCGGCGAGGTCTGGGTCTTCCATGGCGGCGATAGTCGCCTGGATCTCTCCGGCGAGGTCCCGCCTGTGCACCGGCAGAGGATCCGTCGGCGTTGAGTTTCCGGCCTGGGGAGGCGAGTCCGGCGGCTATAGGGCACTCGCGGAGGAGCCGCAAGCCCACGGCAATGCGCGGCCCATGGCTTTGGCGGAGTTGGAGGAAGCAGGGCGCGAACGCCCAAGTTCGCGGAGTTGTGGTGCGTGAGGAATCGTGAAGAGATACGGAGATGTACGGCTTTTATAGGCGGAAGAATGGCGGAGGGATGTAGGCGAGAACGGAAAAGAAAACGGCGGAAAGGATGGCGGCGAAGTCGCTTCACCGGCGTAGCTGGCCCACGCTTTTTTCACGAGTCCGGCCCCTAGGGCGTGCAGGGATTCTCGGTTCTACCGATAGTCCGGACCAAAGTTGACCCAAATCCGGCCGAAAACAGGTCCCTAGATACATGACTAGGCCGATTTTCAACGTCCAGACGTAATTTCAGCGTCCGGATCGGTCTCCTGGATAGGCGAGTGGAGATGCTCTAACTACGTCTAACCCTTTTGACCTACGGCGTTGCACTGTATTGTGCAACGCCATGACAGATGACGCCACATTTTAAAAGTGCAACACCATGAACGACGCCGCCACACTTTGTTGTGCAACGCCACGAGCGATGGCGTTGCATTATAGAGTACAACACCATGAACGATGGCATTGCAAAAAGGATTAGATCTATTGAAAAAATTTGAGACAAAGTTCAATCTGTGAATTTCTTTTAAGTTTAGGTTATTTTGATGCAAATTATCTTTTCACTACTATCATGGTTGGAGCATCTCTAGCACTTCGTTTAAAAATCCAAAACTTACGAGTTGTACTTCCTCGGTTTAAAATACCTATATTAGTTGATTTAGATTTGTCTAGATTCGGATATATCTAGACATGTTTTAGTGCTAGATATATTCGAATCTAGATAAATTCATGTCAATTAATATAGGTCGAAGGGAGTATAAGTATTTTAGCTTTGTGAATCGAATATATCTAGACGTCTTTTAGTGTATAGGTTCATAGAGATTCAGAGTGAATCTATACACTAAAAGACGTCTAGATACATTCATATCACAAATATAAATGTCTTATATTTCTGAATAAAGAGAGTATATGTTAGAAGGAAAACGATACTGTGCCCCTTGGGGATCGCGTCACTCGCCCCCCTCCCCGGCTTCTTCTCGTGTCACGCGTTCCCGCGTTTCCCGGGAGGCAGTGTCCGGTGGGCCTACACGCGTACGGGCCTCTAAGTCAACCGCACATGATCCTCATCTCTCGCTGCTCTAGGAACACGACGTCGTCGTAGACTCCACTCCGGCCGCCACCGCCGTAGCCCTAGCGCCTCGCCGTAGATCGTTGCAGGACGTCGTCCTACCTCTCCGCGGTGACCAACGAGATTCTCTGGTGAGGCGACCTCCACGACGGATGTGCTCATCAGGTGCGAGGAGCGGCCATGGCTTCTGCAACCATGATGTTGGATTCCGCAGCCATGGCTTCCAGCAACGTCTATGCTACCTAAGGCGTACGGGCTTGCTACGACCGTCTCTAGTGTTTGCTACTTATGTTGACTGGTCTTGCTACATATGTTGTCTGCCGGTGCTACGAGCATTTGCTATTTAGCATAATATTTATGCTACTTTCACACAACTTTTTTCTACAACCGCTCTATGATTTTACTACGAGGTATCCGATGAGAGATCTCCAGCGAGGTCTCTGACGAGATCGTATTTGCTATAATAGAAATTTATTTTGCTACATACGTTTTTGTTATTTTGCTACAATAGCTTACAATTTTTGTTGCACGGTCTCTGGCGAGAGTATCCGGCAAGGTCTATCAGAGTCTCCGGTGAGGTCAGATCTGCTACATTAGCACAACTTTTTGCTACAAGGTCTTCAGCGAATTCTTTAGCATGGTCTAGTCTGTCTATTCTTTTTCTAGATCGAACCGTTTTCTACTACATGTAGCAAAAATAGGACAAATGTAGCAAAAGTGGGATGAAAGGAAGGAGGGAGAGATCTAAACCGTTGATCTGATTCGATCAGACGGTTGGGGAACTGTTAGAGATATGCCCTAGAGGCAATAATAAAAGTAGTTATTATTATATATTTGTGTTTATGATAAATGCTTATATTCATGCTATAATTGTATTAACCAAAAACATTAATACTTGTGTGATTTGTAGACTTGTTAGAGTCCCTAGTGAAGCCTCTTTGTAACACTAGCTTGTTGGTTAATAGATGATCATGGTTTCATGATCATGAACATTGAGATGTTATTAACAACAAGATCATATCACTAGGAGAATGGTATGATGGACATACTCCTATAGATAAGCGTAGCATAAAGATCAAGTCATTTCAATAGTTCGTTTGCTATAAGCTTTCAGATACATAATAACCTAATTCCTTCAACCATGAGATCATACTAATCCGGAAGGATGCTTTGATGACATCAAACACCACTTCATAACTGGGTGGTTATAAAGGTGGCATTGAGTGTTCGAAAAGTATGTGTTGAGGCACATGGATCAAGAGTGGGATTTGTCCATCCATATGACAGATAGATATACTTTGGGACCTCTCGGTGGAATGTCATCCAATTATCTTGCAAGCATGTGACTGTCTCACAAGGGATCACATATCACAGGAACGAGTAAAGAATACTTATCGGTAACGAGGTTGAACTAGGTATGCAGAGATACCGGCGATTATACCTCGGATAAGTAAAATATCGCGAGACAAAGGGAAATTGGTATTGTATGTAAATGGTTCGTTCGATCGCAAGTAATCATAGAAATATGTGGGAACCATATGAATTTCCAGATTCCTCTATTGGTTATTGATCGGAGAAGAGTCTCGGTCATGTCTGCATAATTCACGAACCGTAGGGAGACAAACTTAAGGATTCGATGTTGTTTAGTAGATATGGAATGTGAGTAAGAAGACCGAATGTTGTTCGGAGTCTCGGATGGGATCCGGGATATCATGAGGAGATCGGAATGGTCCGGAGAATAGGATTCATATAAGGAAAGTCTAATTCCGGAGTTCGGGAATGATTCTGGTGTTTTCACTGGAATGATCTAGAAGGGTCTAGAAGGTTCACCGAATCGGAAGGGGATGGGTACATGAATGAGTCATGACAAAGTGGAATGGTTGCATCATTTCCTAGGTCAAAGGGATGTGCAAATAAAAGTGAGAAATCAAACTCCGAAACTGAAAGTCAAAAGGCAAGTTTGAAAAGTCAAATTGGGACAATGTATCCTCGTGGAGGGAGGAGAAGAAACCTCCTCTCCCTCCACCACGCGCCTAGTAGGAGAGGGAGTTGGGGAAGGATTCAAACTCCCCTCCCTAGATGCCCCTCCCTCTCATAAATAGAGGGGAGGGGCTGCCCCAAACAACAACAACCCCTCCCCACAACGTCGCCGCGCCGTTGCTGCCAGCCGCCGCCGCACCAAGTCACTGCCTCCCTAGTCGTCGTCGACCACCTCCTCCTCCCTTAGCCTCTAAACCCTAGATCGCCAGGGAACCCTTCTAATCCATCCTAACCCACTTCGGCTTAAGGCGAAGCCCTGCAAGATCTCCCCTCTACTTTCGACACCACGTCGTCGTGCTGCCGGAATCACGAGGAGAGAACTACAACCTCCGCTACCTGCTGGAACAAGGGAGAAGAAGGTCTTCATCGAGTACCGAACATGTGACCGATCAGGAGCGCCGCCGGCTACCGAAGAATCGTCTACGTGATCTTGAGATCGGCAAGTGTACGACTACATCACCCACGAGAATCTGCTCACGTTAACCACTTTTGAATCTTCGAGGGTGAGTACTCTAATTGACTCGTTGCTACAATCTAGTAGATAGATCTTGGATTGTGTGTGTTCATGCGGTAGAATTTTTTTGTTTTCCATGCTATGAACCCCTACAGTGGTATCGAGCCGTGTCTATATGTATATTTGTTGCACGAGAACACAATGGTCATTATGGGCGGTGGTGCTTTTATTATCAATTGCTTTTTGTGTACTTTGAATCTTGCGGTATGGTGGGATGAAGCGGCCCGGGCTAACCTTACATGATATCATTCATGAGACTTGCTCCACACTCAACATGCAACTTGTGTTGCATAAGTGGCTTTGCGGTTATCTGTCTCTCCCATCATAGTAAAGATTCAATTTACAACAGGCACTTGATAGTTCAAGCATCAACATTATGGTTCTTGTTTGTAAATTAGAACGATACTTATTGAAAGCCCCAGACCACGTAAAATATGCAAATAAAATTAGAGGCGTCTAACTTTGTTTTGCAGGGGTGTGTTGTGATGTGATATGGCCATGATTGTGATTATATATGATGTATGAAATGTTCCTTATTGTAAGTCGGCAACCTCCAGGAGCCTTATGGTTGTCTTTTAATTTCGTTAAGACTTGCGTGTCTATTATGCAAAATAATTGTAATAGTTGATGCTGGTGGACGACAACCATGGAGCGGCGCCATTGACATTGACGCCACGCCAGCAGGAGCCTTATGGTTGACTTTTAATTTCGTTAAGACTTGTGTGTCTATTATTCAAAATAGTTGTAATAGTTGATGCTGGTGGACGACAACCATGGAGCGGTGCCATTGAGCTTGACGCCACGCCGGTGATGATGGATATCATGTTCGTGCTTAAAGATGGAGATCGGAAGCACATGAAGAAAGGCCATATCATATCACATATTTTGAATTGCATGTCATGTTAATCTTTGTCTGCATATTCTATTGCTTAGATCGCGAAGGTAGCATTATAAGATGATTCCTCTCACAAAATTATCAAGTATAGTGTTCACCCTTAGTTAGCACTGTTACCAAGACTCGTCGTTTCGAAGCACCACATGATGATCGGGTGTGATAGAATCAATGTGTGCATACAATGGGAGTGATGTCTACACACTTCTATTCTTGTAGACAGTTGTTGGTCCTCAAAGTGCATAGGTTTGTAGAATAGCAACAAGTTTCCCTTAAGTGGATTACCCAAGGTTTATTGAACTCAGGGAGGAAGTGGTCAAAGGTATTCCCTCTCAAGCAACCCTTCAATCAAGATACAAGAAGTCTCTTGTGTCCCCAACACACCCAATACACTTGTCAGGTGTATAGGTGCACTAGTTCGGCGAAGAGATAGTGAAATACAAGTGGTAACGGTGCCAGAAAATAGCTTCTGACTTGTTGACGTGGGGTAACGGTGCTAGAAAAGATCTGATGGCGTGGAGGAAAGGTAAAAGCCCAAAACCTCCCGGGCAAACGGAACAAAGATGGAAGCAAGCAAACATGCAACAGATCTAGTAGCAAACAATGTTTCAATGCTTAGAAACAAGGCCTAGGGATCATACTTTCACTAGTGAACACTCTCTCATATAAATATCCTCTCTTCATGATACTACTCTTAACTACTCTTCGGTTGGACACTCTAATCCACGGTAGGGCCTTCCCCAATCTAGATACCCCCCACACTATCACCTTGAGCGCTAGATGGTTCCAACAAACACCACAATTTCATAGAGACATCCAACTCCAAATATAACTCATAACAAATATTCAATCTAGCCAAAGTTCCACACACAGTATGCCCGCTGTCACTTTCACACACGTGGGGAAAAGCATAGATCTATTAAAGCATAAAGAGTATTTATGTAGACTCAAACCTAAGTGCCACCATGGAGTGCACACTGTCACTTTCACACACATGGGGAGAGCAGAGATCTAATGAAGCACTTGAGTAGCAAGGTAGATCTACTTGATTACAAAGCTCATGGACACAACAAGATCATGCATAGAGAGAGAGATGAACACATAGCTACCGGCAGAGCCCTTAGCCCTGAGGAAGAACTACTCCCTCCTCATCATGGGAATCAGCAACGATGATGAAGATGGAGATCGGCGGAGATGGCTCCGGGGGCACTTCCCTGTCCCGGCAGGGTGCCGAAACAGAGACTTTCTGTCCCCCAAATCTCCCCTTCGGTGGCGGCGGTGCAACAGAGGTTTTCGTGGATTTCTTCTAGATTCTCTACGGTTTTATCATCGGGAGGCTCTTATAGGCGCAGGAATCAAGGTCGGTGGGGGTCCAGGGGGCCCACACCCTCCAGCGCCTGTGGCTTGCCCGCCTAGGGGTTTGTCACCCTGTTCGCCTCCCGGCTCGCCGTGGTTCTATGTTGCTCCGGGAAAAATAATAACTTTGGCTTTTGTCCCGTCCAATTCCGAGAATATTGATTTTCTGCCTTTCTGGAACCAAAAACAGAAGAAAACATGCAACTGGCACTGTGGCAACTTGTTAATAGGTTAGTTCCAGAAAAGATATAAAAACACCTCAAAGTAAGACATAGCAAAGCAAATTAGATACTAAACGAGCATGGAACATAAAAAATTATAGATACATTTCCGACGTATCAAGCATCCCCAAGCTTAACTCCTGCTCGTCCTCGAGTAGGTAAGTGATAAAAAGAATAATTTTTGAGGTGACATGCACCATCAAAACCAAGATTAAACCATTTGCAAGCATTGAAATCTGGGAACAAAGAACTCTAAACATGTGCATGAAAGATGGGGTTCTAACAATAGGACATAGTAACTATGCAAGCAAAATGTCAAGGCCACAAACAAAGATCATGAATAACATGCATTGAAAAACGTTTGTTTGTTTCACATACAGAAAACATAGCATAGTGGCAATCAGCTTGTCCCTCATAGAGTAGCAAATAGATGCATAGGACACCTTCAAAGTTCACAAGGATGAGTAGAAACAAATAGCACAAGAACAAGTAATATCACAATATGCATCAATCAATAAGCTTTGGAACACTGCACACAGAATGACAACTATGCTCTCTTAATGGTGCCTAAAGGTAGAAGGCGGAGACTCAATAATGGTGGAAGAAAGGCCTTTTTTATAAAGAAAGCAGGGATTACAAGTTTCAAAAATAGCTTCCAAAAATTATGGTACTTGTTAGCTTTCAGCCCTCATTGCCCCTATCATAAGCATCTTGAAGTGATTAAGGTTAAAGTGGCAAATATGGAGTATATACTTAACGAAGTATAAGTTGGCAATTTCAAGTCCCTTTAATACGAGGGCCACACCTCATGCATACTCAACTTTGGGCCCAGGTAATTTCTTGTCATTGTAAGTATTTGCATATCATTGAGAACTGCCAACGGGTTACCCCTTGCACATGGTACAAGAGCTTTCCCATAACCAAAATGACAAGG
Source organism: Avena longiglumis (assembly GCA_030063025.1). NCBI lineage: Eukaryota > Viridiplantae > Streptophyta > Magnoliopsida > Poales > Poaceae > Avena > Avena longiglumis. The sequence goes on from CP125976.1 coordinate 180,034,258, forward strand.
CAAGCAGACAATGAGCATCTCAAAGAATCTTTTATTTACCATATGCATAGCTTTTTATTGAGGATACTTCATAGATAGCTCATTATGGTGATGCCAAGTTTCCACCATGATTAGGCATGGCTTAGGCTAGAGGCCCAAGCGTTTCTCTAACATAGGATACAAACTCCATGGACTTACAAGTTCCCTCTTTATTTCACACCGGTGACATCCATAGACAAAAGAACATGATATCAATTGAGTACAAAGTACAAGTGCAATGTTGAAAATGTTCCCCGTGATAACACGGTTCTGCTAATTCCAACTTATAAGTGCAAGCATATACAACAAAGTTGTCACAATGGTTCAAGTTTATTAGGGGCAAAGAATATAAAGTGTGCCATCAAGTTCGTGAGGGCTTTAATCACTAAGTTTTCACATATCAAAATAGTTTTTAATTGGAAGATAGCTGAAAACAAGAATATACTTTGGAATGGTGTAACACACCATGCATAGGAGTTTATAGTGGAAACTTTGGAATAACTTGGTTTCTTGGAAGTTGGAGGCATGAGTAGAACTTACTCATATAAGTGGAGGCTAGCAAAAGACTGGGAGCAACCAACTAAGAGAGCAATAATGGCCAAAATCATGCAGTGTAACAAAGCATACTAATCAAAGCAAAGAGTGGTACTACAAGTCAAGGACTAAATGATCATAGAGGCTAATGGTGACTTGTCATAGTCATAACATGGTGTGATCATGTGCCAAGTCACCCCAAGCAAAGCATCAAAGGAGAATACCACAATACTAAGCTTTTTGCATGCTAAAACAACGCATAATTTCTTCAAGGCGCACTAAGCAATCCCAATTGTTTGGAACAAGACATGCTACAACAATAATCACTAAGCATAAGGTCAAAACAACACCTAGCATTTCATGCTAAAGTCTAATCCATAGTCATAACAAGCACCCTTTTGTACCACTTAAGCATGAAGCACTCTACTCTTTCCAACACCAAACAACTTTATTTGAAACAACTCACAAAGATAATAATCAATAAAGATCAGTGAGTTTGTCTCACAAATCCACAAAGAAGAACTAAAAATTTCTAAGCTAAAAGCACAAGAAAACTAAGGCTAAACACAGTGCTAGCAAAAGAGAACACTCACAGAACAATAAGAGTGAAAACTAGAGTGTCCTAGGCAATAGAAATAGAGTGTGTCTCTATCCAAAAGAAGTGTGGTGTAACCAACAAACTCACTCAAGAAAACTAAGCAAACAAAAACTAAAAACTAAAACTAAGACGCTCCAAGAACAGCACAACTGTGCATGAAACAATAAAAATGAAGTGTCTAGAAAGACCTGAGATTTTTATTGATAAAGAAGGGGATGCCTTGGGCATCCCCAAGCTTTGACACTTGTAACTCTTGGATATTTCTTGGGGTGACACTGTGGTGGCATCCCCAAGCTTGAGATTTTGTCCATTCTTCATCTCAGTACATCATTCTTTCTCTACACCTGAAAATTTTCATTCATACAAAACTTCACACAATCTTCATTAGCAACATTAGTGTATTCAAAAGATATTAGACCTTAGGCAAAGCTTTGGAACAACAAAACTTTTCATTAAAAACACAAGCTACTGTATTAACTCCTTCAAAAAGCTCAATTTTCCAAAAAGAACCCAAAAAGGAATCAATAAGAAGCAAATGCAAATAATGGCGTAAATCACAAACAGACCGAAGGTAGAAAACGATTTTTCAAGACCTTCTGTTTCTCAAATCAAAAAGTATTGAAATAACAAAAGTTATCTAACATACTGGGGATTTATTCGTAAATTTTGAGATCAATCCGAGAAGTTGTGACTCCTCACGAATTTTTATGGTGGAGGACATAAATCTGTTTCGGGACAGCAACTCCCCAAATCTTACTTCCCTCTCATTAGAGGTTATTCTTGGAACAAAAAGCAAACAAAAAGGGATAAGGACAGGTCACTGAAGTAATAATTTCCAATACTCAATAAAACTCTTGGGTTATCTCCCAACAAGTACTTTTCTTTAATGTCTTTAAGTTAGGCTTTATAGCTTGAGAAGATGCTCATATAAGAAATATGAATTGAAGTAAAAGAGAGCATAAATAAGCAAATTCAAAACACATTTAAGTCTAACCCACTTCCTATGCATAGGAATCTTGTAAAGAAACAAGTCATGAAAGCACGAAGCAACAAGCATAGGGAAGCAAGACAAATGCAACTTCAAAAAATTTAACATAAAGAGGGGAAACTTAATATTGTTGAGATGCATACAACCATGTTTCCCTATCTCATAATAACTTTCAGTAGAAACATGAACAAAATTAACAATATAACTATCACATAAAACACTCTTATCATGAGCCACATGCATAAGATGATTATTACTCTCCACATAAGCATAGTCAATCTTATTAATCATAGTGGGAGCAAATTCAACATAATAGCTATTATTACTATTCTCATCACCATAATCATCAAATATAGGAGGCATATTATAATCACAACTAATTTTGTCCTCAATAGTAGGTGGACTGAAAATATCATACTCATCATTGTAATCATCATATATTGGAGGTTTGGTGTCATCATAAGCAATAGAATAGCTATCTTCCAAAGTCAGAACTAAAAGATCATCTTCATAAAAACTAGCTTCCCCAAGCTTAGACTTTTCTAAAGCATTAGCAACAGTGGTGTTTAAATAATTCATACTAATAACATTGCTATTAGCATGCAAATAAAGTTCCATAGGTTTTTTAATTTTCTCTTCAAACACTTCATGTCCTAACTCGAGATAAACACTATAGAGCTCTCTAATTTTGTTGTTGTTTTCCATTAAGCCTAACTAGTGAAAAAAAGAAACAAAAAGACAAAATTGCAAAATCTAAATGAAATAACTTCGAGCACTCACACCGGAGGATGTGAGTACCTTTTACCTTACCTCCCCGACAACGACGCCAGAAAAGAGCTTGATGTCTACGTACTTCTATTCTTGTAGACAGTTGTTGGGCCTCCAAGTGCAGAGGTTTGTAGAACAACAACAAGTTTACCTTAAGTGGATTACCCAAGGTTTATCGAACTCAGGGAGGAAGTGGTCAAAGGTATTCCCTCTCAAGCAACCCTGCAATCAATATACAAGAAGTCTATTGTGTCCCCAACACACCCAATACACTTGTCAGGTGTATAGGTGCACTAGTTCGGTGCAGAGATAGTGAAATACAAGTGGTAACAGTGCCAGAAAATAGCTTCTAACTTGTTGTTGACGTGGGGTAACGGTGCCAGAAAAGAGCTGATGGCGTGGAGGAAAGGTAAAAGCCCAAAACCTCCCCGACAAACAGAACAAAGATGGAAGCAAGCAAACATGCAACAGATCTAGTATCAAACGGTGTTTCAATGCTTAGAAACAAGGCCTAGGGATCATACTTACAATAGTGAACACTCTCTCATATAAATAGCATCTCTTCATGATACTACTCTTAACTACTCTCCGGTTGGACACTCTAATCCACGGTAGGGCCTTCCCCAATCTAGATAACCCCACACTGTCACCTTGAGCGCTAGATGGTTCCAACAAGCACCACAATTTCATAGACACATCCAACTCCAAATATAACTCATAACAAATATTAAATCTAGCTAGTACCATACACTATGCCTGTCACTTTCTTTCACACGTAGGGAAAAGCATAGATCTATTAAAGCACAAAGAGTATTTATGTAGACTCAAGCCTAAGTGCCACCATGGCGTGCACGCTGTCACTTTCACACACATGGGGAGAGCAGAGATCTAATGAAACACTTGAGTAGCAAGGTAGATCTACTTGATTACAAAGCTCATGACCACAACAAGATCATGCATAGAGAGAGATGAACACATAGCTACCGGTAGAGCCCTTAGCCCTAAGGAAGAACTACTCCCTCCTCATCATGGGAATCAGCAACAGTGATGAAGATGGTGATGGAGATCGATGGATATGGCTCCGAGGGCACTTCCTGCCGGCATAGGTGCCTAATGTAGATTTTCCGTCCCCGATCTACTTTTTGGTGGCGGCGTGCAATGTAGGTTTTCGTGATTTCTTCTAGATTCTACGGTTTTCTCATTGGGGCTCTTATAGGCGCAGGAATCAAGGTTTGTGGGGGCAAGGGCCCACCCTCCAGCGCCTGTGTCTTGCCCGCACCTAGGGGTTTTGCCACCTGGCCCCCTCCTCGCTTCGTGGTTCCGTGTTTCCGTGAAAAATAATAACTTTGGCTTTTGTCCCATCCAATTCGAGAATATTGATTTTCTTCTCGAACCAAAATGTAAGAAAACAGTAACCGCACTGTGGCAACTTGTTAATAGGTTAGTTCGTTCCAAAAGATATAAAAACACCTCAAAGTAAGACAAAGCAAATCAAAGTAGATACTAAACAAGCATGGAACATCAAAAATTATAGATACGTTTCTGACGTATCAGGGAGTAAGACAAATTTGCTCATGCAGAAACAAAGGTTAATCTTGATGAGCCTACAATGTACATACATGGTATCGGAACACGGATCACCGAAAGGTAAATCATGAGTCATATAGTAGATACGATGAACATGTTGATTGTTCACCTTTGAAACTACATCATCTCTCGTGATGATCGGTTTTGATATAGTGGATTTGGTTCATGTGATCACTAAAACAATGTGAGGAATATTGTTTTGAGTGGGAGTTCACCGAGGTTAATTTAACTATTAATTAGAACTCAATTTTTCATAATCTTAGTCTAAACTTTTGCAAATATGTTGTAGATCAATGGCGCCCCCTACCATCAATTTTAATGCATTCCTAGAGAAAGAAAAGTTGACAAACAATGGAAGCAACTTCGCAGATTGGTTCCGCAATTTGAGGATTGTCCTCAATGCTGATCAGTTGACCTATGTGCTGGATGCACCACTGGGTGACCCACCTGCAGAAGACGCTGCCGATGATGAGAAAAATGTTTTTCATACTCGGAAGAATCAGTACTCCACAGTTTAGTGTGCTATCTTGTATGGTTTGGAATCGGAGCTTCATAAAAGGTTTGAGAACTTTGACCCACATGATATTGTCAGTTAAATCAAAATAATATTTGAGGCTCATGCGACAATTGAGAGTTATGAAGCTTCTGAAAAGTTTTTTACTGCAAGATGGAAGAGGGCAGCTCCGTCAGTGAGCATGTGCTTAAGATGTCTGGGCATGCTAATAAGCTCCAGATCTTGGGCATAATAATTCCTAATGCGTTGGGGATTCATCGTGTCCTCCAATCACTACCACCAAGTTACAAGAACTCTGTGATGAACTACAACATGCAACACATGGATAAGACGTTGCTAGAACTCTTTTCTATGTTGAAGTCTGCGGAAGTGGAGATCAAGAAAAAGCACCAACTATTGATGATCAATAAGACCACCAATTTCAAGAAGCAAGGCAAGCCTAATAAAAAGGGAAACTTCAAGAAGGGCAGCAAGAAAGTTTTCGCGCCTACAAAGAAGAAGACCAAGGCTGGGCCTAAGCCTGATACTGAGTGCTTTTACTGCAAGGGAGAAGGTCACTGGAGGCGGAATTGCCCCAAGTACTTGGTTGATCTGAAGAACGACAACACCAATAAGAAAGGTATATCCGATATACATGTTATCGATGTGTATATTTCTAGTAATCATAGTAGTTCCTGGGTATTTGATACTGGTTCGGTTTCTCATATTTGTAACTCGAAATAGGTGCTGCAGAATAGACGGAGACTAGCGAAAGACGAGGTGACGATGCGCGTTGGAAACGGATCAAAGTTTGATGTGGTCGTGGTCGGCATGCTCCCTCTTCATCTACCATCGGGATTAGTTTTATACTTAAATAATTGTTATTTGGTGCCTGCGTTGAGCATGAACATTATATCCGGATCATGTTTATTGTGAGACGGTTACTTGTTTAAGTCCGAGAATAATGGTAGTTCGATTTATATGAGTAATATCTTTTATGGTCACGCACCTTTGATAGATGGTCTATTCTTATTGAATCTTGATTGTAGTGATACACATGTTCATAATATAGAAGCTAAACATTTGAAATTGAGCGATAATTCGACATACATGTGGCACTGTTGTCTTGGTCACATTGGAGTGAAGCGTATGAAGAAACTCCATTCCGATGGACTTCTTGAATCACTTGATTTCAAATCACTTGAAAGATGGGAAGCATGTCTGATGGGTTAAATGACTAAGACTCCATTTTCTGGTATGATGGAGCGAGCTACGGACTTATTGGAAATCATACATACCGATGTGTGTGGCCCGATGAGTGTATCATCGCGTGGTGGTTATCGTTATGTTCTTACTTTCACGAATGACTTGAGTAGATATTGGTATATCTGTTTCATGAAACATAAGTCTGAAACTTTTGAGAAGTTTAAGGAATTTCAAAGTGAAGTGGAGAATCAACGTAACAAGAAGATTAAGTTTCTACGATCTGATCTTGGAGGTGAATATCTAAGTTACGAGTTTGCAGCATTTAAAGAAATGCGGAATACTTTCACAATTGACACCGCCGGGAACACCACAACGTAATGGTGTGTACGAACGTCGTAATTGAACTCTCTTAGATATGGTCCGTTCTATGATGTCACTTACAGATTTACCTTTGTTGTTTTGGGGTTATGCATTAGAAACATCCGCATTCACTTTAAATAGGGCACCATCTAAATCCGTTGAAACGACACCGTATGAATTATGGTTTGGGAAGAAACCTAAATTGTCGTTCCTTACAGTTTGGGGTTACAAAGCTTATGTAAAGAAGTTACAGCCCGACAAGCTTAAACCCAAAGCGAAAAAATGCGTCTTCATAGGATACCCGAAGGAAACTATTGGGTATACCTTCTATCATTGATCCGAAGGCAAAATCTTTGTTGCCAAGAATGGATCCTTTCTAGATAAGGAGTTTCTCTCGAAAGAAGTGACTGGAAGGAAAGTAGAACTCGACGAGGTTGTTGAACCTTCTCTCAGATTTGGGAGTAGCGCAACACCGGAAGAAGTTCCTGTGGCGCCTACACCAATAGGAGAGGAAGGTAATGATAAAGATCATGAAACTTCGGTCGAAGTTACTACGGAACCTCGCAGTTCAACAAGGACTCATACCACTCCCGATTGGTATGATACCGTTATGAGTGTCATGTTGGTGGACAACACCGATGACCCTACGACATATGAGGAAGCGATGACGAGCCCAGATTCCAATAAATGACAAGAAGCCATGAAATCCGAGATTGGATCCATGTATGAAAACCAAGTATGGACTTTGGTGGACTTACCGTATGGCCAAAAGGCCGTCGAGAACAAAAGGATTTTCAAGATGAAAAGAGATGTTGATGGTAATGTTACCGTCTATAAAGCTCGACTTGTCGTAAAAGGGTTTCGACAAATTCAAGGAGTTGACTACGATGAGAGTTTCTCACCGGTAGTGAAGCTAAAGTCTGTGAGGATTTTGTTAGCAATCGCTGCATATTATGATTATGAGATATGGCAGATGGATGTCAAAACGGCGTTCCTCAATGGAGACATTGATGAAGAGTTGTATATGGTACAACCCAAAAGTTTATCGATCCTAAAGATGCTAACAAGGTATGCAAACTTCAACGGTCCATTTATGGATTGAAGCAAGCATCCCGAAGTTGGAATCAACGTTTTGATAAGGTAATCAAAAGTTTTGGTTTTATACAAACTTATGGAGAAGCTTGTATTTACAAGAAAGTGAGTGGGAGCTTTGTAGCATTCCTAGTACTATATGTAGACGACATGTTGTTGATTGGGAATGATGTAGACCTTCTTAATAGTGTCAAAGATTATTTGAATAATATTTTTTCAATGAAGGATCTTGGCGAAGCTGCATACATATTAGGCATAAAGATTTATAGGGATAGATCGAGACGCCTAATATCCCTTCCCAGAGTACATATTTGGAAAAAGTTCTAAAGAGGTCTGGAATGGAAGATAGCAAGAAAGGGTTCTTGCCCATGTTGCCCAATACGACCTTGAGTAAAACTCAAAGTCCTGCTACGACAGAAGATAGAGAAAGGATGAGTAAGACTCCTATGCCTCGCCCATAGGATCTATCATGTATGCCATGCTATGTACTAGACCCGACATTGCATATGTTGTTAGTTTAAGCAGATATCAAAGTGATCCAGGTGGATCATTGGACAATCAAAAACATCCTTAAGTACTTGAGAAGAACTAAGGATATGGTTCTTTCTTATGGAGGTGATGAACAACTTGTTGTTAATGGTTACATCGATACTAGTTGGAACACCAATACGGATGATTCTAAATCTCAACTGGATAATGATTACTTTGAATGGTGCAAAGCGAGTCGGAGGAGTGCAAATCAAAGTGTTGTGGCGAGATCTTCAACTGAATCGAATACATAGTTGCTTTGGAGGCTTCACAAGAGGCGATATGGATGAAGGAGTTCATTACGAGCTCGCAGTGGTTCCTGTAAGGTTCCCAACCTTTAATAAGGTAGAGATCCCTATGTTTACAATGCTAGTCCACGGATCCATAGCTAGCATCCACGTTAAGATGTAATATCAAGAAACAAAGGTCATAATACAACTTTATAACCAGGAATAAAATAATTTATTACATCTTACATAGCTCATTTGGCTATCTCATTACAATGCAGCAGAATATAACAATAGCATGGGGTCCTTCATCTTCAAAGTGCCACCTAACATATGTTGGTTGTAGACTTGTAATCCTAATCATTAAACTTCACTAATATCAAACAAACCTGCAACATAACAAGTTACAGCCACAAGGGTCAACACATTTGAATTGTATTGGCAAGTGATACTATGGTAGTATAGTGGAGTCTATCATCTATATGCATTTGGATAACTGGATCTTAGGCTTGCATTGCTCAAAATAGATTTTCCTTATCATTTGAAAACACTAAGTTTTTGCTTGATAAAATCTTTCCCAAGGAATCTCCCAATAGAAATTGGTGATCCTTTAACCCTTGTTCAACCACAAGTTTTTAACTTAGAAATTGGGATGAGGAGATTCTTTATAGCTTCCATGTCTTGATGCTCAAATTGTCCTTTGCCAGGGACATGGCTAAGTACTTAGATTTTACACTCTACAAAGGTGGTGCACTTTCCCCACAAGACTTGGTTTCACCAAGACAAGATCTTTCAGAAGCCTTCCCTTAGACCAGAATGGACGCGTTCCAACCTATCATCCCCTACCACCAACTGTCCATTTGTCTAAGTTATTGCAACCTATATGATCCAGGCAGAGCCCATAATGCCAAGTGGCTGCACTTGAAGCTTCTCAACATTTGACATCTCAAATCTCTTTGTTCCTGGGTGGCATTCCACAAGTGTGATACACAAGGTTCACCAGTCCCCTGGCCTTGTGTAACCACTCAACACAAACCATTCCTTCCATTCCACCCAGGTGATTTATTCACTTAGTTGTTTTATTAAATAAAACACAAGTCCTCAGACTTAGAAATTTTTCCATAGCATGAATATATATTCCACCCTTGTTTTCTATTAGCTAAGCTAAGCATGAAAGTAATAGGAATCTTAACTTAGGAAATTTCTACTAAGGTTTCATCTACTAGGATTTCCCATGGAATAGTTTACTCTGAGCAAAATTCCATGCAAGTCCTACTTAGAAATATCACTAATGCATAGTGAAAATAATGGGACAAAAGTATGAAGCATCACTTGCCTTTTTGGTAGAGAGTATAAGTTAACTCCTTGTCCTTGCAACAATCACAATCTTCAAGTCACTACAATTCAATCAAACAAGGCACAATTTCAATCTACCAATCAAGCAAAACATTACATAAAATAATAAAAACAAAGCAATGCATGCAAAAGATTGTTTTATTTTAAAAAGTGGTTTCTTATGGTTCATAAACATTTGAAAAAACCTAATGGTCATTTTATAAAGTGGCAAAATCATTTGCAAAAGATTTCACTCCATAAACCATTTTTAAACCTAGTCATTATTTTATGTGGTTGGAAATGTCTTTAGCAAAGTAATAGTCTTATAGGGTTCACCAAATACATTTTAAAATCATAAAACTTGGTGTTTGGGGTCAGAGAGTTTATTCCCAAAACATTTCCCAAATATTTTCTCCCAAAATCATTTTTAACAATTAAACCATATTTTTATTTGACTAGAAATGGTTTAAATCAAAGATTCATTCTTTTGTTTCACCAAATATATATTTGAAACCACCAATTGATTTCTAGGGTCAGTAGGTTCAAAAAAACCATTTGCCAAAGATTTTATCCCCAAAATCATTTTAGAACAATTTTTATATCCTAAACATGCTTACATAAGTTTCTGCAAAAACAATCAATTTAATGTAGCTTTTTACTAAACAAAGTGCATGGTCGAAAGTACTTGTCTTGATTCCATTGATATAAAATTTGGACGTGTGGTTTGAAAGTTATGGATTTTACAAAATTGAACATCTAATAGGAAAGTTTCTGGTTTTTAAAACAGTCACAGGCCACGTGGCTTGTTCCTATTCGCAGATCTTTGCTTAATTTGGATCGCACTCTCCGTGTGTTGGATATAAAGCATCGTGGCTCGAATCAAACGTACATTCTTCTTAGTTTCTATCGCGAGCGTTGGATCTAAATCCACGGCACAACCTTTGACCATATACCAGCGGCTTTGGCAAGGCGGCGGCGATCGGGCGGCGGAGCGGGTGGCGACGTTGCGAAGCGAGGAGGGAGAGGAGGAGATGCTCACCGAGTTCGCCGTGGCATGGGGAAGCTCAAGGTGGTACTTGCTGGCGAGGGGGAGCACAGGGTCAATGAGAATCGCTCGTCGGAGTTAGGGGTGGCGCCAGGAGCTTCTGCTTGTCGATGGGGACGGGGCTTCGGTGCATGCCAGAGGGAGAGGAGAGTATGGTTAGATGCACAAAGACATGGCGAGGATGCGCGCGTGAAAGAGAAAGAGAGGGGCGGTCAGGTTCTTACCCGAGGCTTCGCTGGAGAGGAAACAGACTGTGGCGGCGGTGGTCTTGGTCGTTGTCGAGGCTGGGGGTCAAGCGCGAGTAAAATGAGGCTACTGGGAGGTGCGGTGGTTGATGGTGATCATGCCTGCGTGGTCTAGAGAGCGAGGCACGACGGCGACTGGCCTGAATTGGGGGTGGCGCTCGCCGGCGATAGTGGCGGTGAATTGCGAAATTAAGCAGCCTGGGGGCGCGCTAGGGTGAGGGTCTGAGGGGGAAACAAAGAGGAAACACAGGCGAATAAGAGGGCATGGTCGCGGAGAGGTTTTACTGCGGCGTTAATGCGAATTAAGTCGATATTTAATCGCCTGCAACGGCCGGTGAGGTGAGAGGCGGGGTCAGCGGGGTGAGGAAGACGATGACGTGGCGTGGGGTCGTCTGGCAGCGAGAGAGGGGGAGATGGGGTCCATCGGTCAGCGACTCTGTGGGTTGATTCGTGAGTGAAAACGGTTCGCTGCGGGTGGGGTGGGGAATGGGCTTGCTGGGCCTTGTTGGGCTAGCTAGGCTGGGTCGACCTTGCTCTATTTTTTTCCTGTTCTAATTCTTTTTCCTTTTTCCATTTCTTTAATTCTGTTTTGGTTTTGTTTAGTTAATTCAAACATCAATTTGATTTCAAAATTCAACCAAAATTTGTGTAGGTTTAAATATTGATTAGTAATGTAATCTGAAGTCAATTTTGGAATAAAATTTTATTCTTTTTGGGGTCTTTTAATTATTCAAAAGGCCTTTGTTTTAAAACAAATAAGATTTAATAATATTTTCAAACACCATTTAAATTTCTAAACACTTCCAAATCTTTTCAATAGGTTTTTATTTGATTAATAGGGTGTCAAAATATTCATCTAGAATCATTTGGAATATATTTAATATGATTCATAAATCATTTGAATTGGGTATTTGTTTTATTTCCAATGGAATTAAATATAGTTTTAATTCCCTAAATTTTACTTGGAAGATTTATTTTATTTAAGTTAATTAAACAACTTTTATTCCACTTGGGTAAATTCCAAAATACTATTTTCTCATGAATTATATAGTTATTCTTATTAGATATTTGTCTTTATTCAAATGGAATTTGGTTCAAGCCATTTGATTTTATTTTGGAAATTCTTTATCTTTTTATTTCATTTGGATTTGGATTATATTCATTCCATTTGCTTATGGTCTTGGCCAAGATTTAATTTGGTCTTTAAATATTCTTTATTTAATATTTCTTTCTTCATCTTATAAAATCCATATCTTTTTGTTTAGAGATCCAAACTTGGTGATCCCAATTTGTAAAATCTTATTTGAGATTTATTTATTCTTTTAAATATCTTTAGGATTATTTGCTCACCATTTGGTATGGATTTTAGATAAGGGATTTATTAGCTTTGAAAAATTCAATTTCCTTATCCTATTAAATTCATAAGATTTTATCTATGGCTCCAAATTAAGTGAAAACAATTTCTATGGCTTTATAATATTTCTATTTGTCTTTCTTGATCATTTGTGAATGTTTTTTGACATTTTTATATGAATCAAATCCATAGGCTTGGGGATAACTTGGAAATGATTTTCTTCCATTAGGGTTTTAGGGTTTTTGGTTTATTTCTCAAGTGTTTAGATTTCTAGATGCATTTTATGAGGAATGCATTTCTCTTGATTTGGATTTTGTTGAATTCAAACTTTAATTAAAGTTTGTTCAAGATAGGATTTTAAGTTTCCATTTAGAAACAAAAGTTTCTTTTCACCCTGATTTTCAACAATAATTTATTTTGTTTATTTATTTTTCACATTACAAGATTTGGAAAATCTTGGGATGTGACAGGCTACCACCCTTAAAATAAATCTCGTCCCGAGATTTGGGGAGGCTAGGGGTTACAAGTTGGCTCAAAGCAACTAGGGTACTGCCACCCTTAAAAATTTTCCATCTAAATTACATCTTGGTTTGCTTGGGATCTTGTTGGAACTTCTCTGGGAAAACATCTGCATAGTGTCCTTTGTTTCCACACTTGAAACATGTGACAAGGCTGAGATCCTTCATAGGCTTTATCTTGTGCTTCATCTTTTTTGGACAATTTCTTGCATAATTTCCTTGGTTACCACAATTGTAACATGTGATAAGATTGAGTTCTTCACGTATCTTTTGTGGACAAGTTGACACATAATGGCCTAACTCTTTGCAGTTGTTGCACCACACTTGGATTATTTCCTTATACTTCTTCTTCTTGGGTTTCTCCAAAGCTAGGAGTGCTTCTAGTTCATGTTCTTCATATTTTATCTCAAAGGTAGGAAAAGTTCCTGGTCTCCTTGACCTTCTCTTATTCCTTGGATAATACATATGTCTCCTCTTTGGTCCTTTAAATTGAGTCATATTGCATGGAGGTGCAAGTCGAGATTTTCCTTGTCTTCATCCTTCTTGGTAGACTTGGCTCTCTCATGGTAGTCCGAATCGCTTGTTGCACTCCACCTTGTTTCCTTTGTTGAACTATGGAATAGATGGGGCATTGGATAGGGACATGATTATTTCCTTCACATAAGTAACAAGTAGCTTGAGATGTGGGGCATTGGTCAATTGGATGTTTCTCTTCACAATTGGGGCATTGATCATCATGCTCTTTGGAAGTGTGATCCTTGTATCCACAAATATTGCAGGCTTGGGTTCCTTCTAGAATATCATCTTTGTTATCCTTGTCATTACAAA
>CP125976.1:180048081-180270223 GCA_030063025.1 Avena longiglumis
TAATAAAATAAAACTTTGTTGATTTTCAGAACCAGAAGAAACTTTTGAATACAATTGGAACTTCAAACCCATTTGAATTAAAATAAACCTCAAGAGATTTAAAAAGATAAACATTTAATAAAAGGAAAATAAAAACATTTGGAAATACTATTTTGAAACAATTAAGTGAAAAGATTTGTTTTCAAATAAAATAGAAGTTTTATAAATAAAGATTATTAAATAAAGGAAAATTAAACCTTGACCAAACTTATGGAGTTAAAACATTTTATTCTAAATAAATTTAGCAAAGGTTTATTTAAAATAAAATAATAAAGAATTAATATCCAAACTTTATTTAAATAAGAAGTTTTACCAATTCAATTTAAAACATCAAAGCTTGTTAAATTATTTTAAATAAGTTTTCATAAAATTGGAATCACCAAGTTTGGATCTCTAAATAAAAAGATATGGATTTCATAAGACAAAGATGAAAATATTAATAAAGAATATTTACAGACCAAATCCAATCTTGGCCTAATCCATGAAGCAAATGGAGTAATGATTAATCCCAATTCAAATAAAAAAAAATATATATGAAATAAAGAATATTCCAAATAAAATAAAATGGAAATAACCATTCTATCCCTATATTAAATAAGGACAAATCTCTAAATAAAATACATGAGAAAATGATATTTGGAATTAAAACAATTACCCAATCTTATATGATTAATAAATCACTTTGAATACTTTCCAAATAATTCAATATGAATTATTTGAACCAAATAAACAAATCTAAATGGATTATTATTTAAGGACCATTCATTTAATTATAAATGGAACCTAAAATAAAAGGTTATTTTATTTTAAAACAAGATTTCCAAGCATCCTTATTTTCAAATAAAACCTACTGGTTTGATTATAATTAGATTTCAAATGGAAATTTTATTAATAAAAATCAAACCCTATTTTATTAAATAACTAGTGATCCATTTTATTTAACTATTAATGGACCCTAAAATAAATAAGGATATTATTTATTTTGGAAAATTGGTTTATGTTGATAAATGTAACCAAAATTCAAAGTTCAAGGTTTCTTTGAATGATTGTTTGGATTTGATTTGAGTGTGAATTGTTTGTTTGGAAATTCAAACAGAAATTGAAATTAGAAAAGGAAAAGAAAATGCAAGAAATAAAAATAAAGCACCCGCCCAGCCCAACTACCCCAGCCCACTAAGCCAATCCAGACCCCTCTCCCTCCCCGAACTGCTTTTCCTCACAATTTGAAACAACCCACGAAGCAACCGGTGGTGGACCTTTCTTCGCTTTTTCCCCACCATGGACCCCACATGCCCTCCTTCTTCTCCACCCCTACGACCCCTTCTCTGGGCCGTTGCAGGCTTGATTTCAGCGCATCAAATCGCCATAACGCTGCCGCTTAACTCGCTGCAGATCATGCTGTCTTAATCGCCACGACCTCTCCTCCATTTCCCTCTGTTCCTTCCCGAGCACGCCCGCCCCCTCAATTTCTCTTCGACTACACTGTCTCCGACGACGCTCCGACGCCAAATCCGGCAGCCCCTCGCCGCCCCTCTTCTCCCCGACCAACCTCACACCTTCTCCACTTCCAGGAACACCTCCAGGCACTTTTACTTTAACCGCGGGAACCCCTGAGCCTCGCCAGCAACAAACTTCAAAGATCGCCGTCTGCTCTTTCCCCGGCGACGCCTCCCGTAAACCAGACCGCCCGCGCCTCCCATTCACACACCCTCACTTTCCTCGTGATGCGCATCTAACCATACCATTGGTTTGCTCCTTGTGATCTGCGGTGTTGTCCTCAACCTCAACCAGGCAACCGCCAGAGCAAACTCCGACGAGCAATCCACCCCGTTCCCGAGCACCCTCGACAAGATACGCCACGTTGAGCTTTCCCAAGCGTTAGAACCTGGTGAGCATCCTCTCCTCCTTCTCGCCATCGCTTCGCCGCGCCGTAGCCGTCTGCCGTCACCACTGCTCACCGCCGCCAATGGCCGCCCATCCGTGGCCGGTCAGTAGCAACCGTTAGATCGAGATCGCACGAATAGGATAGATCCACTTATTCGCGAAGGGGTACTCGATCTGAGCCATTCGATTTAACTAGATCCAACGCACCGGAACGTGATCCGCAGCGAAGCGGTATCCGCGAATAAGAAGCTGCCGCGTGTCCAGTGTTCGATTTAAATCAGAAATTTGAATCAGATTTAATTGCAAACTTCAAACCTTTGTAACTTTTGATCCATACGTCCAAATTTGACAAATTTTATATCAAAAGATTCAGGAGAACAAGCCCTAGCCAACCATGGCCTTAGTTTGTCAAATAGTATTTGTTAGCTTGTTTAAATTTGCAGATTCTTTTGTGTGCTTGCTAACATTAGAAAAATCATTTAAAAATGAATTTTGAGATCAAACCTTTGCCAATTGGTTTATGGTGACCCTACTGACCCTAGGAACCAACCAATAGTGTTAAAAATGATTTTTGTGAAATTTAAGTTGAATTATTTAACTTAGCCATTTTCTAGCCAAATAAACTCACTAATTTTATTATAGAAATGTTTATGGAAGAAAAACTTTTGAGTAGATGATTTGGACCAAACCTACTGACCCAAAAGCACCAAGCTTTGCAATAGCAACTCATTTGGTGAACAACTTAAGAGTTTTGCCTTAATAAAAACATTTTTCACCACATGAAATGATGAATGGAATTAAAATAGATTTTGACAAAACCTTCTTACTAATAACTTTGCCACTTTAGTAAATGACCAATTTGGATCTTACAAAGTTTAGAAACCCCATAGAGACTCCTTTGCAAAATAAACTATCTTGTGCATGCTCCCATGCATGACTTAGATCCCATCACTTTGTGTGTGTGAAGAATTGTTTGTTTTACTTTGGTTGGAATGTGGATTGAATTTGGGTTTGCTTGTTTGACTTGTAGTGAAGTGTGAGACTAGCAAAGATCAAGGAGTGAACTACCATTTCCTTCCAAAAAGGCAAGTGATGCTTCATAATTTCTATCCCAATACTTTTATTATGCATTAGTGATTTTGTTAAGTAAAACTTGCATGGATTTTGCTAAGTATAGATCTTGCTATAGGAAAACCTTGTAGAAGAATCCTTAGTAGGATTTTCCTAAGTTAGAGATTCCTACTACTACCAAGCTTAGCCTAGCTAATAGAAAACATGGGTGGAATATATATTCACACTATGGAAAAATATTCTAAGTCTAAGGACTTGTGATTTTGTCTAATAAAACAACTAAGTTAATGAATCACCGGGTGGAATGGAATAGATTGGTGGAGAATGGTTGAGTGGTTCACAAGGCCATGGACTTGGATTGTGTATCTCACTTGTGGAATGCCACCAGAAACAAAGGGATTTGAGATGTCAAATGTTGAAAAGCTTCAAGTGCAACCACTTGGCAATATGGGCTCTGCCATGATCATATAGGTTGCAAGAACTTAGCCAAATGGACAGTGGGTGGTAGTGTTTGATAGGTTGGGCGCGTCCATTTTGGTCTAAGGAAGGCTTCGAAAGATTTTGTCTTGGGAAACCAAGTCTTGTGGGTAAAGTGCACCCCTCTGCAGAGTGTAAAACCTAAGTACTTAGCCATGTCACAGTAAAGGACAATTTGAGCATCAAGACATGGAAACAATCAAGAATCTCATCATTCCAATTTCTAAATAAAAACTTGTGGGTGAACAAGGGATTGTGTGTATTCTTCAATCTTTGATGGAAAGATGGCTTGATATAAGGATCTTGAAAATCTTGGATTGAGGAAAATGATTTTACCAAGCACTTCGCCTTTTGATTTGTAGATGCCTCGAGAAGGATCTTAGGTCTTTGATTGAGAGAAGCATTGGAAAAGTTTTGACAAAACTATTTATTTTCAAAACGTTAAGAAAAATCTATTTTGAGCAATGCAAGCCTCAACTCCACTTAGCCAAAAGCATATAGATGATAGACTCCACCATACTACTAAGAGTATCATTTGCCAATACAATTCAAATGTATTGACCCTTTGTGGTGTAACTTGTATGTTGCAGGTTTGATTGATTTTAGTGAAGATTGATTGTTTAGGATTACAAAGTCTACAACCAACATCTGCTGTGGCACTTTGAAGATGAAGGACCCATGACTATATTTATTCATGCAATGTAATGTAATAGCCTAATGAGCTATGTTTGATGTAATAAAATTATGTTATTCCTGGTTATAAAGTTATATTATGACCTTGTTTCTTGATATTACATCTAAACTGTGGATGCTAGCTATTGATCCAGGGACTAGCATTGTAAACACAGGAGGATCAACCTTATCGGGTTGGGACCCTAACGAATAAAACCTCAAACTAGTTTGTGGCCCCAAGAAATAAGATGAATCAAGCTCGCTCAAGGGGTCCTATACCTCCCGGATGTGGATAGCGCGATAAATCAAGGAACAGTATCAAGTACTCGGGGTCCCACAGGACACAAGTGGGCATTCGAAACCAAATGTTATCTATCACCCACCGATGCCTCGCTTTCAATTTTAGTTGTTAAACAGGAATTAAAGTGAACGATAAGTAAAACTATGAGCATCTCCAACATCAACATGCGGCAATACATCAACAAGCTGTGGCACTTGACGACACGCATAGACTTGAGCAAGCGATCACGACGCCAAGTCCAACTATCTACCAAACAACAGGTAATAGGATGTGTCCAAGGCAATATAAGGCTGCAAGTAATATCAAGGGTACGGAAACTAGAGCATCGCAACACAGATAGCAATAGATCAACAGGAGGGAATAAATACTAGAAAAGTAAGATGGGTAGAAAGGGGGAGATGCTCGCCTGAAAAACATTGTCGAAGGTTCATCCGAAGATCGGGTCGACACTCGCATCAACTCAACGGCCTTATCCGCGAAGAAGCAAAACACTAGAAGAAACACCGGATGCACTATTTAATACAACGGCAGAAGATCGGCATGATGCATGTATGATGTATGACATGGCAAGGTGCGGTGCAATTAGGTCAATATTAAGCGGAACCGGGGTCCCGACAATTATTTAGATGGTCCATGTTGTTTAGCTACCTCGCAATTCAAATGTTGTATTAGCATGGCAAAAGATAGCACCGGGTTCGCTACACAAATTTAAATGAGGCCAATATGAGACTAGATTTGCCCGCATATGGGCCCCATATTTAATTATTAGGTGAATCGGCATAAGGCCCCCAAACCACAGACAAGGATGCATGCATGAACAATTAAGATGCGACAAGTTGTATTATACGTTATAAAATAGGGTTTTCGGAAAGGGGCACACATTAGGGTTCGGCGATCTTGAGGTTCCGAGGGTTCCGGGGTTCGACAGGGTCCGGGGTCCAGGATCTAGGGTTCGATCTTGGCGTAACATTCTCGACCATCGGGGTAGGTCTTGTCGCAACCGGGAAGCAGGGCTCGGTTGGCGTCGGGGGCGCATCGGGCTCGCCCTGTACGGTGTCGTTCTTGTCGCATGCAGATCTTGTCGGATTCCACGGGGTCGAGCTTGCAGTTGCGAGGGTCTTGTCGGGCCCCACGCCATTGCATCGGTCTCGACGTCCGGGGTGAAGCACTTGGCGTTCTCGGATCCGATTGAAGATCTTGGCGTTCTTCGGTGACGGGGGAGATCTTGGGGTTCCAACTTGTCCATCATTGACGGACTTGGTTCGTCCCGGCTCGTCGGGGATCTTGAAGTCGGGTCCCGGTAGATCTTGTCGAGTTCACGGCAACGGCCTTGTCGTTCTGAAGACGATCTTAGCGGTTGTTCGCATCCGGGCATCGGGGTACTCGAGTCCGTGTGGCGACCTTGGCCGACGAGGGATTCGAAACACAACACTTGAAGGGTCACATGCCACCCACCATATCCTCACTTTGCTTCTTGGGCACAAGCACAGGAACAACTCCAGGAACGTCAAAGGACGACACAGTGGCATAGCCAGAAGCCTCTGCACACGGGGCCCAAACCTGCACTGACCAAAACGAACACAAGGACGCGGGCTGGGCGATGAGGACGCGGCCGAGGCTGGCCAGGGCCACGCGGGGCGACGGCGGGCGTTCCACTGCCCGTCTGAGGGCGGCAGGGGAAGGAGGCGGCGGAGTCGCGGGAGGCGGCTCGAGAAGGCACCGCTGGCGAGGCGGGGAGCGCCGGGAGCTTCTTGGGCGAGAGGGAGGCGCCATGGAGGCAGAGAGCGGGCGGCGGACGGAGGTGGTCGGCGCAAGACGCTGGAGGCGAGCTCGGCCATGGGAGGAGCGAGGAGCGGGCGCGGCGGGCGCAGCAGCAGACGCCCGGGAGGGGGAGCCGGTTGGGAGGAGGAGGCGAGCTCTAGGGCGCTGGACGGGCCTTGGGGGCGGGCGGAGGTTCAGAGGGCCGGGTCGGCGTGGGGAGGTAGCGGTGGAGGTTGAGGCGCGCAGACGGGTCCGCGGCAGGGCGCAGTGAGGGCAGGCTGGGAGGCAGGCGGAGCGGGCGAGAGGAGGCGAGCGGAGGCTAGGGAAGGGCCGGCCGGAGGCCGCAGCCGAGGCGAGCGAGCCTGGGACCACGCGGAGGAGCTGTGGCTGGGCGCTGTCAGTGAGAAACGTCCGGCGACCTGGGCGAGGCAGCGGGAGGAAGGCAGGTCGCCGGCGGGAGGCGATCTTGTGAGAGGCGAGGAGGAAGAAGCGGCAAGGGCGCTTAGCAGCGCGTATGGCGACCGCAGAGAGAGAGAAGGTGAGGAGGCGGTGTCTTGAGGAAGAAGAGGGGTAGCAGCGTGGACGGGGTGGGGGTGCGCCAGCGTCAAGCGTCGTTGTGTTGTGGTTGTGTGGCCTGTGTGGGTCTGGCGGGGTCAGGGACCAGGGGTGGGGCCCAGGCGGCAGGGTGTGTGGTGAGTGGAGGGGGTGAGGGAGGGGGTGGGGGGAGAGGAGAGAGGGGCTGCTGAGGTGGCGATTTCTGTTGGTTGGGGTAGGGAGAGGGTGAGGTGGGCGCAAGGAGTGGCAGGGTGAGGTGGCCAAAGGGTGTGGGTTTGTTTGTTGGTAGCTTTAGGATTTAGGGGCTGTTTTAGGTGGCCCGATTTAATTCGGGGTGTGGGTCGTTGAATTCGGCCCGTTCATACCCCACCAAAATAACTTAATATTTTATTTACTTTAATTGGACCGTTTGCAACCCGATAGCAACAAAACAAAATAATCGAGACCGGGTTTTGCGTTTGAATAAAGATGGGGCGTTTGGAAAACAAATCGGGGTTTGCGAAAATAGTTTTATGCAAACAATGCATGATGATGACGATGCAATGCACAAATTCAACGCGATTTTCTAGTAGTGGTTTTGCGGGATGCCACAATTCGACACCACTAACAATGGATCTCGCCCTCGAGATCCGCCTCATGGTACCGGAAGGAAGGTCGGCGATCTGCATCTTCTCGCTTCGTGTAGATCCTCGCGACACCACTAACAATGGTTCCTTCTTCATCTGGAAAACGGTGACACCACCAACAAAGGGTCGTTGATCCTGATCGTCGAGAGAACACTCCGGAACAAAAGGTCGAAGGTAGAGGTATCCACAAATAAAGCCACCCCTAACTTCCGTGGACGGAGTAAAATTGCGGGACCCACTTATTCGATGTACAAGAGCGAATGATAAGAGTAGTCAGATGGTGATCAGTCCATCGCGCACCCAAACCATTACTCTGCACACGAATAGGCGGATTATGCAATCAACTCTCAGAATTAGACTGAAGATCTCGACAAGCGA
Organism: Avena longiglumis; assembly: GCA_030063025.1. Lineage (NCBI taxonomy): Eukaryota > Viridiplantae > Streptophyta > Magnoliopsida > Poales > Poaceae > Avena > Avena longiglumis. The sequence continues at coordinate 180,055,846 of CP125976.1, forward strand.
GGTTCGGAAACACCGGAGTGATGCAGACTCTGCATCGGATCTGGCGTAGAGGATGTCGTCGTGTCGGAAAACACCGGAAGGCACAAACAAGGAACAAAGAATGGTACCGTAGCAGACGGATTCCTCAGGCAGCTTGAACACCGGATGGTAGAACATCGTTATCAAAGGAGGAAGCGAAACCCTGAAGGTACGACGGAAACCCAACCACAAGAATTCCTGGACTCGAAGAAAGAGAAGAGAGCGGATTCAAAACGCGTAGAGATAAGAGGAGAGTAGCAGAGGGGTAAGGAGTAAAAACAGACCTAATCAGAACTATCCAACCGATTTTGAAAAATAGTTTTGACACTCTACTTCGGCCGTTAGCTAGGTTATCCTCTGATTTGGACTTGTCAGAATATCGTAACTGTTGAGCTCTGATACCACTCTGTAACACCCTCAGAATCGGGCCTATGCAAGTTTTAGCGAAACCCGCCAAACCCGCATAGAAACGATTCAAAGGTGCCCACCAGGCACTTTCGTGCGGGTGGAAAACGAAGTAATAACATTACACAGCAGTCCTCGATGGGACCCACAGAACATATATATATACAACACGACTCAAAGAGTCAAGAATCTGAGATATAAGGTACAAAGATCCAAATCACCTTGAAAATGATAGAGCCCGACTACGGACAAGATGCAAATGGGGCTAAGAGCCCCGAAGAATAACCAATGGCGTCCATAACCCTGCCTGTGGCCAGGAAGGGTAACCACGCTAACGACGTCGATCTCAAAACCTGCTTAAACAAAAGGGTGCCGACAAAGGGCAAAGGAAAAGAGGAGTGTCGATGAGGCGATGCACGGCGCGAGACTAGAATTCGGCGGTCCTCGCCTACATAGGTATGGTGGACTGAAGCGGCAGCGGTAGCATGCACTAAACTCCCTATAGAGACTCGATACAACTAGCGTTTATCAGAGAGGGGTAAGAAAGACCTATTCGGAACCAACCTGATGCTAACTCCAAACAAACCCATCCTGGTGTTTCCCCCCCTCGAGACCAAACGAGGAAGTCAACCGAGGAACTCACACAGTTGGCAGTTTTACTTATTCAGTTATCGTTGCAGCAATTACTAGTCAGGTTTAGATAATCATCCTAATAAAGTAAGCAGTGGGCAGTTTTAGTTAACCATTCCGTTGTAGTTGCAACAATTACTAATCAGATACAGATAGCATGAGATAAACCCAAAACCCAGCAGTTGTTGGTACTTTTAATCAGCCAATTCCGTTGTAGTTGCCATACTTACTACTCAGGTACAATGGTCGCAAGCGACACTTCAAACAAGCAATTGTAGGCAGTATTATTTAGACATTCCATTATAGTGAAGCTGATTACTAGTCATTATAAAGTCAAATTTAGAGAAATAAACTTTAGTTATGCTTGTCTATGGTCGAGATACTGTGCTCCAAGTCGTCCATATCCGCGGACACGGCTTTCAGAAAGTTTTACCCGGCCGGGGTGCACCAATAGCAACACACGCTCGATCAACCTCGGAAAAACCAAATCAAAACCCAACGAGGCTTTCACATTGAACAATCACAGGATTCAGAAATATTTGGGGCCACCCTTGGAGTACACCATGAAGTAAGCAAGCTCGAGACGGACTCAAGGTTTGCGACAATGGTCGAAGCGACTGGGAACCCGAAAACTCGGGTGTCGATGCAGCGTAATCACTCCGCTTTCCTAACAGACAAAGGTGCTATGTCACAATTTAAATACAAGTAGCATGGCATAAGTACAGGATAGTAAATAAAACCTCAAACTAGTTTGTGGCCCCAAGAAATAAGATTGAATCAAGATCTGGCTCAAGGGGGTCCCATACCTCCCGGATGTGGATAGCGATAAATCAAATCAAGGAAGTATCAAGTACTCGGGTCCCACGGGACACAAGTGCTCGAAACCAAATGTTATCTATCACCCACCGATGCCTCGCTTACTTCAATTTTAGTTGTTAAACAGGAATTAAAGTGAGCGATAAGTAAAACTATGAGCATCTCCAACATCAACATGCGGCAATACATCAACAATCGTGGCACTTGACGACACGCAACAGCACTTGAGCAAGCGATCACGACATAAGTCCAACTATCTACCAAACAACAGGTAATAGGATGTGTCCAAGGCAATATAAGGCTGCAAGTAATATCAAGGGTACGGAAACTAGAGCATCGCAACACAGATAGCAATAGATCAACAGGAGGGAATAAATACTAGAAAAGTAAGATGGGTAGAAAGGGAGATGCTCTTTGAAAAACATTGTCGAAGGTTCATCCGAAGATCGGGTCGACACTCGCATCAACTCAACGGCCTTATCTGCGAAGAAGCAAAACACTAGAAGAAACACCGGATGCACTATTTAATACAACGGCAGAAGATCGGCATGATGCATGTATGATGTATGACATGGCAAGGTGCGGTGCAATTAGGTCAATATTAAGCGGAACCGGGGTCCCGACAATTATTTAGATGGTCCATGTTGTTTAGCTACCCCGCAATTCAAATGTTGTATTAGCATGGCAAAAGATAGCACCGGGTTTGCTACACAAATTTAAATGAGGCCAATATGAGACTAGATTTGCCCGCATATGGGCCCCATATTTAATTATTAGGTGAATCGGCATAAGGCCCCCAAACCACAGACAAGGATGCATGCATGAACAATTAAGATGCGACAAGTTGTATTATACGTTATAAAATAGGGTTTTCGGAAAGGGGCACACATTAGGGTTCGGCGATCTTGAGGTTCCGAGGGTTCCGGGGTTCGATAGGGTCCGGGGTCCAGGATCTAGGGTTCGATCTTGGCGTAACATTCTCGACCATCGGGGTAGGTCTTGTCGCAACCGGGAAGCAGGGCTCGGTTGGCGTCGAGCATCGGCTCGCCTACTCTGATGTCGTTCTTGTCGCATGCAGATCTTGTCGGATTCCACGGGGTCGAGCTTGCAGTTGCGAGGGTCTTGTCGGGCCCCACGCCATTGCATCGGTCTCGACATCCGGGGTGAAGCACTTGGCGTTCTCGGATCCGATTGAAGATCTTGGCGTTCTTCGGTGACGGGGGAGATCTTGGGGTTCCAACTTGTCCATCATTGACGGACTTGGTTCGTCGTCGGGGCTCGTCGGGATCAGTCTTCGGGGTCCGGCGGTAGATCTTGTCGAGTTCACGGCAACGGCCTTGTCGTTCTGAAGACGATCTTGGCGGTTGTTTGCATCCGGGCATCGGGGTACTCGAGTCCGTGTGGCGACCTTGGCCGACGAGGGATTCGAAACACAACACTTGAAGGTTCACATGCCACCCACCATATCCTCACTTTGCTTCTTGGGCACAAGCACAGGAACAACTCCAGGAACGTCAAAGGACGACACAGTGGCATAGCCAGAAGCCTCTGCACACGGGGCCCAAACCTGCACTGACCAAAATGAACACAAGGACGCGGGCTGGGCGATGAGGACGCGGCCGAGGCTGGCCAGAACGCTGGGCGGCTGGGTGTTCCACGGCGCTCGAGGAGGCAACAGGGGGAGGGCGGAAGTCCAAGGGAGGCAGCTCGAGAAGGCACCGGCGGGCGGGACGGCCGGGCGGAGCTGCTCTGGGCGAGGAGGGAGGCGCCGGAGGCAGAGCAGAGCGGTGGACGGAGGTGGTCGGCGCACGCTGGAGGCGAGCTTCGGCCACGGAGGCGGAGGAGCGGGCAGTGGCGTGGCGCAGACCGCGCCGGAGGGGACGAGCCGGTTGGGAGGAGGAGGCGGAGCTCGAGGCGCGACGGCCTCGGGCGGAGGTTGAGGAGGTTCGGGTCAGGCGTTAGGAGGTCGGTGGAGGTTGAGGCGGCGACGGGTCCGGGCAATGCAGGCGAGCGACCTGGGAGGACGACTGGTGGCGTGAGCGGGCGAGAGGAGGCGAGCGGAGGCTAGGAAGGCCGAGGTTGCAATGGCGGAGGCGAGGGAGCAGGCGGGCAGCGGGACCACGCGGAGGAGGTGTCTTGGCGCGGCGCGGGGAACGTCCGGCACGAGAAGGTGGGGGAGGGCGAGGCCGGGCGAGACGGAGGTTGCGGGTCGCTGCGCCGGGAGGAGGCTTGGCGTGGGCAGGCGGGGAGGAAGGGCAAGCGGGGGCAGGGCGCTAGCGGCCTGCGACGCAGAGAGAGAGAGAGGCAGGGGAGAGGCGGTGTGCTGAGGAAGAAGAGGGGTAGGCAGTGGGGACGGGTGGGGCCATGGGTGCGTGCGTCACGTCGTTGTGTGGTGGTTGTGTGGCCTGTGTGGGTGCAGGGGGTCGTGGACCAGGGGTGGCAGGTGTGTGTTGAGTGGAGTGGGTGAGGGAGGAGTGGGGTGAGAGGAGAGAGGCTGCGGGGGTGGCGATTTCTGGTGGGTTGGGGGTAGGGAGAGGGTGAGGTGGGCGCAAGGGGAGGGGTGAGGTGGCCAAAGGGGTGTGGGTTTGTTTGTTGGTAGCTTTAGGATTTAGGGGGCTGTTTTAGGTGGCCCGATTTAATTCCGGGGGTGGTCGTTCGGGTCGTTCGGCCCGTTCGACTGCCCCACCAAAATAACTTAATATTTTATTTACTTTAATTGGACCGTTTGCAACCCGATAGCAACAAAACAAAATAATCCGGAGATCCGGGGTTTTGCGTTTGACTAAAGATGGGGCATTTGGAAAACAAATCGGGGTTTGCGAAAATAGTTTTATGCAAACAATGCATGATGATGACGATGCAATGCACAAATTCAACGCGATTTTCTAGTAGTGGTTTTGCGGGATGCCACACCGAGTCGGCTGAGTGACCCCATGGGCTCGCCGTCGCGGCGATTGGTTAGGGTATGTCGCAGGTCGTCGGGCTGGCGTGCGCGCCAGCTTTGGTTGTTGATGATGTGGGTGCGGGCGTCGATGGGTTGCCCGTTGGCGGCGACAAGGTTGGTTGCCAGCCTGGGGTCGTTGGTGGAGAGTGCCGCGTTAGCAGGTCGGTATTGGAGCTGCGGTGGCTCTGGTGGCGGGCAGTTGAGGGTGTTTGCCGCCGCTGGGCGGCCGCTGGAGGCCGCTCTGCTTCCTGAGGAACGCGATTATACCCGTCCTTGCGAGTCGGCGCCCGCTCTCTGCTGCTCGACGGCCTTCGCAAGGTGGCCTTGACGTATTCGATCTGCAGGGCGCTGTCGTCGCCGTGATCTTGTCGACTGCTCGGCCTGCCACGAGGTTGTCCATCGGGTGAGAACGGTGGAAGGCCGTTTATGCCTCGCTCGTGAGGAGACTACTATCCGCGCTGGTCCCTAAGTGCGGTTGGGCGGTGGGTCACCCATTGCCATTGATCTGGCGGGGCCGGCGCCTTCGGCGCGTTCTCGCAGATCGCGCCGCCACGCTGGCCGGTCGTTTCGTCGTCGAAGTTCAGGGCGCCAACGGTGGGCTTCAGCGCCGTCCGATCCGCCGCTGGTGGTAGCGCGATAATTCCTGGCCACACCGCCGAGGCGAAATATTTCGCGCAGCTTGCTCCTTGCATACCGCCTCCGCCGCCAGCGGAGTTCCTCGACCTCCGTGGCCGTGGCGTTAGGAGGGATCGGGGTGGAGAATGGATCCTCTGGCGGGTCGGTGCCGGTCGCCATGTAGGTCGCGAGGATGGAGGGGTCCTCGAAATCTCCCGCGTTGGAGACCTGGGCGATGGAGCCCGCGGATGAGGCCGCGGTGATGGATCCGGCGAGTGACGCCGGGGCCGCCGAGTCGGCGTCGTCGGTGAGGGCCGCATCCTCTGCGGCCGCTGAATTCTCGGCCACGTTGCTGTGGGCCGAGTTGTACTCGGAGGCGAGGCGGTGGATCGTGCGGATCTGGCTCTCGGAGAGCCGATCGCGTGGCGGCGACTCGCGGATGCGAGCCAAGTCCTCCGAGTCGATGACGTCGGTGAGGCCGACGAAGAGGCCGATCGCCGATAGCGGGGATCACGCGGTGTGACGGGTCGCGCTGGCGGGGCGTAGCTGCTCGGCAAGACCGGAGCATCTCGCCGATCGCTATCATGCGGCGGTGGCGACCGCCTCGTTGATGGGCGATTGGATCTCGCCGCGAGAACACCGCCAGACCGCCAGCCCCACGGTGGCGCCACCGTCGAGGAATTGTCACGCAGATGCTGCAATCGGCATCGAGTAGTAGAACGAGGGGCAAGGGCGGCCAGCCATCTGCAAGTAGATGAGGGCAAAGACACAGGTTTTACCAGGTTGGCCCGAGGGTAAAGACCTACTCCCGCTAGATTGTATTATGGAGGTGTTACAATGGGCGAGCTCGGCGGCTAGGCGAGCTTGGGTGTATGAGGAACGTGTCTCTACTCACCCTATAGGGAGGTTTATATAGGCTCACTTCCCCTAGGGTTTACATATCTCAACCGATTTGGTTAAAGCTTCAATAGCCGTTTAACCTTACCCGACCGGGCCTATCTACTCGCCTGGGCCTTCAGTCTTCCAGCCGCTCAGCTCCCGGCTGGGTTTCGATCCACTCGCCGTTCTGCAGGCCCACTCGCCGAGTCTTGGGCCAGTCGGAAACGTCCTGCTGGGTATACCCCGGTAGGCATATCCCCATCACCCACGAGAATCCTTTCTCGTTAAACACTTTGGAATCTTCGAGGGTGAGTTATTCTATCGACTCGTTGCTACAATCTAGTAGATAGATCTTGGCTTGTTTGTTTGTATGCGGTAGAATTTTTTTGTTTTCCATGCTACGAAACCCTACATATCAAATAGAGAAATTAAATCTATCTTGCAAAAAAGACTATTAAACAAATCTAGAAAAAATTGGGCTAGTAAGTTGAATGATGATTTATGGGCTTATAGAACTGCTTATAAAAATCCTATGGGAATGTCTCCTTACAAAATGGTTAATGGAAATCTTGTCACTTGCCTTTAGAATTAGAACACAAAGCTTATTGGGTAGTGAAATAACTTCATAGAGATTTTAAACTTGTTGTTAAGAAAAGATTGCTTGACTTCAGTTCTTTAGATAAGTGGAGAAGTGAAACTTATGAAAATGATAGACTCTTTAAAGAAAAAGTTAAAAAATGGCATGATAGGAGAATTCTTAAGAGAGAGTTCTATGTTGTGAGTAAGTTCTATTGTATAGGTACCATCTCAGATTTTTTGTAGGAAAATTACTCTCAAAATGGGAAGGATCCTTTATTATTGAAGAGGTGTATCGTTCAGGTGCAATAAAAATTTCTTCATTGAGACAACACTACGCAAGTGGTGAATATTCAAAGACTCAAACATTATATTTCTGGAGATTCTTATAATGAAGATATTGATATTATTCAAGTGGTGACTCCGGAAGAATTTATTAAAGACTAAATTCAGGAATCTGTAGAGTTCGCTTTCGAATAGGTAATAGTTTTGGTAAGAAAAAGTTCGCAAAAAACTTTACAACTTATATTTTTATAGTTTTTATTTAATATGGAAGATTATGAGTCAAAAGAGGGATGGAAATGGAGTCCGGGGAGGGGGTGGGCTCACCACCCCAGGTGGCCCACCTAAGCCGTTCCTCCACTAGGTGGTGGCCGCCAAGTTAAATCTTCGACCAGTTTTCTCCCAAGACCTTCCTTTTGTCGTTAAACTTTGTAATATATAATCCCCCGGATCCCCCGAGGTCTGTATATCATTTTTTCCGTCATGTTTTCATTTCGATCTATTTCTGTCAGGAGCTATTATCAAGTTTAGAAGCACCATGGTATCCGCCAATGACAAGGGCAAGAAAATATACTCTGGGGTCAATTAACACTGACATGCCTTTTCTCATAATATGCGGGACCACTACCACCGCCCAGACCTCATCTCCGCCTGCAAAGTGGAAGCCCTTCGAGACACTGATGAATTTTGTGATAAATATCGAGTTCTGCGAAGATAGGTGGAGATACTTCAAGAGGAGAATAACAGGCTTCACAGGATGCTAGAGAATTTTCTCACTCCGATCACGATCACCACCACTAAAGGAGTAATTCGTCATTAGGTTTTGGCATCCCCTTGGTTTGTTCCAAGCTTGGAGGAGTGCTGCGGTATCATATCACTATGTTTTATCTTTTAACCTTTTAGTAGAGTCATATCATGAGTAGAGAAGTTATCATATAAGATGGTTTGCAATGTGGAAGTATCTCTCCTTTAGTTGGTTATCTATGTATCCCTTGGTGTGAGTTGCCGTTATGGAATATTAATGTGAAGTTTTATCATTTACTTTTTGCACATCTTATTTTAGTTTTCAATTTATGTTATATGATTTATCTTGTTTTTATGATTGGTATCACTTTGGGAGCATCAAATAAATTTATTTCGTTTTTACAAACTTAGCTTTGGTCAGTAGCAACAATATTTTGAGGTTTGAGTAGAAAAGAGAAAAATTACTTATAGATATATTATTTCATTATCTTTCTTGTTTAGCTCATAATCTTAGTATTCTCAAGTTAAGATTGTTTGTGCTTCCAAGGAAGATTGCATGATTGTTTCCATCACATGTATGTTTGCTTGTTTAACTCAACTCTTATGCTTGCTACCCAGCCTTGCTAGCCAAAAACATGTACTGAGAGGGAATGCTTCTCGTGCATCCAAACCATGAACCAAAACCTAGGCCATTTGTGCCCACCATATCCACCTATTAGCATTATTTCTATTTAAAGTAAATTCTCGAGTTTTATCTATCTTCCAAATTAAATTTTTATTATGAGAAAATCAGTTAGTAAAGCTCTCACAAACTTGATGGCACACTTTATTTCTTGTACTTAATAAACCTGGACCATTGTGACCGTCTTATATGCTTACATGCTTGCAAATTGTAAGTTGTTAATTAGCAAAACCATGTTGTCAAGGGGTACGCGTTCAACATTGCACTTATCTATTTAGTTGATATCATGTTCTTTTGTTTATGGATGCCGATGGTGTGAAATAAGATGGTGTCTTGTAAGTCCATGGAGTATGTATATGTGTTAGAGAAAAGCCTGGGCGGCTAGCCTAAGCCATGCCTAATCATGGTGGAAAATTGCCGCGAAACCAAAGTGGCATTCTATGAAGCATCCTCAATAAAAACTATGCGAATAGCAAATAAAAAGATCACTGAGATGCTCACTGTCTGTTGGCTTGTCATTTTGATATGGGATAGCTCCTGTGTCATGGGACAAGGGGTACCCCGTTGGCGGTTCTCTATGATACATATATACTTACAATGACAAGAACTTACGTGGGATCAAAGTTGAGTAGCATGAGGCCTCGGTACTCATATTCAAGGGGCATGAGATTTTTAACTTGTGATTTGTCAAGCACATAACTCATATTTACCCTCACATTAACCTTAATCACTTCAAGATTCTTATGATAGAGGTAATGAGAGCTCAAAGCTAATGAGTACCATAATTTTTGGAAGCTTTATAAAAATTGTTAATCCCTGCTTCCCTCTGTGAAGGGCCTATATTTTACTTTTATGTTGAGTCGGTAAGCCTATTCCTCTCTATCTGAAGCAAGCGTTTGAGTTGTTGTGATTCAATCACCTATATGTTGATTTTTCCAATCTTGTTTCTTATGTTCTTGTTTTCCACAATGCTCTTATCCGAATGAATATATCTTTGAAAGCTATCATTGTTGGTGAAGAGACTGTTATGTTTGAGTAGGATACTCCTGTAATTTATGCTTCATTATAAAAGCTTTGATCAAAAATAAGTATGATCTGTTAATTGTTCTTTGACCAAGAACAAAGTTTGCCATCACCAATTATGATTTTCTTTGTGCACCTTTATTGTGACTCCCTTACTCATTGCAAGTTAAGTTATATAAGAGTGAGTTGCTTTCTATTATAATTTGTGTATTGATAAATGTGATGCTTCTTGTCCGTATTCTCTTTATCGAGACCTCACTCCATAAACCTGTGGTCATGTTTACTGAGTTCAGTTTTCGCTTGGGGAAAAGCGAGGTCTAAGTTTGGGGGGAGTTGATACTTCCATTTTGCATCACTATTTATATCATAATTTACTATTATTCATTGATATATTTCATAATTAGAGATGATACTTATGTTATTTCATCTATTTTGCATGTTTGATGATTTTTGGAGAATTAACTACCGGAGTCAGAATTCTGCTGGAAAAGCGCTGTCCAGATGCAATTTTTCCGAAGATCAGAAAAATCCAGAAAATATACGGAAATTCCTATTTTTCCAGAATATGGAGATAGCCAGAAGGGGGAGTAGAGATGGGCCACAGGGGGCCCACACCACCCCTAGGGGCGCTCCCCCTAGGCCGCACGGCCAGGTGGTGTGGCCACCCCGGCCCACCTCTCGTGTCGCCCTTTCGCGTATATCTTCCTCCCAAAAACCTAAGACGGGGGGAGACATCAGGGAAATATTCTTTCGCCTATACGGGGTGGAAACTACAGAGAGAGAAAGAGCTCTCTGGCAGGTAGAGATCTGCCGGGGAAATTTCTTCCCTGAGAGGGAAGATCATCGCCATCGACGCCGTCATTGAGCTGGACTTCATCGGGATCATCATCATCCTCATCATCATCACTACCCGCACCATCACCACCACGCCATACTACTATAATAATTGGGTTGAATCTTGTGTAGTTCATAGGGGAAACTTTCCTGATGTTGATTACTTGTTTTAGTTGATGCTATTGAGTGAAACCATTGGATTATTATTCTTGTTGATATTGTTACTTATGATTATTTAATCTCTGATCTTGATCCATATGATGTCTTGTGAGTAGTTCGTTTAGTTCTTGAGGACATAGGAGAAGACATGTTGTTAGTAGTGGAATTATGTTGAGTAATATTTAATGGTTTGATATTTATATTGTGGTGCTATTATTCTAGTGGTGTCATGTGAACGTCGACTACATGATACTTCACCTTTATGGGCCTAGGAGAATGCATTGTGTACTTGGCTACTAATTGTGGGGTTGCCGGAGTGATATAAACCTAAACCCCTGTTAGGAAACCATTGCATAAGGGAGTGTAGGATCTCAGAGTTTAATGCCGTGGTTAGATTTTTATCTTAATTACTTTCTTGTAGGTGAGGATGCTTGCAAGGGGTATAATCATAAGTATGTATTAGTCCAAGTTGGGGTAGTACATTAGCATAGGTTCACCCCCGTAACACTTATCCAATCAATGAAGATTAATCGACTATATGAAGCGGAAGCACTTGACAATATTCCCATGTGTCCTCGAGAACGTTTGGTCATTATAAGTAATGCAACCGGCTTTTCCTTTGCTGAAGAAAGGATTGGGAAACTCACTGCAATTATTATTATTGTCTTTTATTTACTCGCACTTTATTTATCTACATTACCAAAAAACCCTAAAAATCTGTTTGCTAGTATTTACAGTGAATCCTTGATCCAAACCGCTTGTCAACACCTTCTGCTCCTCATTGGGTTCGACACTCTTATTTATCGAAAGTACTACGATACACCCCGTATAGTTGTGGGTTATCATGCGCCACTGATCAACTTTTTCCTAGTAGTTGATGGCTGCAAGTGCACAGATTGTTTGTAGCTAGTTTGGAAGTTAGGATGTCGATCCCACAAGGAGCCCAAAGGTAAGTGCTTATTGGTGAACTCTCTATCACACCCAAAGTTGTCACAGGTCTTCGAGTGAATTGACTGCAAGTGCTGAAATAGGAATAGGTTTTGGATTAAACGAAAGTATTTAAATAAAACTAAAATGCAAACTTTAGAAATAAAAAGCATAAAAGTAAAGAACAATTTGTTTGTTGTTTTCTGCAGATGATGAAGTAGGCGCGGAGAGTTTCAGTTCATGGTGATAGTGAATGTGCCGAGTGGATAAGTGATAAGTGTAACAATTATAATCTTATAAGTATGTGTGTAGGCGAGCAACCAATAATTAGCAAGAACTTCTCTTGGTAGATTTCATCCCAACTTCAATAATCCTACTAGCCTATTTACCACAACCATGGTCAGTCACTAGACGATGAAGATCCTTCCGGTTGCTTAGAAATTAAGCTCCTTAGATCAGACTAATGCAATAAGCTTGGTGGTTCCTCGTTATCCTTGAGTCAAACTAGTTTCCTATTGATATCCCCGTGTCACTCGAGGGTCGCCGGTCTGCTAGCAAACAAGATTCTATCTATGTAGAACAAATCATCATGTTGTCTAGGCCCTTAATTGGACAACATGCATTAAGCATCCCACATATAGTCAAGCACACATAATATAGTAATTAAAATCAACCACAAACTTGATGGAAAATATATAGGCACATCACATCTCACCAATCCCCTACATCTCCCACGCCCAAGGGAACTTACTCACACATGAGAGAAGAAAGCATCATCAATATAATTAAATAAAGGGAGTTCTTCTTGATATTACCGTGGAGATCCACAATAAGAAATAGAAATAAATCCAACACAATTCAAGATAGGAAGAACAATATCAAACCCTAAGCTTACAAGGTGGAGATATCTCTCTCAAGTACAAGTGATGGCTATGGAGGTGTGGTGGTTGGGAGATCCAAGATCATGGAGCGAGATGAAGAACGTCTTCTCCTTCTTCTCCGGATCTCTTCTTTCTCTCTTATGGATGGGATGGCGGCTCGTGTGTTTTGTTTTCGAACTATGCCTCTTCACGAAAGTTGTCCCTTTTAATAAGACGAAGGAGATGGAAACTATACGGCCGGAGAAATATTCCTGCCGTATAGTTGCTCGTTAAAGCTTCAGTGTCCTCTCCTCGATTGCTTCCAAATAGAGACTTTCTTGTTTTCGTCTGAATATTGTGTTTTTGTTGTTAAACCTCTCTGTTGATGTTCAGAACCTGAAACACATATTAAAAACCAAGTTTTCTTCGCTACCAAAGTATTAGCGTTAGGTAAAGCTAGAAAACCATCAAATCCAAACGAAAACCATCGATAGAAACCATAAAAAATGTGTAGAATCTCACATCTATCAACTCCCCCAAGCTTAGATGTTGCTCGCCCTCGAGTGACAAGGAAATAAGAAAGGATAGCGGAGATTTGAAACTGAAATAAAAGAACTTACAAGCTTGAATTGGTGTCAAATTCTTTTCTTCACATTTCCTGTATTCTTAAACATGATCATACAAGTATTCACAAGATAGCACTGAGTTCACTTCCTAACCACGTATATCTTGCTATCAAATAAATTAAATGCCCATGCTAGTGTCAAATGTTTAGCTAGGAAAGTGAAACAAATCTCTTTGGTCTCTCTCTTATTGAGAGATGAAAACTTTTGCTCTTGTTCCTTTAACAAATTAAGAGTACTCAAGTTTGCATCAAGAACATTTAATTTAAGAACAACTCATCTACTCCCACGTAAAAATTTCAAGACTCTGAAAGCACCTTTTTTCCTTTCCTTGTTTTTCAAAAACTTCAACTCTTTCATAGAGAAATCATGCCACTATTTTTAACATGTTAGTTGGGGTTGTGTTGCGCACTCGTGACCATGCCAATAGATAGATGTTGAGCAATAGTGGGTCAGAGGAGTACTACAACTTCACTTGGAACGTAAAACCATGAGGAGACTAAATTTTTTACATGTCATAGCATTGCAGCTACAGACGTTTCCATAACTCAATAGCCGAAATCAAGTGGTTTCCCACATTTAGATCGTTCATTGGCCAGCGGAGTTAATAGTTCCCCATGGAGTACGACAGTGTTTGTAGTGTGATGACCCACAAGTATAGGGGATCGCAACAGTCTTCGAGGGTAGTAATACCCAATTTATTGATTCGACACAAGGGGAGCCAAAAAATACTTTCAATCCCTAACAACTGAGTTGTCAATTCAGCTGCACCTGGAAATAGTTCTTGCTCACAGAAGTTTATCAGTAGCAACAGTTTGAAGTAGCAACACCAAAGCAACAACAATAGTGAAACATGAGCAATAGTAACAATAACGAAGAAATGTGGGATTCGCGTGGTAGGCATAGGGATGGATGGATAGGCGTTGCATGAACGAGTCTAAACATGTAACTTCAAGATCTAGGGCATTGCGAGATAAGAATAAGCATCCAAGTACTAAACAATCCTAGGCATGTGCTCCATATATAGTCATACGTGCTCGCAATGAGAACTTGCACAACATCTTGTCTAGCCCCTGGCCATGGGCCTCTAGGGAACTACTGGAAATTAAGGTGCTCCTTTTAATAGAGCACTGGAGCAAAGCATTGCCACTCTGTGAACACATGTGATCCTCACACCATATCCATCTCCTCTGGTTGTCCCAATTTTTGTCACTTCGGGGCCTTTGGATCCGGACAATGATATGTGTACACAACTTGCAGATAAGATCACAAACAATACTATCATAAAGATTCAATAATAAGTTCATATCTGAGATCATGGCACTTGGGCCCTAGTGACAAACATTAAGCACAACAAGTTGCAACAAAGTCAAATAGCACTAATAGAGATACTAGGCACTATGCCCTAACAATCTTATTCGATTACGTGATAGAACTCATTGATGTCTACGCACTTTTATTCTTGTAGACAATTGTTGGGCCTCCAAGTGCAGAGGTTTGTATAACAGCAGCAAGTTTCCCTTAAGTGGATCACCCAAGGTTTATCGAACTCAGGGAGGAAGTGGTCAAAGGTATCCCTCTCAAGCAACCCTGCAATCAAGATACAAGATACTCCATATTTTGTTCACTTTAACCTTAATCACTTCAAGATGCTTATAATCACTTTAACCTTAATCACTCCATATCTTGATTGCAGGGTTGCTTGAGAGGGATACCTTTGACCACTTCCTCCCTGAGTTCGATAAACCTTGAGTAATCCACTTAAGGGAAACTTATTGTTGTTCTACAAACCTTTGCACTTGGAGGCCCAACAACTGTCTACAAGAATAGAAGTGCGTAGACATCAAGATCTTTTCTAGCGCCATTGCCAGGGAGGTAAGGTAAAAGGTACTCACATCCTCCGGCGTGAGTGCTCAAAGTTATTTCCTTTAGATTCTGCAATTTTGTCTTTTTGTTTCTTGTTTTCACTAGTTAGGATTAATGGAAAACAACAAAAAAATTAGAGAGCTCTATAGTATTTATCTTGAGTTAGGACATGAAGTGTTTGAAGAGAAAATCAAAAAAACCTATGGAACCTTCTTTGCATGCTAATAGCAATGTTATTAGTATGAATTTTTTGAACACCATTGTTACTAATGGTATGGAAACGTCTAAGCTTGGGGAAGCTAGTTTTTATGAGAAAGATCTTTTTAGTTCCCCAGCTTTAGGGAAGAAAATTTGCTCTGATGATGCTTTATCTCCCATATGTGGTAATTCTAATGATACTTGTGATCCACATACTGAAAGTGTCCCTTTTAAAATACCTATTGGAATTGTTGAACGTGTTATGAATAACTGCTATTTTGGAGATGGAACTGTCCATCCTAGTGATCATTTACTCTTTATACATGAATTATGCGAGTTGTTCAAGTGTGCAGGTATTTCAATGGACCAAGCTAAGAGGAAGCTATTCCCTTTCTCACTTAGGGGCAAAGAAAGGGAGTGGTATGAGATACTAGATGATCCTCATCATTTGGAGTGGAAGGAACTTCAATCTCTCTTTTATTTTAAATTTTATCCTCCTCATGAAATTCATAAAGATAGGAATTATATTTACAATTTTCATCCTCATGAGGGAGAAATTATTGCCCAATCTTGGGGGATATTGAATTCACTAATGCTCAAATGTACCATTCATGAGCTCCCCAGTAATGTTGTTATCAATAATTTTTATGCAAGGCTTTCAGGACATTACAAGGACTACCTAGATACCTGTTCAGAGGGATCCTTCACAATTAAGGAGGTCAAAGCTAAGTGGGATATTCTTGAAACAATTCAAAGCAATACTGAAGATTGGGATAACGACAAAGGTAAAGGACCAGGTATAGACTATGAGTATGATTGCATTAAGTATTTTGCTGAAACTTCTGATTTTCAAGAGCTTAGTGCTAAATATGGTCTTGATCCTCAAATTATTGTTAGATACTATAGAGCCTTTGCTTCCCATATTAATGTCCTAAAGAAAAATGGGACATGTATCATGAACCTTTTAAAGACACTTGCATGGAAAATGAAAATGTTATTAATGATTGCAATAAACACGCTCAAACTTCTGAAAGTACTATTTCTTATAAGCATGTTAATTTTTGTGATATGCATAGACCTTGTGAGAAGAATCAAAAAGAATAAGAATATTGTATCACCCACTGGAATGAAAAAACTAGAAAGTGGTATAAGGCTTTAGATGATCTTGGTAAAAAAGTTTGTGCCCTCTATCCTTTTATTTGTGAACTTTGCTTTGAAGTGCGTCATTTCAATTTTCAATGCACAGGCCATAATAATCCTGCAAGTTTGTATTGTGATAACGTGATCACTGATAATCAACATGATGAACTTACATTATTTTTGGGGTGTGAAGAGTTATCAAGAAAAACTTATTTGATAGACATGAGTACTTTTGATATGAATAGCGTCCTGCATGGTTGTCATCTTTATTGTGTTGAAAACTTCCACACAAATACTTACATACAAAATCTTATAAAATATGATATTTTACCAAAATATGACAGGACTGATATGTGTTTTGATCTTATTAATGAAAATTAGGAAGCCTCCAAAGTTTCTTCTATTGTCTCTAACAATAAGCCAGGGTATGTGGAGAAGCTTCCTTTCAAGCCTCTCCCTCCTAAAGAGGAGGAGAAGAAGAGGAGTAAAATGAGAGAGGAAACAGTATCTTCCTCTAAGCATGTTGATCCTATCATAGTTTTTGCTGATGAGTCTGAACTAGATGATGTTCCTATGACTGTTACCTATATTAGTGATCAAGATTGGGAAAAGCACACTACTTTTGATATTGAAAATCTCTTTGGCACCAATTCTGAAAATGATAATATTAATAATTGTTGTGCTATTAGTGCTATCCATGTTCCTTCCAATGATGATATGTTTACAAATGAACACACTTGGGAAGATAGCTATTCTATTGCTTATGATGATACTATACCTCCAATGTATGACGAGTATGATATTTTTAGTCCACCTACTATTGAGGATCAAATTAATTGTGATTACAATATGCCTCCTATATTTGATGATTATGGTGATGAGAATAACAATGATAGCTATTTTGTTGAATTTGCTCACACTACAATTAATAAGAATGCCTATTCTTATGTGGAGAGTAATGATCATTTTATGCATGTGGCTCATGATAATAATGTTTTATATGATAGATATATTGTTAATTTTGTTCATGTTGCTACTGAAAGTTATTATGAGAGAGGGAAACATGGTTTTATGTATCTCAACAATATTAAGTTTCCCCTCTATATGTTGAAAATCTTGAAGTTGCACTTGTTTTGCTTTCCTATGCTTGTTGCTTTGTGATTTCATGACTTGTTTCTTTACAAGATTCCTATGCATAGGAAGTGGTTTAGACTTAAATGTGTTTTGAAATTTCTTCTTGATGCTCTCTTTTAAATCAATTCATATTTCTTTTGTGATCATCTTCTCAAACTATCAAGCCTAACTTAAAGGCGTTAAAGAAAAGTACTTGTTGGGAGATAACCCAAGAGTATTCTTGAGTCTTGGAAGTTATTACTTCTGTAATGACCTATACTTATCCTTTTGTTTGTTTTTTGTGCCAAGAATGACCTCTAATGAGAGGGAAGTAAGATTTGGGGAGTTGCTGCCCCGAAACAGATTTCTGTCCTCCACCATAAAAATTCGTGAGGAGTCTCTGTAACTCCGATTGAGTTGAAAATTTTCGAATACATCCCCCAGTATGGTACCTAACTTTCGTTAATTTAACACTTTCTAATTTGAGCAACAAAAGATGTTTGAAAAAATCGGTTTCTGACTCCTGGTCTGTTTTGATAGATTTCTGCCATTATTTGCATTTGCTTCTTACTGATTTCTTTTTGAGTTCTCTTTTGGGGGAATTGAGCTTTTTGAAGGATTTTCTACTGTAGCTTGTGTTTTTAGTGAAAAGTCTTGCTGTTCCAAAGCTTTTCCTAAGGTCTAATATCTTTTGAATAAACTAATGTTGCCAATGAAGATTGTGTGAATTTTTGTATGAAGGAAAAATTTCAGGTGTAGAGAAAGAATGATGTAATGAGATGAATAATGGACAAAAGATCATGCTTGAGGATGCCACCCCAGTGTCACCCCAAGAAATATACAAGAGGTACAAGCGTCAAAGCTTGGGGATGCCCAAGGCTTCCCCTTCTTCATCAATAAAAATCTCAGGTCTTTCTAGACACTTCGTTTTTTATTGTTTCATGCATTGTTGTGTTGTTCTTGGAGCGTCTTAGTTTTTGTTTTTGGTTTTAGTTTGCTTGATTAAATTGGTTGGTTACACCACACTTCTTTTGGAGAGAGACACACTCTGTTTCCATTGCCTAGAACACTCTAGTTTTCACTCTTATTGTTTTGTGAGTGTTCACTTTTGCTAGCACTGCGTTCCGCCTTAGTTTTCTTGTGCTTTTATCTTAGAACTTTTTAGTTCTTATTTGTGGATTTTTGATACAAGCTCACTGATCTTTATTGATTATTATCTTTGTGAGTTGTTTCAAATAAGTCGTTTGGTGTTGGAAAAGAGTAGAAAGTTTCATGCTTATAGTGGTACAAGAGGAGCTTGCTTTAACTGCGACTTAGACTCTATCATGTCATGCTAGATCTTGTTTTGACCTTATGCTTAGTGATTATTATTGTAGCATGACTTGTTCCAAACAATTAGGATTGCTTAATGTGCCTTGAAGGAATCATGCATTGTTTTAGCATACAAAAGCATAGTATTGTGGTATTCTCCTTTGATGCTTTGCTTGGGTTGACTTGGCACATGATTACATCATGTTATGACTATGAAAAGTAACCATTAGCCTCTATGATCATTTATTCCTTGACTTGTAGTACCACTCTTTGCTTTGATTAGTATGCTTTGTTGCACTGCATGATTATGGCCATTATGCTCTCTTAGTTGGTTGCTCCCAGTATTTTGCTAGCCTCCACTTGTATGAGTAAGTTCTACTCATGCTTCCAACTCCCAAGAAACCAAGTTATTCCAAAGTGTCCACTGTAAACTCCTATGCATGGTGTATTACACCATTCCAAGTATATTCTTGTTTTCAGCTATCTTCCAATTAAAAACTATTTTTATGTGAAAAATTAGTGATTAAAGCCCTCACGAACTTGACGGCACACTTTTTATTCTTTGCCCCTAATAAACTTGAACCATTGTGTCATCTATGTTGTATATGCTTACACTTATACGTTGGAATTAGCAGAACCGTGCTGTCACGGGGAGCGTTTTCAACATTCCACTTGTACTTTGTACTCAGTTGATATCATGCTCTTTTGTCTATGGATGTCACCGGTGTGAAATAAATAGGGAACTTGTAAGTCCATGGAGTTTGTATTCTGTGTTAGAGAAACTCCTAGGCCGCTAGCCTAAGCCATGCCTAATCATGGTGGAAACTTGCAGCATCACCATAGTGACATCTATGAAGCATTCTTCTTATAAAAAAATAGAGATACACATTGAGAAAAGAGGAAAGAGAGAAAAAAGCACCATATTCCCATGGTACATAAGAAGATTGCTGAGATGCTCATTGTCTGCTTGACTTGTCATTTTGGTTATGGGAAAGCTCCTGTACCATGTGCAAGGGGTACCTCGTTGGCGGTTCTCAATGATATGAAAATACTTACAATGACAAGAACTTACCTGGGCCCAAAGTTGAGTATGCATGAGGTGTGGCCCTTGTATTCAAGGGTCTTGAGATTGCCAACTTATACTTCGTCAAGCATATACTCCATCTTTGTCACTTTAACCTTAATCACTTCAAGATGCTTATGATAGGGGCAATGAGGGATGAAAGCTAACAAGTACCATAATTTATGGAAGCTCTTTTTGAAACTTGAAATCCCTGCTTCCTTTACAAAAAGGCCTTTCTTCCAGGCCTATTGAGTCTCCACCTTCTACCTTTAGGCACCATTAAGAGAGCATAGTTGTCATTTTGTGTGCAGTGTCCCAAAACTTATTGATTGATGCATATTGTGATATTACTTGTTCATGTGCTACTTGTTTCTAGTCACCCTTGTGAACTTCGAAGGTGTCCTATGCATCTATTTGCTACTCCATGATGGACAAGCTAAATGCTACTATGCCATGTTTTCTGTATGTGAAACAAACAAACGTCTTTCAATGCATTGTTATTCATGATCTTTGTTTGTAGCCTTTCATGTTTCATGCATAGTTACTTTGTCTTACTATTAGGACTCCATCTTTCATGCTCATGTTTAGAGTTCTTTGATCCCAGCTTTCAATGCTTGCAAATGGTTTGATCTTGATTTTGATGGTGCATGTCACCTCAAAAATTATTATTTTTATCACTTACCTACTCGAGGATGAGCAGGAGTTAAGCTTGGGGATGCTTGATACGTCGGAAATGTATCTATAATATTTGATGCTCCATGCTTGTTTTGTATCATTTGTCTTATGTTTTGTCTACACTTTGAGGTGTTTTTATATCTTTTCTGGAACTAACCTATTAACAAGTTGCCACAGTGCCAGTTGCCTGTTTTCTTCTATTTTTGGTTCCGAAAGAAAAATCAATATTCTCGAATTGGACGGGACAAAAGCCAAAGTTATTATTTTCGAGCAACACGGAACCACAAGCGAGCCGGAGAGGGGTCACAGGGTGGCCAAACCCCCCTAGGCGTGGGAAAGCCCTGGAGGCGCCTAGAGGGGGTGTGGGCCCCCTGTACCCGCACCGACCTTGATTCCTGTGCCTATATGAAGCCTCCGACCCAAAAACCCTAGGGGATCCATGAAAAATCCACGAAAACATCCGTAGCGCCGCCGCCACCGAAAGGGAGTTTCCGGGGACAGAAAGTATTTGTTATGGCACCCTTCCGGGAAGGGGAAGTGCCCCCGGAGCCATCTCCATCGATCTCCATCGACATATTCATCATCGTTGCTGATTCCCATGATGAGGATGGAGTAGTTCTCCTTCGAGGCTAAGGGCTCTATCGGTAGTTATGTGTTCATCTCTCTCTCTATCCATGATCTTGTTGTGGTCATGAGCTTTGTAATCAAGTAGATCTACCTTGCTACTCAAATGCTTTATTAGATCTCTGCTCTCCCCATGTGTGTGAAAGTGATAGCGTGCACGCCATGGTGGCACTTAGGTTTGAGTCTACATAAATACTCTTTGTGCTTTAATAGATCTATGCTTTTCCCCACGTGTGTGAAAGTGACAGCGTGCATACTGTGTGTGGCACTTTGGCTAGATTGAATATTTTTTATGAGTTATATTTGGAGTTGGATGTCTCTATGAAATTGTGGTGTTTGATGGAACCGTCTAGTGCTTAACGTGACAGTGTGGGGTTATCTAGATTGGGGAAGACAGACTTTGAGGAGTGTTGTTATAGCCCTACCAATGATTAGAGTGTCCAACTGGAGAGTAGTTAAGAGTAGTATCATGAAGAGAGGATATTTATATGAGAGAGTGTTCACTAGTGAAAGTATGATCCCTAGGCCTTGTTTCCAAGCATTGAAACACCATTTGCTACTAGATCTGTTGCATGTTTGCTTGCTTCCATCTTTGTTCCGTCTGTTGGGGAGGTTTTGGGATTTTACCTTTCCTCCACGCCATCAGCTTTTTTCTGGCACCATTACCCCATGTCAACAACAAGTTAGAAGCTATTTTCTGGCACCATTACCACTTGTATTTTACTATCTCTTCGCCAAACTAGTGCACCTATACACCTGACAAGTGTATTGGGTGTGTTGGGGACACAAGAGACTTCCTGTATCTTGATTGCAGGGTTTCTTGAGAGGGATACCTTTAACCACTTCCTCCCTGAGTTCGATAAACCTTGGGTAATCCACTTAAGGGAAACTTGCTGTTGTTCTCCAAACCTCTGCACTTGGAGGCCCAACAACTGTCTACAAGAATAGAAGTGCGTAGACATCAGCCGTCTATGGCGAGACAATGTTGTCCTTGCCGACGTTTCGGAGCGCGTGCGAGTGATAGTGCTACTGGGAGGTGCGCAAGGAGATGGGGAGCAAGCTAGTGGGTTCCAGAGGCAGTGGGGAGGCCGGGTGTCGCCGGAATCGGCCGGAAATGTCGTCGGAGCAGTGGTGGTTTCGAGCTCAAATTGGAACAACCTGGAGGCGGAGAGGGAATGGCGTCTGGGGGGAAAGAGAGAGGGGACAATGGCGTTTAAGAGGGCGTGGACGCTGGCGAGAATTGATCGACCATTAACACCGTATTAACGCTGCGAAATCAACACAGAAACAACGAGAAATTTGGGGGAGGAACGGGTCGCGCTGGGGAAGACGCTGAGCTGGCGATGGGGTCTGTTTGTCAGCGAAAGAGAGAGGGTATGCATGGGGCCTCGCGGTTAGTGGCTGTGCGGGTAGAGGTGCGGGTAAGAAAAAGGTTCATGGGAGGAGAGAGGGCTTCTTGGCTGGGGTTTCGGCTGCTTTTTATTTTTTTCTATTTCTGAATCTTTTTCTTTTTCTGATTTCATTTCTGTTTTCATTTTGTTCAAATAATTCAAACACCCATTTGAATTCAGAACTTTTCCAAACTTTCAGTAAGTTTTAATATTGTTTATTAATATATTTTAAAGTCCATTATATAATCTTTTCTTGTATTCCCTTAGGGTTTATTATTTATTCTAAATAGACATTTTGTCTTTATTAAATAGGATTTTAACTATGGTTCCAATCCATATTATTTTATTAAAAGGATTTAAACATCTGTTTTGAATTCAAATGTTATCAAACCTTTTTAGTAGGTTTTATTTATTCATTTGAGTGTTTAAATAATTCACTTTGAATTATTTCCAATATTTTAATATGATTTAATGTTCATTTAAAATGGGCATTTGTCTTTATTCAAATAAAATCAAATATGATTTTAAACCCATATAAATTTTATTCAAGTAATTATTTTTAAGTTAATTAGATAACTTTTTAATCCACTTTGGCAAATTCCAATTTATTATTTTTTCATGATTTAATTAATCATTTTCATTAGGGATTTTGTCTTCATTTAAATAATTTGAATATGGTTTAATCCAATATACTTTTATTTGAATATTCTTTATCCCTTTCTTTTATTTGGATAATCTTTATTCCAATTGCCTATGGATTTTAACTCAAGGGTTAAATTGTCTTCCAAGTAAATTTCTTGGGATTTATTATTTAGTTTAGGCAATTTCTCTTTATATAAATAAAATTGAATATGGTTCAAAGCCCATATAGTTTTATTTAAATAATCTTTTATTTTTTTATTATTCAATAACTTTCATTTTTTATGGGCTTGGCAAAGATTTATTTTGGCTTTTAAATATTCCTTATTTCTTTCTTTCTTTGTCTTATAAAATCCATATCTTTTTATTTATAGATTCAAAATTGGTGATTCCAATTTGTATAATTTTATTTCATATTTGTTTAACTTTTTAAATCCTTTTAGGATTATTTTTCTCATAATTTTTTATGGATTTTAGATAGGAGCTTTATTAGCTTTGGAAATTATTTCCTTTTATCTTATTAAATTCATAAGTTTTTATCTATGGCTCCAAATTAAATGAAACCAATTTATATGGTTTTATAATATTTTTTTATCATTCTTGATCATTTATAAATATTTTGTTGCTATATTTTTATATGGATCAAATCCATAGTCTTAGAGAGATTTTGGAAATGATATATTCCATTAGGGTTTAGGGTTTTGGTTTAACTTTTCCAAGTGTTTAAATTTCAAGATACATTCATTGATGAATGCATTTCACTTGATTGAAATTTGTTGGATTCCATTTTATTCAAATTTGTTCAAGAAGGTTTTGGTGTTTCTATTTAGAAGAAAAAAGTTTCTTTTCACCCTAAATTTCAACAATTAATTCTTTTGTTTATTTATTTTTCACATTTCAAAATTTGGAAATTTTTGGGATGTGGCAAAGCCATAGTCAGAACAAGCTCCCGTTTGTACCACTTAAGCATGAAGCTTCCTACTCTTTTCCAACATCTTATTTGAAATAACTCATAGAGATAATAATCAATAAAGATCAGTGAGCTTGTCTCAAGAATCCATAAAGAAGAACTAAAAAGTTCTAAGCTGAATAAAACTAAGGCTGAACGCAGTGCTAGCAAAAGTGAACACTCATAAAACAATAAGAATGAAAACAGAGTGTTCTAGGCAATGGAAACAGAGTGTGTCTCTCTCCAAAAGAAGTGTGGTGTAACCAACCAACTTACTCAAGAAAACTAAGAAAGCGAAAACCAAAAACGAAAACTAACACGCTCCAATAACAACACAACAATGCATGAAACAATAAAAACGAAGTGTCTAGAAAGACCTGAGATTTTTATTGATGAAGAAGGGGATGCCTTGGGCATCCCCAAGATTTGACGCTTATACCTGTTGGATATTTCTTGGGGTGACACCGAGGTGGCATCCTCAAGCTTGAGCTTATGTCCATTATTTATCTCATTGCATCATTCTCTCTCTACACCTGAATTTTTTCCTTCATAAAAAATTTCACACAATCTTCATTACCAACATTAGTGTATTCAAAAGATATTAGACCTTTAGCCAAAGCTTTGGAAGATAAAAACTTTTCACTAAAAACACAAGATACTATAGCAACTCCTTCAAAAATCTCAATTTCCCAAAAGAGAACTCAAAAAGGAATCAATAAGAAGCAAATGCAAATAATGGCAGAAATCTGTCAAAACAGACCAGCAGGTAGAAACCGATATTTTCGAAAATCTTCTGTTGCTCAAATCAAAAAGTATTGAAATAACGAAAGTTAGCTAACATACTGGGGGATTTATTCGTAAATTGTCAGCTCAATCCGAGTTATATAGACTCCTCACGAATTTCTATGGTGGACGACAGAAATCTGTTTCGGAACAGCAACTCCCCAAATCTTACTTCGCTCTCATTACAGGTCATTCTTGGCACAAAAAGCACACAAAAAGGATAACAAGAGGTAATTAATTAAGTAATAACTTCCAAGACTCAATAAAACTCTTGGATTATCTCCCAACAAGGACTTTTCTTTAACGCCTTTAAGTTAGGCTTGATAGTTTGAGAAGATGCTCACATAAGAAATATGAATTAAAGTAGAAGAGAGCATCAAGAAGCAAATTCAAAACATATTTAAGTAAAACCCACTTCATATGCATAGGAATATTGTAAGAAAATAAATCAAAGGAGCACAAAGCAACAAGCATAGGAAAGGAAAACAAGTGCAACTTCAAGATTTTCAATATAAAGAGGGGAAACTTAATATTTTCGAGATGCATAAGACCATGTTTCCCTCTCTCATAATAACTTTCAGTAGTAACAGGAATAAAATTAACAATATAACCATCACATAAAACATTCTTATCTTGAGCCACATGCATAAAATGATTATTCCAAAGCTGGGGGACTAAAAAGATCATTTTCATAAAAACTAGCTTCCCCCCAGCTTAGATGTTTCCATAGCATTAACAATAATGGTGTCCAAAGAATTCATACTAATAACATTGCAATTAGTATGCAAATAAAGTTCCATAGGTTTTTTAATTTTCTTTTCAAACCACTCAAGTTCTAACTTAGGAAAAATACTAAAAAGCTCTCTAATTTTGTTGTTGTTTTCCATTAATCCTTACTAGTGAAAACAAGAAACAAAAATACAAAATTGCAGAATCTAAAGGAAATAACTTCAAGCACTCACACCGGAGGATGTGAGTACCTTTTACCTTACCTCCCCGGCAACAGCGCTAGAAAATAGCTTTACGGCTTCATTGCTGTGGGAATAGTGTGTGAGTGCCTTTTACCTTTCCTCCCCGGCAACAGCAAGAAAAGTGCTTGATGTCTACGCACTTCTATTATTGTAGAGAGTTTCTTGGCCTCCAAGTGCAGAGGTTTGTAGATCAACAAGAAGTTTCCCTTAAGTGGATCACCCAAGGTTTATCGAACTCAGGGAGAAAGTGGTCAAAGGTATCCCTCTCAAGAAACCCTGCAATCAAGATACAAGAAATCTCTTGTGTCCCCAACACACCCAATATAGGTGCACTAGTTCAGCAAAGAGATAGTGAAATACAAGTGGTAATGGTGCCAGAAAATAGCTTGACGGCGAGGTAAAGACTAAAGGCAACAAGAAGGAAGCAAGCAAACATGCAACAGATCTAGTAGCAAACGGTGTTTCAATTCTTAGAAACAAGGCCTAGGGATCATATTTTCACTAGTGAACACTCTCTCATATAAATAACATCTATTCATGATACTACTCTTAACTACTCTCCGGCTGGACACTCTAATCCATGGTAGGGCTATAACAGCAAACCTCAAAGTCCGCCTTCCCCAATCTAGATAACCCCACACTGTCACCTTGCGCATTATAAGTTCCAATGTAACATCCCTCAAATCATGTTTTCAAAGATTGCATATCATCCATGCATTCATGATCATTTTAGGATCATTTTCAAAGTTTTACAAAAATAGAAGAATTTGGATGCTTATTATTTTATGTAAGCAAAGCATTGATGCAATGCTACTCTCTAATGAGAAATTATTGTTTTAAAACAAGATTGTTTGTTCATGAACTGGTTTGGTTGTTTTCCAAAGCTTGGATGAAAATTCAAAAACAAAATATGATTTCAAAACTAGTTTTAGATCTTTATTAAAACATTGGCAAAGACACCGTTTTCTTTGAAAACTCCGAAGGACCAAGCAGGTTTGGTGAAACAACATGGCTTTACACTTAAATATGTGCAGGTTTCACTTTATAAAAATCCAGAAAGAATTTTAAATCAAACACATTTGAATTCATTTGAAAATGTTTCCTGAAAATCGAAATAGAAAAAGAAAAAGGATAATGAATCAGAACTGGGCGAGGCGCTACCCTTTCGGCCCAGTAGAAAAAACAGCCCACCCGGGTTTCCCTCTTCCCCTCTGTTTCTCACTGCAACCACGCACACCCACACCCTGACAGCCCGACCCCACATGCCCCGTCATCGTCGTCCCCAAACCTCGCCCACGACCTGGCCTCGCCGTTTCCTCCCTCTCCTTCACTGCCACGTTTAAATTCGGTTAATTGCCATTGATTGCGTGCATGATCCTCGCCCCCGCTCCGGCTACTTAATCCCCTCCCCTCATGACCATTTCCCCCAACATAGCTAGCCAGAAGCGCCACCAGGCTCTGCAAATTCTCGCTTGCACCGCCGCTGTCCCGACGAGCTCCGACGACTGATTCCGGTGAGTTCCGAGCGCCCCTCACTTCCTCCTTGACCCTGTCGAGTTCTCCATGGCTCTGTGCTTCTCCTAATGCTTTTGGTTTGCCCGCGCATGACCCAGGTCACCATCCTCGACCACCTCAGCAAACGACAGAACCGTCGCCCAACTCCGGTGAACGATTTAGGTAATATCAGACCGCCCCTTGCTTTCTCTCTGACCCTATCTTTATCGCCAGCTTGTTGTGCACACCCTTACACCTTTGGTTTGTGTTAGGGTGGTCCACATCGTCGGCAACGTCGTCGTCTGCTGGAACCCGACGTCGCCCGCAACTCCGACGAGCCCCAGTGACCTCCACAGTGCGCCCCCGTCCACTCCAGCAAGTAGTTGAGTATCAGCGCGACCTTGCGAGTTCGGTAAGCCCCTGCACTGACCCCAGCCCCCTCTGTAGCCGCCGGAACATCTCTGACAGAGCCACGCCGCCGCGCCGCCCATCTGTGGTTGCTTGCACGATAGCCGTTGGATCTAGATCTAGCGCATAGGAATAGATCACTTATCAAAGGGGTACGTGTTAGATCTGGCCGTGCGTTTTCATTTAGATCCTCTGGATCTCGTTGATCGATCCAGCCGAAACGGTATCAGCCAATCAGACATGACGCGTGGCTTGCTATTCGTTTTAAAAACAGAATTTAGATCTATTAGTGAATCAAACTTGCAAAATTCATAACTTTTGATCCACATGTTCAAATTTTACAAATTTTATATCATTGGAATCCGGAGAGAGAATGCTATTCATTTATGCAATGTGTTTAATGTTTTTCTCCTATAAAATTGGTTAATTTTGCAGAGACATTTATAGTCTTATTTTGAGTATAAAAATGATTTGAAAAATGATTTAAAGATCAAATAAAGTTTATTTAGTGTGTCTTGGTCTTGTTTATGATTCAGTACTGTATACTTGTCTTGTTTGGTGTATAAAATCATCACATGGCATTTGCATCCATTCATATATTTTTGTTTGTATATTTTGATATCTGAATTTGGTGCCATTATTTTATGTGTAGATTTTGGTGCTAATAGTGATTGTGGTTGTTAAGATTGTTGCTACTCCCCAAAATACCAAGGCAAGTGGTGCTTCATGTTTCTATCCCAATATTTTTACCTATGCATTAGAAATATTTGGTATATGACTTGCATGATTATTTTGCTAAGTATCCATATGCTATGCTTGAGAAATCCTAGTAGTTGTAGTAATGTTAGAATTTCCTATAAGTTAAGATACTTGCTATCGCCATGCTTAGCCTAGCTAGTAGCAACCAAGGGTGGATTATATATCCATGCTATGAGAAATAATTCTAAGTCTTTGACTTATGTTTTGCTTAATAAAACAACTAAGTGAATGAAACACATGGGTGGAATGGAAAGATTGGTTTGTGTTGAGTGGTTACACAAGGCCCATTTCTATGGTTTACCTTGTGTATCACACTTGTGGAAAGCCACCCAGGAACAAAGGGATTTGAGATGCCAAATGTTAAGAAGCTTATAGTGCAGCCACATGGAAATATGGGCTCTACCTGGATCACATAGGTTGCAATAACTTAGCCATTTGGACAGTTGGTGGTAGTGGGATGATAGGTTGGAACGCGTCTATTTGGTCTAAGGGAAGGCTTCTGAAAGGTCCTGTCTTGGTGAAAATCAAGTCTTGTGGGGAAAGTGCACAACCTCTGCAGATGGAAGAATCTAAGTACTTAGCCATGTCCCTGGTATTGGACAACTTGAGCATCAAGACATGGAAGCTATCAAGAATCTCCTTATCCCAATTTTCTAAGTCAAAACTTGTGGTTGAACAAGGGTGAAAGTTCACCAATTTCTATTGGTGGTTAATTGGGAAAGTTTTGTCAAAGAAAAACTTAGTGTTTTCAACTAATAGGTAAAGCCTATTTTGAGCAAAGCAAGCCTAAGCTACCCTTAGCCAAATGCATGTAGTAACTAGATATTAATATTCTACTAAGGTATCACTTTCCAATACTATTCCAATGTATTGACCCACTGTGGCTGTAACTTGTGATGTTGCAGGTTATTCTGATGATGATTAGGGGTTATGTCACATCCCAAAATTTTCCAAATTTTGAAATGTGAAAAATAAATAAACAAAATAAAATTTTGTTGAAATTTAGGGTGAGAAGAAACTTTGTGATTCCAAATGGAAACATCAAAACCTATTTTGATCAATTAAAATCCTAAAGGGATTTAAAAAGATAAACAAATAATAAATAAAGTTATAATAGTTGGAATTACTATTTTTAGATCTTTTAATAAAAAGATTTGGTTTTCAAAAGCAAAGGTTGAATTTATAAATAAGGATTATTTTATAGAGCCAAATAAAATCTTGGCCAAGATTTTGAAATAAAATATTTCTATTTTGATAAAAAGAGTAAAGGTTTATTTAAATAAAATAATGAGGATTTATTAATACCCAATTTTATTAAAGTAAAGGCTTTTCCTTTTTAAATAAACACTATAACTTGTCAATTTATTTTAAATAAGATTTCCAAGTGTTTTATATTTTCAAATAAAACCTACTGAAATGGTTTTGATATTATTTAGATTTCAAATAGAGTTTTTTTTGAATAAATTAAATCCTATTTGAATTAATGACTAAGGACTATTTATTTGATCATTAATGGACCTAAAAAGAATAAAAATTATTTTATTTTTGACTTTGGATTGTGTTGTTAAACAGAATTAAAATCTACACAAAGTTTGGCACAGGTTTGAATTCATTTGGGTGTTTGAATTGTTTGAATAAAAATCAAAACAGAAATTCCAAATAGAAAAAGAAAAAGCTTTAGTATAAAAAAAACAGACCCAACCCAACAGGCCCAGCAGCCCAACTCGCAGCCCATCTTTCTTTTCCCCAGCGAATCGTTTTTCACTTACACGTGCACCCGCGAGGTCACTCAACGCCCGGCCCCACTCCCACTTCCTCCACCTCGCTGACAGACAGGCCCCACTGCCACACAGTCGTCTTCAACCCGCGACCACGTCTCGCTACCGTTGATGCCGATTTACTCCGGCGTTGAATTCGCATTGATGACGGCCTTAAAACCTCCGGTGACCACGCGTACATATGCGCCCGCATCTCCTCTCGCTTTCCCCTCACTCGCCCCTCCTTCTCTGCCCCAGGGCTGCCCCGATTTTCTCTTGCACCGCCGCGGACTCCGACGAGCTTCGCGAGCAATTTCGGCGCCGTCCAGCCGCCCCTCGACTCCCTCTGCACGCAGGCATATTCCCCATCGCCAGGCGCAACTGCCCATAGCCCCAGCTCACTCCCGCGTTCCCCGTAGCGTCGGCTTCTTCCTCACCTGAGCACCGCTGCTGTCTGTCTCGCCTCCGACGAAGTTTCCTGGTAAGCCTCGACCACCCCAAGCTCTCCTGTTGATACTTCCGTACTCCCCACGTTCACCCGCGTCTAACCATACCTTCCGTTTGCCTTGGGGTGAACTGCAGCTTCGTCCCCGACGACAAACAGAACTGCCTGGCGCCGCCACCGACTCCGGCGAGCGATTACTCTTGTCCCTGTCCGCCCCTCGCCAAGCGAACGCCACCTCGAGCTTCACCTCGACCACGCGAACGCTGTAAGCCATTTCCCCCTCTCCCTCACTTCCTAGTTTCGCCGGAAACCTCCTGCCAGAGCGTGCGCCGCCGCCAGCCGCCGCTAGCGCCGCCAAACAATGGTCAAACCCATCTGCATCGTTAGATTTAGATCCAACGCGTAGGAACAGATGACTTAACGAAGGGGTATCACTCAATCTGCACCGTGCAATCTAAATAAGATCCTGCGGTCCAAAGAGCTCAATCCACCCGAAGCGGTACCGGCCAATAAGAACGAGCCACGTGGCCGGACTCAGGATTAAAAACAGAAATATGTTCTATTAGATTTGCAAATTTGAAAAATTCATAACTTTAGTTCTACACGTCCAAATTTTGCAAATTTTATATCAATGGATTCAGCAGAACAAGTACTTTGCAACCATGCATTTTTTTTAATATTTTGCTTCTGTAAAACTGCTTGAAATTGCAAAAACATGTGGAAGCTTATTATGAATATAAAAATTGTTCTAGATATAATTTTAATGTGAAATCTTTGAAAAATGGGTTGTTGTGAACCTACTGACCCTAGGAACCAACTTATGGATTTAAAAATGTATTTTGTGAAGTTCAGGAAAAAATACTTGAGTTAGCACATTTCTAGTCAAATAAAAATATTGTTTTTATTTTAGAAATTATTTTTGAGTAAAACCTTTGGGAAATGATTTGATTCAAACCTTCTGACCCTAAACACCAAGTTTTGAGAATTAAAATATATTTGGCGAACTCTTTAAAGAATATTGCTTTGCTAAAAGCATTTTCAACCACATAAAATAATGATTTGATTTAAAAATGGTTTATAGATAAAACCTTTTGCAAATGGTTTTACCACTTTAGTAGATGACCACTTTTCAACTTTACAATGTTTAGAGCCTAGTAGAAACCACTTTTGCAAATAAAACCATCTTTTGCATGCTTGCATGCATGACCTTGTTTTTGTTATTTTATGTGTGACAAATTGTTTGAATGTTGTGTTGAATATGTGTTTGCTTGATTGAATTGTAGTGAAGTTAGAAGAGTGTGATATTTGCAAGATCAAGAAGTGAACCAACATTCTCTACCAAAAAGGCAAGTGACACTATCATCCATGTCCTACTATTTTCATTACACTTAGTGGATTTTGTAACATGCATGGAAAGGTTTACTATATTTTATGCTATGCTAAATCCTAATAGGATACCCTTATATATTCCTTAGTGGAAACATTGTAGTTGTAGTATGCTTAGCCCTGCTAT
This sequence comes from Avena longiglumis, assembly GCA_030063025.1. NCBI lineage: Eukaryota > Viridiplantae > Streptophyta > Magnoliopsida > Poales > Poaceae > Avena > Avena longiglumis. The sequence continues at coordinate 180,087,962 of CP125976.1, forward strand.
ATATTTGGGATGGGATACATGATATGACTATATGAAGTATTGAAAAGATATATGTTTTATATAATAAAACAAGTACTCAATGAACCACCTAGGTGGACAAGGATACTCAAGCTTGGACAAGGTGGCAACAAAAGGAACCATGTTTATATGGCTATCTTTTTGTGTGTGCACTAGAAGAAAACCACCCAGGGACTTAGAGATTGGACATGTTTCTGGTACAGTGGCTTCCGTGTACAGCCACATGCTAAATGGGCTCTGGCTTAGTCAACTACATAGTGGAAGACCCTTATATTGGCATCTTCAGGTTAACTAGAATTATGTATTGGAAATATGTCCTTACATTGGTGCCTGGTAGACAAGCTAGCATTGTGTATTGGGAGGACTTCTATGGAAATACTTTGTCACATTCTCGATCTGCCGGTACTGCATTTGGTGTGTACTTATGCAGCGGCCACTGGTGGCGTCAAGAAGAGATTGTGTCATGTGGGTAAAGTGTACAACTTCTGCAGAAGATAAAATTCTAAGTACTTAGCCGTGTCCCCGGTTACGGACAACTCTGAGCAACTAAGGCCTGAAGCTATGGAAGATCTCGACATTCCAATTTATCAAAGTAAAACTTGATGGTGACAACAAGGGATTAGAAGCACCTTGAGTTTTCCAAGAAGTTCAAAAAGATTTGACAAAGATCAAAATCTATTTTGAAAGGATAGGACAAAAACTATATTGCTTCCTGCAAATGAGCCTAAACCCTACTTAGCCAAATATGCATGTAATGATAGGATCCACTTATTTCTACATAGTAGTGAAACTTGCCAATACAATTCAAATGTATTGACCCTTGTGGCTGCAACTTATTATGTTGCAGGTTTGTTTGATGTTAGTGAAGTTTGTTGAATAGGATTACAAGTCTACAACCAACATGATTGCCTGTGGAACTTTGAAGATGAAGGACCCCATGCTTATAGATATTCTTCTGCAATGTAATGTGATAGCCAAATGAGCTATGTAAGATGTAATGAATTATTTTATTCCTGGTTATAAAGTTGTATTATGACCTTTGTTTCTTGAAATTACATATTAACTATGGATGCTAGCTATTGATCCAGGGACTAGCATTGTAAACACAGGGATCTCTACCTTATTAAAGGTTGGGAACCTTACAGATGGCATCAGAGAACTGTGTTGCCTGTAGGATTGTAACCCTAGGATTGGACAAAACCCCTTAGAAAAATAGGAGTTGTTTTTGTTCCAAAACTTATTTACAAACAATCTTGTAAACTCTTTCCTCAAGCATTTTGATTTTGATTCTACATCTCTTCTATTTCAAACTTGATGGACAAAGCCTACCCCATGGCCAAAGACTTCACCATGTGCAAAGGATTTCATCAACTCTAATGACTTCAACATCTTCAGGTGATTTCAACTTTAGTTTCACCAAGGACTTCAACTTAGACATCACTAAGAACTACAAGTGAAAAAAAAACCACGAGACATTATATTGCCTACCAAAAAAATTGATATCATGTTAGTGTATGGATCATATTGACCTATGAGGTATGACCATACCAAGTTAATTATTTCAAGAAAACTTGTTGTTTCCTTCAACTCATGAGTTAATCTCATAAGTTGTTAAGTGGATAAATTGCTTGTTGATTGTTTGATTGTTTGATTGAACTTGGTTGTTTTGAGTTGTGTGTTAGGACTTCTTAAAACCTATCCATCATTACTCATCCATATCAAACCAACAGATGCCTCCCCGTCGTGCCAACCCCAACCAAAACAACAACATCACCCCTGAGATGCAGCAGATGATAGCAGCTCAGACACAACTGATGCAAGAGATGACCACATTCATACAGAATCAGAACAACAACAACAATTAGAATAATCCTCCAGCACTTGATATGCTCACCAAGTTTCTGAAACTTAGGCCTGCAAGGTTCTCTGGAACAACTGAGCCAATGGAAGCCAATGACTGGTTACGTTCAGTGAACAAAGACTTAGTGACTGTTGGCTGCACCGATGGAGAAAAAGTTTGGTTTGCAGCATTTCTACTTGAAGGACCAGCAGCAACATGGTGGGACAATTTTCAAATCACCACTCCCCTTGAAGATGTAACTTGGGCTATTTTTGAGGATGGTTTCTGTACAACTCACATCTCACCTGGAGTGATGTACTTGAAGGAAAAGGAATTTCACAATCTAAAACAGTGTCACCTCAGTGTGGATGAGTATATTGAATAATTCAACAATCTGGCACGATATGCACCGGATGAAGTTGACACAGATGCTAAGAGAAAGGAGAAATTTCTTGAAGGACTTAATGATGAGTTGAACCTGCAGCTAGAAGTTGCCTATGTCCCAACTTATCAATCACTCTGTGACAAAGCCACCATTTTGGAAAACAAGATGAATCAAGTTGAGAATAGAAAGAGGAAGCATAAACTCAAGAATCACTCAGGATCATCAAAAAAGAAGCATTCATTCAAAAAGAGCAATGAAGATTCTGAACCACATCAGCATCACCACAACAACAATGGAAGTGATAATAATGGAAATGATACTGACAATGGAGATGACCTTGGTCAGAACCAACATGACAACACTTTCAGGAAGAAAGACATTAGCTAGTTGCACTGCCATAATTGCAAGGAACTTGGACACTATGCATCAGACTGTCCTGAGAAGAAAAAGAAAAAGGATGCTAGAAGAGCCAATGGAAATGACTCCAATGTGACTGATGGGGATATGCCTACTGGGGTATCCTCAGCGGGACGTTTCCGACTGGCCCAAAGGCTGGCGAGTGGGCCTGCAGAACGGCGAGTGGATCAAAGCCCATCAGGGTACCAGGCGACTGGAGGTTGAAGGCCCAGGCGAGTAGATAGGCCCAGTCGGTCTGAGTTAAACGATTGACAAAGTTGTAACCGAATCGGTTGAGATATGTAAACCCTAGGGGAGGTAAGCCTATATAAACCTCCCTAAGGGGTGAGTAGAGGACGTTCCCTCATACACCCAAGCAACTCGCCGCCTAGCCGCCGAGTTCGCCCATTGTAAACACTTCCATAATACAATCTAGCAGGAGTAGGTCTTTACCCTCCGGGGGGCCGAACCTGGGTAAAACCCTGAGTCTCCGCCCTCATCTCGCACCGCAGATGGCTGGCCGCCCTTCGTTTCTACTACTCGCCGATCGCGGCATCCGCCGTGGTCATTCCCTGACGGTGGGCGCCCACCGTGGGCCTGGCCGGTCCGGCGGTGTTCGCGGCGAGATCCAATTTGCCCATCAGCGAGGCGGTCGCCACCGCCGCATGATAGCGATTGGCGAGATGCTCCAGATCTTGCCAAGCAGCTACGTCCGGGCGCGACCCGTCACGCCTGGCGTGATCCCGCGGTCGCACGATCAGCCTCTTCGTCGGCTTCACCGACGTCATCACCTCGGAGGACTCGGCTCGCATCCGCGAGTCGCCACCACGCGATCGGCTCTCCGAGAGCCAGATCCGCACGATCCACCGCCTCCGAGTACGACTCGGCCCACAAAGAACGTGGCGAGAACTCGGCCGCATGAAGACGTGACCCTCACCGACGACGCCGACTCGGCGACCCCGCCACTCGCCGGATCCATCACCGCGGCCTCCCCGCGGCTCCATCGCCAGGTCTCCAACGCGGGAGATTTGAGGACCCTCCATCCTCGGGATCTTCGACTTGACTCGGTCGGAGAACTCCGCCGACCTCCACGACGGTGCCAGTCGCCACGCCGCGACCTACATGGCCACCGACACCGATCCGCCGGAGGACCCTTTATCCACCCCGATCCCTCCTAACGCCACGGCGACGGAGGTCGAGGAACTCCACCTGAAACTGGCGGAGGCAGTACGCAAGGATCAGGCCGAGCGCGAAAAATTTCGCCTCGAGCAGGTGACAGCAGAACCGCCACGCTACCACCAGCGGATCAGTCACGCTGAACCCCACCGCGTGGCGCTACGAACTTCGACGAGAACGACCCGCTCGCATAGCAAGCGCGATCGCGAAGCAGCGCCACCGGGAGGAAGCAACCGCCTCCGCCAGATCAACGGCGGTGCCCCACCACCACCCAACCGCACCTCCTGTGACCAGCGGATAATCGTCGCCTCCTCACGGAGCGAGATGCGAACGGCCTTCCACTGTTTCTCCACCCCGATGGACAACCTCGTGGCAGGCCGAGCCGCGCCGACAAAGATCACGGCGACCGCGACGGCGCCTACAGATCCAAGATGTCGGGCCCTACTCGAAGGCCGTGGAACAGCAGTAGCCGACTTCGCAAGGGCGAGTGTACTCGCTCCTCGGAAGCAGGGCGGCCTCAGCGGCCGCCAGCGGTGGCAAACACCCTCAATTGCCCGCCAGAGCCACCGCAGCTCAACGGCGACCGCGAATGCGCACTTCCACCAACGATCCCAGGCGGCGACCAACCTCGCCGCCGCCAATGGAGAGCCGATCGACGCCGCACTCACATCATCAACAACCAAAATCGGCAAGACGCCAGCCCGACGACTGCGGCACACCTAACTACTCCGCGCGATGGCGAGCCTATGGGGTCGCTCGATCGACTAGGGCCCAAGTGCTTCGGACCAATGATCCGAGGCGAAAAGTACCCACCCAACTTCAAGGCCAAGGAGATCGAAAATACGACTCCACGACCCCGTCCGGCTTGACACATACCTCATGGCAATGGGGATCGCGGGTCACACCGACCTACCGCCGCCTGCTACCTCCCACTGATGATGGAGGGACGTGCAGGCAATGGATCAACACGCCCCGTGATGATCGACTCGGGAGGAAATGCGACGCCTTCGCCGTCGAGCACTTCGAGTGCTCCTACACCCGCCACCACCATCGAGGACCCGAACGATGCGTCCAGGGACCCGCGAGTCGACCCGCAGCTGGGTCCAACGGTGGCAAGAGCTCGTATAACGCGTCGGCATCCACCGGACACCGCTATCCATTGCTTCAAGACCTCGTGCGCACGAGCCTCTAGTCGCCAAGCTCAAGCGACACGCCCGCACACTCGACAACATCCCCGACCTCCTCGAGATTGCCAAACGATACGCCGAGGAAGATCCCAATCAAGACGTCGACGACGAGTCCGGCGGACAACGATGCACGGGCGGCAACGACGGCGGCCGAGCAGACCTAAATGCACTCGCTCACGTGCAAGCGCCAGAACGATGGGCGACTTCGCCGCCAATGCGGGCACGCACAACGAGCTACCGCCGCCGCGACGGAGGGCAACGACGCGGCGGGAACTACAAGAACAAGCCAAGGTTCGATCGCGCCCTCCTTAACCAACCATGTGCGTTTCACAGCAGGGAAGGAAAGCCCGCCACGCACACCACCGCCGACTGCCACACCCTCAGGGAGATCGAGAAGGCACGGCACGCGGGAGGACACCGACAACGACCCGCAAAATGGCGGAAAATTCGCAAAGTAGCGGCTCGCTCCACACCTTCACCGGCTTCACCACGGCGCGAAGAAGGTCATCGCCAGCGCCGCCGCCAACGCGTGGCCAGACAGACGCCCCCGGTTCAACTGTCGGAGCAGCCGATCACTTGGAGCCGGCAAGACCACTCACCACGCATCGAATATCCAGGACGAGTCGCCCTGGTGGTCAAGCCCAAGGTCGGCGACTACTGGCTCTCCAAGACTCTGATGGACGGCGGCAGCTCCATCAACATCCTCTACCTCGACACCTTCAGGCGACTGCGGCTCCCGCAGTCGATGATCGAGACAACCCACACCACGTTCCACGGCATCGTCCCCGGTCGGAAGGCGTACCCGATCGGCAAGGTCACGCTACCCGTCACCTTCGGCACTCCGGCAAACTTCCGCACCGAGCGGATCGTCTTCGAGCTGGTGCCCTTCGTCAGCCCTTACCATTGCGTCTGGGCGCCAGCGCTTAAATTCATGGCGGCACCCCACGCTGCATAACGCGATGAAGCTCCCCGGGCCATGCGGCGTCATCACCATTAACGGCGACCCCGACATGGCCGCCGAATGCGAGGCCAAAGGAGCCGAACTTGCCGAAGCCGTCATCGCGGCGGAAGCGATCACGCCGATGAGCTCGCCAACACGCGGCGGGTCAACAATGACGACCCCACAATACTCAAGAAGCCCAACTCGAGGGCACAAACACCTCAACCTTTGAGGCCACGACGCACACCTTGCCGTCGAGCTGGTCCCAGCGACCCAGCAGACGGTGGCGATCGGGACAGGCATGAGCCCAGATAGGAAGGCGCGCTCATCGAAGTTCCTTCGTGAGAATAGGGACATCTTCGCATGGAAACCCTCCGACATGCCCGGTGTCCCTAGGGAGCTCGCGAGCACAAACTAACGCCGACCCCAAAGTGCGACTCAAGCCGCTACGGCCCTTCAATGAAGAGCGCCGTCGAGCAATCGCCGAAGAAGTCGGCCTTGCTCGCTGCCGCTTCATTCGCCAATCAAATACTCCAAGTGGCTGGCAAACCCAGTCCTGGTCGAAAATAAAACGGACACGGAGAATGTGTATCGACTACACAAACCTGAGCAGCCTTTGCCCAAAGGCGATTCGTCCTCCCGCGGATCGATCGGATCATCGACTCCACCGCTGGCTCGAGTCGCTATGTTTCCTCGACGCCTACCTGGGTATAACCAGATCAAAATGGCTGTCGAGGACGAGGAGAAGACGGCGTTCATCACGCCATTCGGAGCCTTCGCTACACCGCCATGACCTTCGCCTCAAGAACGCCGGCGACCTACCAGCGTGCATGCAAGAATGCCTCGCGAGCCAAATTGGCAACATCCACGTACATCGACGACGTGCGTAAAATCCGCCGCCAAGGCGACCTACCGCCGATCTGCGGAGACCTTCGCCAACCCGCGGAGGTACAAGATAAAGCTCAACCAGCAAGTGCACCTTCGGTGTACCCGCCGGCAATTGCTAGGTACGTCGTCTCCAAACGAGGGATCGAGGCAAACCCAACAAAGATCGACACGATCGCCCGGCTCGGCAAACCCGAGTGCCTGCGCGACGTCCAGAAGCTGGCCGGGCGTGTAGCGGCTCTCAGTCGCTTCATCCCGCTGGCGAAAAGGCGATGCCCTATACCGATGCGCAAGAATCCCACCTTCCAGTGGGACAAGGAGGCAGACGACGCGCTCCGCGACCTCAAAAAGGTGCTACTCGCCGCACCACTACTCGCCGCACCCGTCGACAAGGAGCCCATGCTGGTTTACGTCGCGGCGTCCGAACGCGTCGTCAGCGCTGTAATGGTCGTCGAACGACCAGAGGAAGGAAAGGAGCGCCCAGTCCAGCGACCGGTATACTACATCAGCGAGGTCTTAACCGAGTCGCGCCAGCGATACCCACAGTACCAAAAGCTGGTATACGCGGTCTTGAGATCAGCGGCATCGCACTACTTCCGTGAGCACCCCATCACGGTCGTTTCCTCGGCTCCACTACAAGACATCATCCGCAATCGCGAGGCGACGGTCGCCAAGTGGCCGCCGAGATCGGCGCGTCCACAACATTAAGTACGAGCCACGGAGGGCGATCAAGTCGCAGGCACTGGCCGACTTCCTCGCCGACTGGGAGGAGGCCCAGCAGCCAGAGAAGCCGCCATACCTACATTACTGGAGCCTGCACTTCGACGGGTCCAAGAACGCGGACGGCGCAGGAGCGGGAATAGTGCTGACCTCACCAAAAGGCGACAAGCTCCGCTACATCCTCCGCCTCGAATTCACGCCCTGCACCAACAACATGGCCGAATACGAGGCCCTGCTCCACGGCATGCGAGCCGCAAAGGAGATGAGCGTCAATCGCCTTCGGTGCTACGGAGACTCCGACCTCGTTGCAGGTCAAGTCGCCGGCACCTGCGACGCCTCCCCTACCATGGCGGCATACCGACAAGAGGTGGACAAGGTGCGCCACTTCACGGCTACTCGGTCGAGTGGATCGGCGGAGGAAAACGAGGAGGCCGACGCCTCTCGCATCGGGTCGGCACGATCCGCACCACCCGCCGCGTGTTCCTCGACACCATCTTCACGCCGTCGCCTCCTCCGAAGGAGATCGACATTGAGTCCCGCCCAACCAGAGGCAACCTTGGTCACTCGTCAACCGAACGATCGACCAAGCCCTACATCGCCTACCTGGAGATGGGCAACCTGCCCGCAGACGAGACAAGCGCTCGAATGATTGTTCGCCGATGCAAGTCCTACACCATCATCGACGGCGAGCTACACAAGCGCAGCGTCACCGGCGTGTCCAACGCTGCGTCCAACCAGAAGGACGCAAAATCTTACACGACATCCACTGGCGATTGCGCCACCCGCCGCCGCTTCCTGGTTGCCAAAGCCATGCGACACGGCTTCTCGCCCACCGCACACGCCGACGCCGATATCGTCCAGCGATGCGCCGGTGCCGGTACGCCAACCGCACGTTCCAAGTTCGGCGCCAAAACAATCCCCATCACCGCCATTCGCCGTGGGGCATGGACATGGTAGGCCCTTCAAAAGGCCCCTCCGGCTACACCCACCTGGTCGCCGTCGACAAATTCACAAAGTGGATAGAAGCCAAGCCAGTCCGAAATGCGACGGAAGATCGCCACTAAGTTCCTACGCGAGCTCATATACCGCTACGGTTTCCCAACAGATCATCACGGACAACGGCACAAACTTCGCCAAGGAGCAATGGCCGAGTTCGAGGAGCACCACATCCGCTCGACCGCGTCGATCGACACCGAATCCAACGGCCAGCGGAACGAGCCAACCAAAGCATCCTCCACGGCACGAAGCCGCCAAGTACCACTCGAGCGCACTGGATGCCGGGTCAAGAGCTTCCTCCGTCATCCGGGGAATCCGCACCTCGGTCAACAGTCGACGGATTCACCCCTTCTTCATGGTCTACGGCGCGGAAGCCGTCATGCCAACCGACCTCGAACACGAATCGCCGCAGATCGTCCACTATACGGAGGCCGCAAACGAACTGGCCCGCCAAGATGGGCTCGACCAACTCGACGAAGCGCGCGACCTCGCCCGATCGCACCGCTATCTATCGGCAAGGGCTCCGCCGCTACCACAGCCGACGGTGAAAACCCGCACCTTCCAGAAGGCGACTTGGTGCTACGCCTCATCCAGGACAAGAAGGGCAGGCACAAGCTCTCCCCTCCATGGGAAGGCCCGTCGCTATCGGGCGCCGTACTGCAACGACGCCTACTACCTCGTCGGCGTCCGGGACGGTGAACTCGACGTCAGCCGTGGAATGTAAATCTCTCCGGAAGTTCTATACCTAGAACCCCACATATGTACTCTCCAGTCGCTATGAATAAAAGAAACGGTCATCGCAAAATTGTCTACTCTCCATTCCTTGTGCCACTCGCTTTTCGTAATTAACAGCGTCATGCTAAAATCTGAAGTCAACCCTTGGTACAGCGACCGGCACGGCTAAGAAAAGCGATATAAGAGCACCGAGTCATTTCAGGTCTTGCATCGTCCACGAAAAAACGCCAACCGAGCCCCAACGGAGTCGCCTAGCTCGACTGGTTTTACGAACCAAGACATCTGTCCTCGCTTCACAGCGACCTGGTCCTCCGCATCCTGGCAGAGCGACTCGAGCGGCTAAGTACCACGCCGGGGATGGATACCAGCCGTCTCGATCGAGCAGGAAAACGCCAAGAGAGCGTGCCCAGACTCGCCACGCGACCCACCGGGCCAGGCGGAGCGACGCTAACACAAACGCGTCAGTCCTCAACCACCCTCGAGTCGCGCCTTGAACTACCAAGTACCACGCCGGGGACTCGGCCACCCGCACCGCTCACAGACGGAAAACGGTAAAGTACAGAGCACTCGAGGGAGTCGCTTGATCGGCTCTCCGAGCTCGGGTAGTCGACTCAACCAACAACACACATGATAAACAACAAAACATCATATCTAAGGTGAACCCGCAAAAGGGCGGACGCCGGGGACCCACCCAAAATCAATCCAAAACACGCAAACAAATAGCAAAATGAACACAACGTTCCATTCAATCGCATATCGCATTGTCTTACATTACAAAATATGCCTACTCGGCAGAACTGTTACTAACACTATTCCGCAGGCTTCGACGATGATGCACCAGCGTCCCGGCGCTTCCGGATGAATGCAGTGTACGGGTTCGATGGATAAGTCGTCAGCTGGCCCGCCATCGCCGCGCGGAAGGGCTGCTCGACCTTGAAGTCGCGGCGCGGCGGCTCGGGTCGCTCGCGCGACGACCGCTTCTGGTACGGAAGAAGGTCGCCCATCGCCCAAACACGCTCGAGTACGCGCGCACGTTCGCAGCTTAAGAACTTGACAGATCCACCGCGACGATGAAGGATAACCACTCGCCACGTCGTCGAGGTCGAAGTCTTCGGGAAGTGGGCGAGTCCGGGCTCGAGCCGCCGACGCCCACGCCGGAAAGCCGACCGCCATGAACTCCACGATCGCGGCGCCTTCTCCAAGTACTCACACCTCAACGAGGTCACCGAATAACCTCTCGTGGGCGACATCTCTTGAAGGTAGGCGCGATGCAAGTCGCCGACAGCGTCGCCGAGTCGAAGCATGCTCACGCACTCCCTCGCATCAAGAGAACTCGCTTCTTCATGGCTACCAATCACATGGTCTGCTAGACGGAAACAGTTGTGAGCACCACGGAAACCACAAACAATACAACCACAAGCGGGAAGACGACTCACCGAAAGCAACGGGCGAGCCCGTGATGAAGCTTTGAAGCGATGTCTTATCATCCCGAAGCCCAACGATGAGGGCTTCCGACACCTTCCGTCTTCTTCCGCGGCAGCAACGCCTTAGCTCGCCTGTCGCCGAGCTCGCTTCTTCTTCGCCTCCGCGATTCGGCGCCGAGGTCGGCGATCCTTTGCTCAGCGCTTAACGCAGATCTCGCCGCCGTCGCCAAAGGGGAGAAGCTCTGGCGAGCCACCTCACTGCGCAGCAATTGCTCAAGCTCCTTGTTTACTTCTTGGAGAGCGCCCAACTCCTTCTCAAGCACGCCGTCAGCACCGCTTCCGCCGACTCAGGTTGTAAACCCCGCAAAGTTTCAAAGTCAGTTCACACGAAAACTCGGTGCCCACCCGCTACAATTTAGCGGTGCGCACTCGGGACTGCGGCTCGAATTACAAAGGCCCACCCGCTACAATTTAGCGGGTGCGCACTCGGGGACTGGCGGCTCGAAAATTACTCAGTGCCCACCCGCTACAATTTAGCGGGTGCGCACTCGGGGACTGGTGGCTCGAATTACTAAGTGCCCACCGCTACAATTTAGCGAGTACGCACTCGGGACTGACTCGAACACAAAACAAGTAACTATAAAGAATTAGGCCGCAAAACACCGACCTGATCCTCGGGACCGGAGGTACCGGATGGCCGCCAAGCATGCTGCAGTTGCGCCGGCGTCCATGGACGCAAGCGCCGGTGTGCCCGCGACGTTGGTCAATCTCAGCGGCCGGCGGTCTCGAGCGGGTTCGAGTCGCAGCCTCACCGCCGTGGGCCGCCTTGGTCATGAAGCGGGAAGGTAGCACCCCCAAAGGAGCTCGCTTCTTCCGGTTCAGGTCAACGAATGCCTCCCTTCGTGGACGCGTAGCTTCCACGGCCCACCGGCGCGACCGCCGTGTCGTCGAGACATGACGATGTCATCGCCTTGGCCTTCTTGCTGCCTTCCGTGGAAGCGGCGACCTCATCCACCTTCCTCTTACGGGGGTCCTCCTCGCTAGTGGCGGAGGGTACCTTGGCCACCGTCGGGTGGCTCATCTTCTTCACTCCGGTCCCACGACGAGACAATTCAGGAAAAACATTCAAAATACTAAGAGAAAGGCGAAGCCGAGTACACTCACTTGGCGACGGAATGAAACGCAGCCTGCGGCGGCAGTTTCTCAGTTGGGGCCAAGCCGGGCGATCGAGCTCAGCCTGTGGCGCCAGGCCGTGATACGGACGGTTTCTTTGATGTTGAGGTAGCGGTTGGCGCCTCCGGGGCGCCTTCGGCGGAGGTTTCCTTGCTAGGAGCTGCCGCGACCGGAGCCTCCTTGCGAGGCGAGACCGCCACGTTCGGGACCCCTTTGCGAGGTGAAGTCGCCTCAGCTGGAGCCTTCCCTAGCCCGGATATCGGCACGAAGGGCGGGGGCATCGAGGCCAGCGGTGCTTCCATGGATGGTGCATCTAGCGTGGTTGTTGCCGGGGCCGCCCCGTCACCGGCCGAGCTGTGGGCATCGGAGCTGCTCGCTGAGCGCGGCGGTGAGGCCATCTTCGGCGGCTTCGTCCTCCTCCTTAGGGGGGCCCTCGCCTCTTTCTCCTTCTTCTTCTTCGCGGGAGTGGCCTGACGGAGCGAGGTGGTCTCCGGGAGTTCCTCGTCATCGTCATGACGCTCGAGGCTCCTGCTCGCCTCGAGATCGCGCTGACGTTGCCCGCGGGTCTTTCGGACCAGTGGGGCGATCTCCTCTTCGGATTCGTCCTCGTCGTCCTCGTTGCCTTTGGCGGGAGGCGACTCGCTTGTGTCCTGGGCGGATGGCCCGGAGCTCTCGTCATCGGCGGGTGGGAGCCACCCTTCCACCACTTGGAATAGCTGCATTAAACATGGAACAAAGTTAGAATTACCGCGATCGCATATCTGCGATCGCGAACAAGATCAGGTTATTACCGTTGGAGCCGGACGCCGTGGTGTATGGAGGAGCCGCCCGCGCATCCGTATGCCGCTGGGTGATCCTCTTCACGCCAGAGGTAGTCCTCCGGCTTCCACTCGGCGAGGCCTTCGCCGAGTCTTCTCCCGTGTCTTGGTACATGTAGTGCTCGCGTTGGGCGAGCGAATCGCCGCCAAGCCAGCAGTTATGCAGGTTCACCGTCGGAGCCCTTCTTCTTCGCACCGCGAATGGTCTGGAGCATCTCGTCGACGACCATCCGCTGATCGCCGGGAAGCTTGGCGACTGGAGATTGCGCGCTCGGAGCGGTCGGCCGAGTACCGTGGGATCGCCGCCGCCCTCCGGGTCGCCTCGGTCACATAAAACCAAGACTTTTTTCCAGTCGCCGCTTTGGCGGTAGCATCGGTCGAAGAAGGAGGCTTTGGATTTCAGCTGGAAGGTTAGGCCACGGCTAGCATTGCCGCCGCCTCCTCGGCTGATCCGTCCATGGAACAGATCTTGCCACAAGGGAAAATAGGGCCGCAGCTCAAGTAGCACTTTCGCAGAACGCCACAAAGATGGCGAGCTGCTCGATACTATGGGGACCCAGATCCAGGGCTGGATCCCGTAGTAGGCGCAGAAGCGCCGGAAGAACAGAGAAGTGGGAAACCCTAAACCCCGCCGAGGTGACTAGTGAAGCAGATGAACTCTCTCGCGCGCGGGTTCGGGGTCGTTTCCCCGGCTGCGGGGATTCGCCAGCAGCCTTGAGATTCCGCCTCCTCGAAGGAGGCCGATTCCGGTGCACTTGGATCTACCCAAGGTTCGGTGGAGAGGGCCATGGCGAGGATTTGCTTGGAGGTCGGAGGATTGCGGGTCGGTCGGATCGCGATCGACGGGCGAAAGATGTGCGTACTCGGAAGAAATGGTGGGCGTTGGCTTTCGATGGCCAACCATTCCTCTTATATAGCTAAAGCTGCCCGCCAAATTAGGGGCCGTTACCGCGCGATGATTACGCCGAAAGTTACCGCGGTTACCTTAACGCTAGTTTGACCACGCCCGACGGTCCGCCCGCCACTCTCATTTGAGTTATTCGCGAGGCCGCGACCCGTTGGTTCGTTCACCCAAACGCGACTCGGTTCGCGGATTTTTCCTTACAGAGCCCGCCGACGATTCGATGGATGCCAACTTGAAGCCGTATACTCGATCGCCAGCAGCCACCCGCCTAATCAACGACGGCCTCGGGACTACCGATGGGGATATGCCTCTGGGTATCCTCGGCGGGACGTTCGACCGCCCAAAGGCTGGCGAGTGGGCTGCAGAGCGTGAGTGGATCAAAGCCCATCAGGTACCAAAGCATCGGAGGTTGAAGGCCCAAAGTAGATAGGCCCCGGTCCGAAGGTTAAGCGATGGACAAAGTTGTAACCGAATCGGTTGAGATATGTAAACCCTAGGGAGGTAAGCCTATATAAACCTCCCTAAGGTGAGTAGAGATCGTTCCTCATACACCCAAGCAACTCGCCGCCTAGCCGAAGCCCCATTGTAAACACTTCCATAATACAATCTAGCAGGAGTAGGTCTTTACCCTCCGGGGGGCCGAACCTGGGTAAAACCCTGAGTCTCCGCCCTCATCTCGGACCGCAGATGGCTGGCCGCCCTTGCCCTTCGTTCTACTACTCGCTGCCGATCGCAGCATCTGCCGTGGTCATTCCTACGACAGTGACCCAGAAAGGACATGTGAACCACATTGACATGGATGGAAACTTTGAAGAGATAGAAGAAGTGGATGTGAGGAACTAGTTAACTCAGTTGAGTCAAATAAGGATTCCTTGCCTGGATATCAAGTGTTGAACCCATAGTCAAGTGAACCATCAATATAACCCTATGAGACTTTATTTTAAGGGTGGTAATACCCTAGTTGTTTTCAAGCCTACTTGTAACCCTAGCCTTCCCAAATATCGGGACGAGATTTATTTTAAGGGTGGTAGCCTGTCACATCCCAAAATTTTCCAAATTTTGAAATGTGAAAAATAAATAAACAAAATAAATTTTTGTTGAAATTTAGGGTGAGAAGAAACTTTTTGATTCCAAATGGAAACATCAAAACCTATTTTGATCAACTAAAATCCTAAAGGGATTTAAAAAGATAAAGAAATAATAAATAAAGTTATAATAGTTGGAATTACTATTTTTAGATCTTTTAATAAAAAAGATTTGGTTTTCAAAAGTAAAGGTAGAATTTATAAATAAGGACTATTTTATAGAGCCAAATAAAATCTTGGCCAAGCTTTTGAAATAAAATATTTCTATTTTTATAAAAAGAGTAAAGGTTTATTTAAATAAAATAATGAGGATTTATTAATAACCAATTTTATTAAAGTAAAGGCTTTTCCTTTTTAAATAAACACTAAAACTTGTCAATTATTTTAAATAAGATTTCCAAGTGTTTTATATTTTCAAATAAAACCTACTGAAATGGTTTTGATATTATTTAGATTTCAAATAGAGTTTTTTTTAATAAATTAAATCCTATTTGAATTAATGACTAAGGACTATTTATTTGATTATTAATGGATCCTAAAAAGAATAAAAATTATTTTATTTTTGACTTTGGATTGTGTTGTTAAACAGAATTAAAATCTACACAAAGTTTGGCAAAGGTTTGAATTCATTTGGGTGTTTGAATTGTTTGAATAAAAATCAAAACATAAATTCCAAATAGAAAAAGAAAAAGCTTTAGTATAAAAAAAGAAACAACAAACCCAACCCAACAGGCCCAGCAGCCCAACTCGCAGCCCATCTTTCTTTTCCCCAGCAAATCGTTTTTCACTTACACGCACCTTGAGGTCACCGACGCCTTGACCCCACTCCCACTTCCTACACCTCGCTGACAAACGGGCCCCATTGCCACGCAGTCGTCTTCAACCCGCGACCACGTCTCGCTGCCGTTGCTGCCAATTTACTCTGGTGTTGAATTCGCGTTGATGACGGCCTTAAAACCTCCGGTGACCACGCGTACATAAGCGCCCACGTCTCGTCTCGCTTTCCCCTCACTCGCCCCTCCTTCTCTGCCCCAGGGCTGCCCCGATTTTCTCTTGCACCGCCGCGGACTCCGACGAGCTTCGCGAGCAATTTCGGCGCCGTCCAGCCGCCCCTCGACTCCCTCTGCACGCAGGCATATTCCCCATCGCCAGGCACACCTGCCCATAGCCCCAGCTCACTCCCGCGTGTCCCGTAGCGTCGGCTTCGTCCTCACCTGAGCACCGTTGCCGTCTGTCTCGCCTCCGACGAAGTTTCCTGGTAAGCCTCGACCACCCCAAGCTCTCCTATTGATGCTTCCGTACTCCCCACGTTCACCCGCGTCTAACCATACCTTCCGTTTGCCTTGGGGTGAACTGCAGCTTCGTCCCCGACGACAAACAGAACTGCCTGATGCCGCCACCAACTCCGGCGAGCGATTACTCTTGTCCCTGTCCGCCTCTCGCCAAGCGAACTGCAGCTTTGTCCCCGATGACAAACAGAACTGCCTAACGCCGCCACCGACTCCGGCGAACGATTACTCTCGTCCCTGTCCGCCCCTCGCCAAGCCAACGCCACCTCGAGCTTCACCTCGACCACGCGAATGCTGTAAGCCATTTCCCCCTCTCCCTCGCTTCCTAGTTTCGCCAGAAACCTCCTGCCAGAGCGTGCGCCGCCGCCAGCCGCCGCTAGCGCCGCCAGGCAATGGTCAAACCCATCTGCATCGTTAGATTTAGATCCGACGCATAGGAACAGATGACTTAACGAAGGGGTATCACTCAATCTGCGTCGTGCAGTCTAAATAAGATCCTGCGGTACAGAGAGCTCGATCCACCCGAAGCGGTACCGGCCAATAAGAACGAGCCACGTGGCCAGACTCAGGATTAAAAACAGAAATATGTTCTATTAGATTTGCAAATTTGAAAAATTCATAACTTTAGTTCTACACGTCCAAATTTTGCAAATTTTATATCAATGGATTCAGAAGAACAAGTACTTTGCAACCATGCATTTTGTTTAATGTTTTGCTTCTGTAAATATGCTTGAAATTGCAGAAACATTTGTAAGCTTATTATGAATATAAAAATTGTTCTAGATATAATTTTAATGTGAAATCTTTGAAAAATGGGTTGTTGTGAACCTACTGACCCTAGGAACCAACTTATGGATTTTAAAATGTATTTTGTGAAGTTTAGGAATAAATACTTGAGTTAGCACATTTCTAGTCAAATAAAAATATTGTTTTTGTTTTAGAAATGATTTTTGAGTAAAACCTTTGGGAAATGATTTGATTCAAACCTTCTGACCCTAAACACCAAGTTTTGAGAATTAAAATATATTTGGCGAACTCTTTAAAGAATATTGCTTTGCTAAAAGCATTTTCAACCACATAAAATAATGATTTGATTTAAAAATGGTTTATAGATAAAACCTTTTGCAAATGGTTTTAACACTTTAGTAGATGACCACTTTTGAACTTTACAATGTTTAGATCCTAGTAGAAACCACTTTTGCAAATAAAACCATCTTTTGCATGCTTGCATGCATGACCTTGTTTTTGTTATTTTATGTGTGACAAATTGTTTGAATGTTGTGTTGAATATGTGTTTGCTTGATTGAATTGTAGTGAAGTTAGAAGAGTGTGATATTTGCAAGATCAAGAAGTGAACCAACATTCTCTACCAAAAAGTCAAGTGACACTATCATCCATGTCCTACTATTTTCATTACACTTAGTGGATTTTGTAACATGCATGGAAAGGTTTACTATATTTTATGCTATGCTAAATCCTAATAGGATACCCTTATATATTCCTTAGTGGAAACATTGTAGTTGTAGTATGCTTAGACCTGCTATATATTTGGGATGTACATGATATGACTATATGAAGTATTGAAAAGATATATGTTTTATATAATAAAACAAGTACTCAATGAACCACCTGGGTGGACAAGGATACTCAAGCTTGGACAAGGTGGCAACAAAATAAACCATGTTTATATGGCTATATTTTTGTGTGTGCACTAGAAGAAAACCACCCAGGGACTTAGAGATTGAACATGTTTCTGGTACAGTGGCTTCCGTGTACAGCCACATGCTAAATGGTCTCTGGCTTAGTCAACTACATAGTGGAAGACCCTTGCATTGGCATCTTCAGGTTAACTAGAATTATGTATTGGAAATATATCCTTACATTGGTTCCTGGTAGACAAGCTAGCATTGTGTATTGGGTGGACTTCTATGGAAAGACTTTGTCACATTCTTGATCTGCCGGTACTCCATTTGGTGTGTACTTATCCAGCGGCCACTTGTGGCATCAAGACGAGATTGTGTCATGTGGGTAAAGTGTACAACTTCTGCAGAAGATCAAATTCTAAGTACTTAGCCGTGTCCCTACATGAGACAACTCTGAGCAACTAAGGCCTGAAGCTATGGAAGATATCGACATTCCAATTTCTCAAAGTAAAACTTGATGGTGACAACAAGGGATTAGAAGCACTTGGAGTTTTCCAAGAAGTTCAAAAAGATTTGACAAAGATCAAAATCTATTTTGAAAAGATAGGACAAAAACTATATTGCTTCCTGCAAATGAGCCTAAAGCCTACTTAGCAAAATATGCACGTAATGATAGGATCCACTTATTTCTACATAGTAGTGAAACTTGCCAATACAATTCAAATGTATTGACCCTTGTGGCTGCAACTTATTATGTTGCAGGTTTGTTTGATGTTAGTGAAGTTTGTTGAATAGGATTACAAGTCTACAACCAACATGATTGCCTGTGGCACTTTGAAGATGAAGGACCCCATGCTTATAGATATTCTGCTGCAATGTAATGTGATAGCCAAATGAGCTATGTAAGATGTAATGAATTATTTTATTCCTGGTTATAAAGTTGTATTATGACCTTTGTTTCTTGATATTACACCTTAACTGTGGATGCTAGCTATTGATCAAGGGACTAGCATTGTAAACACAGGGATATCTTCCTTATTAAAGGTTGGGAACCTTACAGGTTATGAGTCTACACTCAACATGCTTGCCTATGGCACATGAAGATGAAGACTTATTTATATTGTTATGGTTGAACTCTTGTATTAGGCCTATGGCCATGGAGTTGTAAAATACTATTTTTGTCTCTGGAATGATTTGTAATAATGACCTTTGTTTCTGTGTACTTCATCTTAAACTGTGGATGCTAGCATTGATCCAGGGACTAGCATTGCAATCACAGGGACCCTTACCTTTATAAGGGAGTGATCTTACAGATGGTATCGGAGCACTGTGTTGCCTGTAGGATTATAACCCTAGGATTGGATTTGAAACCACTAAGGAAAAATTTCAACACTTTGAAAATTTTCTCCACTTGTCTTTTCTTCTCGTAAACTTTTCTAATCTTCTTTCTCATCTCTATTGGTATAAGGATGCTTTGATAGCCTTTAGTCTAGAGAGTGAGAGTTTTAATGTACTTCGTTAGTTGGACCACCACACTTATCGTTTTATTTCCAAAATTTTGTCTAAGTTATGATGAACCTTGGAATGCTTGTAATGAATTTATGTATGCCATGACTTGTGTGTTGATGCTTTGTCTTGAGATTTTTCTATTGATGTTTGATTCTAACTTTTCTTATCTTATAAAATAGATGCCTAACGTTACTATCAGCACGGCTGAAGAGTTCAAGGGAACTTGTTTTGGCACTCGTCTTATTGAGCTCACTAGTGTGCTCAATCTTCCGCTTCCTAACATCATGATGCTTCCCCTCACCAAATTTTAGAGGAAGGACCTTTGGGGCTTTAAAGTTACCCAGCCAGGACGCCAGACTGAGCCAGCCACGGAGGCCATCACCTTCAAGCTTATGCATGACGACAAGGAGAGAGGCCTAGAGGAAGTCATGCAAGATTTACTTCGGCGTTTGTTAGGGAGGCACTCCAGGGAGGTTAGAGGTACTCACTTACACACCTTCGGAAGACGCGATGAGGATGGTGAGGCTATTGAGTTCGAGGATGCTGCTAGAGAGACGACAAAGATGATTCGTCTATACCTTCAGGACCTAGAGGTTCTACTTAGGCACCTAGATACTGATAGGACCAATGTCATGCTTAGCAATGACGAGCTCCAGGTGCAGCTTCATGAGAAGGACAAGATCTTCACGGAGCAAGACGAGATAGTCAAGGAAATGGAGGCCAAGTTTGAGAGCCAGGACAGGAAGTTCAAAAGACAAGAGAAGAGATTCCAAGACATGAACAAGAGGATTCGAGAGATGACTGCAGAACTAGAGGCCAAGGACTTCGAGCTCGAGCATCAGCAGGGTGTGATTGAGAGACTTCGTTCACAGAAGAGGGCTCTCAAAGCCAAGGTAGATGCCTTGACTACCAATGTCGAGGAATACAAGACCGCTATGGAGAATGCAGGTCTTAGACTTGTTGATGAGGAGGTTGACGCAGAGGAGTAGTGATGACTACTCATTTATCTATCATTTACCATGCTTATGATTATTGAGTCGCAATGACCATCCAACATGTGGATGGCTTTCTATTGGTGTGTTTGCTTTTCAAAACTTATTATTTATGTCGTTGAACTTTATGTTATTTTGATACTTGTTTGGTGATTGTCTATGTGTTGTATTGTGCATGTTAAGCATCGATGGGTATCTCATTCTTATCCTTGTGAAAACCACAGATGCCTCCCCGACGTGCTAACCCCAACCCGGACAACAACAATGTCACCCCCGAGATGCAGCAGCTGATGACAGCACAGGCACAGCTGATGCATATGATGACCACCTTCATGCAGAATCATAATAACAACAACAACAATAACAACAACAACAACAACAACAATCAGAACAATCCACCGGGATTTGACATGCTCACCAGATTCCTAAGACTGAGGCCTGCAAAGTTCTCAGGAATCACTGATCCTATGGTGGACAATGATTGGCTACGTTCAGTGAACAAGGATTTGGTAACTGTCGGTTGCACCGACGAGGAGAAAGTTAGGTTTGCAGCACACTTGTTGGAAGGACCATCAGCTACTTGGTGAGATAACTTCTAGATCACCACTCCCATTGAGGATGTGACATGGGCTATCTTTGAAGATGGTTTTTGTATAGCTCACATCTCATCCGGAATGATGAGCTTGAAGAAGAAATAATTTCATAATCTGAAGCAGCGCCACCGCAGCGTGGCTGAATATATTGAGGAGTTCAACAATCTGGCGCGTTATGCACCGGATGAAGTTGATACCGATGCCAAGAGGAAAGAGAAGTTCCTCGAAGGACTGAACGATGAACTGAATCTGCAGTTATCTGTGGCCTATGTCCCCACCTACCAATCCCTTTGTGACAAGGCTGCCATCTTGGAGAGCAAGATGAAACAGGTTGAAAGAAGAAAGAGGAAACACAGCTCTGACAAGCACATCTCGGGATCGTCTCACAAGCGTGTTCCCATTATGATAATAGTGGGAGTTCTGTATCCCACAAGCATGAAAGGTACAACAGCCACCACAACCACAACCGCCATCATGACAACAAGCATCACCGTAGTCATGATAATGACAAGTACAAAAACCACAAGGGTGGATATAAGAGCCACCACAATGGAAGTGGAAGTGGTAGTGGAAGCCAGCCTGTCAAGAAAGATCTCAGTCAAGTTGAATGCTTCAAATGAAAGAAGATGGGGAATTATGCAAATGAATGCCCAGAAAAGAAAGTTGAAGGACCCAACAAACCCAACCCTTTCCAGAAGGGACAGGTGAACCACATGAATGTGGAAGAGATCTATGAAGAACCTGATGCTGTTGCTGGTAAGTTCAAACTCAATTCTCCAAAGACTTGTTCTTTTGATCTTGGCGCATCGCATTCATTCATATCAAGAGCATTTGTTGAAAGAAATGAACTTCCAGTTGAAACTATTGGGTGTCCTATAAAAGTAAGTTCTCCTGGTGGAGAAATGATAGTGAACTCAGGATGTCATGACCTAGTCATAGAGTTTGGGAAGTATAAGTTTCCCGTTAATCTGATAATCCTAAATTCTCTAGGATTGGGTGTCATTTTGGGAATGGACTGTATGACTAAGCACAAGGGAGTGCTAGATTGTGCCAATCATACTGCCACACTCACAACCCCGGATAATAAAAGGATTAGATTCAAGACTAACTTTGAATCAAAAGGGAGTAAGCTAAATTCTCTTCAGGGGGTTAGCACAGACAGTGTGCCAATTGTGTGTGAATATCCGGATGTGTTTCTGGAAGAATTGCCTGGAATGCCACCAGATAGAGATGTGGAATTTCTGATTGACTTGCTGCCAGGATCAGGGCCAATAGCAAAGAGACCTTACAAGATGTCAGTTGATGAGTTGAAAGAACTCAAGAAGCAACTTGGAGAACAGTTGCAAAAGGGATTTATTCAACCAAGTTCTTCATCTTGGGGAGCACCCGTCTTGTTTGTGTAAAATAAATATAGAAGTCAAAGGTTATGCATAGATTCTGTTCACTTAATGAGGTGACTATCAAGAACAAATATCCTTTGCCTGAATAAATGACTTGTTTGATCGACTAGGAGCCCGTGTGTTCTCAAAGATTGATCTCCGTCAAAGTTATTTCAGCTTAAGATAAGAGAACAAGACATACTGAAGACAACTTTCACCACTAGGTATGGATTGTATGAGTACACCGTGATGCCATTTGGTTTGACCAATGCACCAGCTTTTTTCATGAATATGATGAACAAGGTGTTCATGGAGTTCCTTGACAAGTTTGTTGTCGTTTTCATCGATGACATTTTGATCTACTACAAAATCAAAGAAGAGCATGAAGGACATTTGAGTTTGATACTTGAGAAGCTTAGAGAGCATAAGTTGTATGCAAAATTCAGCAAGTGTGAATTCTGGCTAAATGTAGTTGGATTGCTTGGACACGTTATGTCAGGAGATGGTGTAGCGGTTGATCCCGCAAAAGTGTCAGCTGTAACTGAGTGGGAATCTCCTAAGTCAGTAAAAGAGGTTCGTAGTTTCCTTGGCTTGGAAGGATACTATAGAAGATTCATTGAGAATTTCTCCAAAGTAGCTAAGCCAATGACGGAGTTACTAAAGAAAGACAAGAAATTTGCTTGGTCTAAAGGACTGAACTCGCCTAAGAATTGAAGAAGAGACTAGTGACAGCACAGGTCCTATGTCCGCCAGATTTAGAGAAAGATTATTGTGATGCATCTCATCATGGATTAGGTGCAGTTCTAATTCAAGAAGGGAAAGTTGTGGCTTATGCCTCGAGACAACTGAAAACTCATGAGATAAATTACCCTACTCATGATTTGGAGTTAGCCTCTGTTGTCCATGCACTCAAAACATGGAGACACTATCTTTGGGAAAACGGTGTGAAGTGTTCACATCACAAAAGTTTGAAATATATCTTCACCCGTAAAAGAAATCAACATGAGACAAAGAAGATGGCTAGAACTCATCAAGGACTATGACTTGAGTTTGCAATACCACCCCGGTAAAGCAAATGTTGTAGCGGATTCTCTAAGACGTAAGGTATTCGTGAATGGCCTTACTAAGGGAGAGTTGCCAGATGATCTGTGTTCCCAATTTAGAGACCTTAGATTGGAGATTGTGCCTGAGGGACATATCATGACATTGGATGTTCAACCCCCATTGTTGGACAAGATCAAGGAAGCCCAAAAGACAGACAAGGAAATTGAAGAGATCAAGGAAAAGATTGGCAAGGGAAAAGCCAAAGGATCTTATGGTATGGAAAATGTATCTGCGTTCCGCAAGATCCGGAGCTTCAGAAACTGATTTTACAAGAAGCACACAACTCACCATATTCCATTCATCCGGGTAACACCAAAATGTACATGGATATGAAGGAAAGATTTTGGTGGAATAATCTCAAGAAGGACATCGCCGAACATATTGCTTTGTGTGATATATGTAGTAGAGTGAAAGCGGAACATCAGAAACCAGCAGGATTGCTACAACCACTACCTATTCCTGATTGGAAGTGGGATAAGATTGGCATGGATTTCATCACCGGATTGCCAAGGACGAGGTCTGGATATGATTCTATTTGGGTAGTGGTAGATCGCCTCACTAAAGTGGCTCATTTCATACCCGTGAAGACAACCTATACAAGTGCTAAGTTGGCCAAGGTCTATATGAATAGGATCGTGTGTCTGCATGGAGTACCCAAGAGTATTGTGTATGATAGGGGAACTCAGTTCACTTCTCATTTTTGGAGGCAACTACATGAGTCATTGGGAACGAGATTGGAATTCAAGATCGCTTTTTATCCTCGATCGATGGATGCACAAAAGGACCAACCAGATTCTAGAAGATATGTTGAGGGCATGTGCTCTAGACTATGGAGCCAGTTGGGATGAAAGTCTGCCTTACGCAGAGTTCTCTTACAATAAAAGTTATCAAGCCAGTATTGAGATGGCACCATTTGAGTTTCTCTATGGGAGAAAGTGTACCACCCCATTGCTATGGAGTGGTGTGGGAGAAAGAAATTTTCGGGCCAGAACTAATCAAAGAGGCTGAAGAGAAAGTCAAGTTGGTAAAAGACAGATTGAAGATAGCACAGTCCCGACAAAAGAGCTACGCAGATCCTAAGCGTAGAGAGGTCACCTATGAGGTGGGTGATAGAGCTTATCTTAGAGTGTCACCACTTCGTGGAGTGAAGAGATTTGGAGTCAAAGGAAAACTGGCCCCAAGATATGTTGGACCATTCAATATTCTGAGTCATAAAGGAGAAGTAGCTTATGAAATTGAAAAACCTATCAAGATTCTTGAGACTGCAGAAAGAGTTACTCGGACTATGTAACACCCTCAAAATCGGACCTATGCAAGTTTTAGCAAAACTCGCCAAACCCGCATAGAAACGATTCAAAGGTGCCCACCAGGCACTTTCGTGCGGGTGGAAAACGAAGTAATAACATTACACAACAGTCCTCGATGGGACCCATGACAGATATATACAACAAATGACTCAAAGAGTCAAGAATACGATATAATATACAAAGATCCAAATCACCTTGAAAATGATAGAGCGTCCAGCTACGGACAAGATGCAAATGGGCTAAGAGCCCCAAGAATAACCAATGGCGTCCATAACCCTGCCTGTGCCAAGCCGGAAGGGTAACCTGCTAACGGCGCATCTCAAAACCTGCTTAAACAAAAGGTGCCAAAAGGGCAAAGGAAAACAGGAGCGTCAAGATCGAGGCCAAGACTGGCATGAGGCTAGAATTCCAGGTCCTCTCCTACATAGGTATGGTGGACTGGCGGCAGCATGCACTAAACAACCTATAGAGACTCGATACAATGGCGGCAATTAGAGAGGTAAGAAAGTCCTAGTCGGAACCAACTGATGCTACCATCAAACAAACCCATCTGGCGTTTCCCTCGAGACCAAACGAGGAAGTCAACCGAGGAACTCACACCGCTGGCAGTTTTACTTATTCGCTATCGTTGGAGCAATTACTAGTCGGTTTAGATAATCATCACGATAAGATAAGCAATGGGCACTTTTAGTTAACCATTGTTATAGTTGCAACAATTACTAATCGACACAGATAGCATGAGATAAACCCAAAACCCAGCTTGTTGGTACTTTTATTAAGCCATTCCGCTAGAAGTTGCAATACTTACTAGTTAGATGCCATTGTCGCAAGCGACAAACCAAACAAGCAATTGTGGGCAGTATTGATTAGCCTTTCCATTATAGTGAAGCTGATTACTAGTCATTATAAGTCAAATTTATAGCAATAAACGTTAGTTATGCTTGTCTATGGTCGAGATCTGCTCCAAGTCGTCCATATCCGCGGACACGGCTTTGAAAAGTTTTACCGGCCGGGTGCACCAATAGCAACACACGCTCGATCAACCCTAAAACCAAATCAAAACCCAACGAGGCTTTCACGATCGAACAATCACAGATTCAGAAATATTTCAGGGGCCACCCTTGAGTCTACCCGCAACGGTAAGCAAGCTCGAGACGGACTCAAGGTTGTGGGGACTACGGTGAACGATCGGGAACCCAAAATCGGGCTTGTCGACACAGCGGAATCGTGCCACTATCCTAAACAGATGTGCTATCTGTCGCACAATTTAAATACATAAGTAGCATGGCATAAGTACAGATCGTAAATAAAACCTCAAACTAGTTTGTGGCCCCAAGAAATAAGACGGAATCAAGCTCGCCTGGGGTCCCATATACCTCCCGGATGTGGATAGCGCGATAAATCAAGGAACAGTATCAAGTACTGGGTCTTACGGACACAAGTGGGCTCGAAACCAAATATTATCTATCACCCACCGATGCCTCTCGCTTATTTCAATTTTAGTTGTTAAACAGGAATTAAAGTGTGCGATAAGTAAAACTATGATCATCTCCAACATCAAACATGCGGCATTACTCCAACAATCGTGGTAATGAGCGACACACAACAAGACTTGAGCAAGAGACTACGACGTAAGTCCAACTATCTACCAAACAACAGGTAATAGGATGTGTCCAAGGCAATATAGGGCTGCACGGTATATCACAGGTACGGAAACTAAAGCATCGCAACTCAGATAGCAATAGATCAACAGGAGGGAATAAATACTATAAAAGTAAGATAGGCAGAAAGGGGGAGATGCTCGCCTGAAAACATTGCCGAAGGTTCAACCGAAGATCGGGGCGAAGCTCACATCAACTCAACGGCCTTATCCGCGAAGAACCAAAACACTAGAAGAAACACCAGATGCACTATTTAATACAACGGCAGAAGATCGGCATGATGCATGTATGATGCAGGGCATGGCAGAAGTGCGATGCAATTAGGCCATATTAAGTGGAACCGGGGTCCCGACAATTAATTAGATGGTTCAAGTTATTTATCTACCCCGCAAATTAAATGTTGTTTTAACATGGCAAGAGATAGCACCGGTTCGCTACACAAGTTTAGATGAGGTCAATATGAGACTAGATTTGCCCGCATATGGGCCCCATATTTAATTATGAGGTGAATCGGCATAAGGCCCCCAATCCACATGATATGCATGCGAGATGAATGATTTAATGTGCAACAAGTTGTTGTTATATTATAAAATAAGGGTTCGGGAAGGATTCACACTTTGAGGGGTCTCGACGATCTTGGGGTTCCCGGGGGTTCGGGTTCGGGGTCGGTCTCGGGGTTCGGATCTGGGGTTCGGGGTTCGACGGAACGTTCTCAGATGACGGGGTAGATCTTGGCGCATTCGCGGTGGTCGGCCATGTTGTCGGTCTTGGCGTTCGGGATGAAGCACTTGTCGCACCGGGGTCTCGGTGTCCTCGGATCCGATTGACGATCTTGGCGTCCGGCGGTAGGTCTTGTTGGTTTCACTCCGAGGGGCTTGCTGTTCTGTAGCGTAGATCATGGTTCATCGGGGTCCGGGGTTCGCCGCTCCGTGAGGTAGATCTTGTCGACTGTGCGTCATCGCCCCTAGTTTCCGCGATGAAGTACTCGGGGTTCCACTCGTTTGTCGGTGTCGAGCTCGTTGTCGCAATTAACTTGAAGTGTTTATGGCCTTTACGGGATGGGTCCTCAAACTCTGGGAAGGCGTCCTTGCTGCTCGGGCTTCAATGTCGATGACGGGCTTGACATGGCGTCGACCGTGGTCAAACATCTGCAAACATGGCGGCTTCGCGACCTTGCCGATGAGGGAGTCCTTGTGGTGTCGTTTTGGGCCTCGGAGCTGGACGATACACGGGGAGCTTGCGTCGGTGTGGTCTTGGCGATTCCGTGTCGAAGGCCCGCGGAAGATCATGGTCACCGGATTCAAGCAGCGGTAGCAACGATGTTTGGTGCAGGGCGGGACGGCCACGCTCGCGAGCCAGAGAGGCCTGCCAGGCTCGACGCGGCACAAAGGTGAGGTAGATGTGCTGCGAGGCGGCGGCTCAGACAGAGGATGAAAGGGCGCGGGGCCGAGGAGGTTGCGTCGGCGGCGGGGCACGCGGCCGAGGTCGCCGGCCAAGGGAGCAGCGGAGGCGGGCGACAGGAAAGGCCCCGACGGGCGGCGAATCCACGACTCGAACTGGCGGCAGAAGGGACAGAGGCCATGTGAGGAGGCTCGCGGGAGCGCGGGTTGGAGGAGGCACGCGGCGCGAAAGCTTAGTGGAGGCCAGCGATGGCCGGAGCTTCATGGGCGAGGCGAAAGCGCCGAGAAGGAGCTCATGGGACGGGGTTTAGCGGCGGAGACTTTGCCGGGCAAGCGGCCCGCCTGGCCGGATGCGGGAAGAAGGAGGCGGGAGAGGAAGAGGAGCCGGTGGCTGGGGAGGGCGAGGTGGGCGGGAGGCGGGCTGCCTGGGTGAGGGTCGGCGCCGGAGCTAGGGGAGAAGGGCGGGCCAGAGGTAGAGGAGAGGGGGGGAGACACGCAGGACGGTGGCTCAAGGAGGAAGATAGGTGGGAGGGAGGCGTGGGGTGCGGTGTGGTGGGGCCCAGGCGTGGGGAGAAGGGGTTGTGGGACCCGGGGGTCAGGGGAAGCGGTCCAGGGGAGGGCGGGGTCGCGCAGGGTGGGGTTTGTCGGCTGGGGTGGCGTGTGAGTGTGTTCCTGGGAGAGAGAGGGGAGAGAGATAAGGTGGGGAGGGGAGAGGTGACATGGCGAGTGGTGATTGGTGGATGGGGGAGGGACAAAGGTGGCGGCACCGATTGGCTGGTGATGTGGTCGGGTGTTTGGGTAGGTAGTTGGTAGCTATAGGATTTAGAGGTTGGACCGATTTTAAAATCCTGGGGGTGGTCGTTCGGGTCGATCTGGCCCGTTCGACTGCCCCCACTAAAATAATAAATATTTTAGTGGTTTTCAACTGACGTTTGCAAACCGATAGCGGACAACAAAATAATCCGGTGACCCGGTTTTTGATATTTGAATAATTATGGGGCGTTTTAGAAACAAAACATGCTTTGCGAAAAATAGTTTTATGCAAACAATGCATGATGATGACGATGCGATGCACAAATTCAACGCGATTTCCTAGTAGTGGTTTTTGCGGGATGCCACAATTCGACACCACTAACAATGGATCTCGCCCTCGAGATCCGCCTCATGGTACCGGAAGGAAGGTCGGTGATCTGCCTTCGCCGTGTAGATCTTCGCGACACCACTAACGATGGTTCCTTCTTCATCTTGAAAACGGCGACACCACCAACAAAGGGTCGTTGCTCCTGATCGTCGAGAGAACACTCCGGGAACAAAAGGTCGAAGGTAGAGGTATCGCAAATAAAGCCACCCCTAACTTCCGTGGACGGAGTAAAATTGCTGGATCCACTGATTCGACGTACAAGAGCGAATGATAATAGCAGTGGTAGGGTAGCTACTCCATCCCGCACTCAAACCATTACTCTGCACGCGAATAGACGGATTATGCAACCAACTCTCGGAATTAGACTGAAGATCTCGACAAGCGAGGTTTAGGAACAAAGGAATGTTGCCAGCAGAAATCATATGAAATACACACTGATTAGGTTCCGCGATGGTTCCATTGGCATGAACAACACATGCTCAAGGTTAACTCCAACTTCACCAAAGCTCGTCCTTCTCATATGTTTTTCAACGACACTGATATCCAGCAAGGAACACATATGGATAAGGAGCTCAAGAACAAAAGATTGGAGGAAGGGTACAAGACAAGTTGCATTGATGATCGAAGCACCTCCGTTACAAAAGGAAGAAAGCGAAACCCTGAAGGTACGACGGAAACCCAACCGCGAGAAATCCTGGACTCGAAGAGAGAGAAGAGAGCGGATTCAAAACACGTAGAGGTAAGAGGAGAACAGCAGAGGGGTAAGGAGTAAAATCAGACCTATTCAGAACTATCCAACCGATTTTGGAAAATAGTTTTGACACTCTACTGCGGCCGTTAGCTAGGTTATCCTACAGGCTGGACTTGTGGGGTATCAGAATCACTGTTTGTGCTCGATACCACCAGAACACCCTCATAATCGGACCTATGCAAGTTTTAGCAAAATCGCCAAACCCGCATAGAACCGATTCAAAGGTGCCACCAGCACTTTCGCAAGGGTGGAAAACGAAGTAATAACATTACACAACAGTCCTCGATGGGACCCACAGAGCAGATATATACAACAGCGACTCAAAGAGTCAAGAATACAGATATAATATACAAAGATCAAAATCACCTTGAAAATGATAGAGCGTCCGACTACGGACAAGATGCAAATGGGGCTAAGAGCCCTGAAGAATAACCAATGGCGTCCATAACGCCTGTGCCAAGCTAAGGGTAACCACTGCTAACGGCCGTGATCTCAAAACCTGCTTAAACAAAAAGGGTGCCGACAAAGGGCAAAGGAAAAGGAGGAGCGTCAAGATCCAAGACACGGCGAGAGGCTAGAATCAAGGTCCTCGCCTACATAGGTATGGTCGAGCGGCGTGAAAGATGCACTAAACAACCTATAGAGACTCGATACAACTGGCGGCAATTAGAGAGGGGTAAGAAAGTCCTAGTCGGAACCAACCTGATGCTACCATCAAACAAACCCATCCTGGCGTTTCCCCCTCGAGACCAAACGAGGAAGTCAACCGAGGAACTCACACCGTTGGCAGTTTTACTTATTCAGTTATCGTTGGAGCAATTACTAGTCAGGTTTAGATAATCATCCTGATAAGATAAGCAATGGGCACTTTTAGTTAACCATTCTGTTATAGTTGCAACAATTACTAATCAGATACAGATAGCATGAGATAAACCCGAAACCCAGCAGTTGTTGGTACTTTTATTAAGCCATTCCGCTAGAAGTTGCAATACTTACTAGTTAGATGCCATTGTCGCAAGCGACAAACCAAACAAGCAATTGTGGGCAGTATTAATTAGCCATTCCATTATAGTGAAGCTGATTACTAGTCATTATAAGTCAAATTTATAGCAATAAACGTTAGTTATGCTTGTCTATGGTCGAGATACTGTGCTCCAAGTCGTCCATATCCATGACACGGCTTCGAGAAAGTTTTACCCGCCGGTGCACCAATAGCAACACACGATCAACCTGAAAAACCAAATCAAAACCCAACGAGGCTTTCAATCAACAATCACAGGATTCAGAAATATTTCAGGGGCCACCCTTGGAGTCTACCCGCAACGGTAAGCAAGCTCCGACGGACTCAAGGTTGTGGGACGGTCAGGAACGATCGGGAACCCAAAAGCTGGCTTGTCCACACCGCGGAATCGTGCCACTATCCTAAACCGCAAAGTGTGCTATCTGTCGCACAATTTACATACATAAAGTAGCATGGCATAAGTACAGTATCTTAAATAAAACCTCAAACTAGTTTGTGGCCCCAAGAAATAAGACGGAATCAAGCTCGCCTCGGGGGTCCCATATACCTCCGGATGTGGATAGCGCGATAAATCAAGGAACAGTATCAAGTACTGGGTCTTACGGACACAAGTGGCGTGGAAACCAAATATTATCTATCACCCACCGATGCCTCGCTTATTTCAATTTTAGTTGTTAAACAGGAATTAAAGTGTGCGATAAGTAAAACTATGATCATCTCCAACATCAAACATGCGGCATTACTCCAACAATCGTGGGTAATCGACTTACACGCAATGAACTTGAGCAACATCACGACGCCATAAGTCCAACTATCTACCAAACAATGTAATAGGATGTGTCCAAGGCAATATAGGGTTGCACGGTATATCACAGTACGGAAACTAAAGCATCGCAACTCGATAGCAATAGATCAACAGGAGGAATAAATACTATAAAAGTAAGATAGGAAAGGGGAGATGCTCACCAAAAACATTGTCAAGGTTCAACCGAAGATCGGCGAAGCTCACATCAACTCAACGGCCTTATCCGAAGAACCAAAACACTAGAAGAAACACCGATGCACTATTTAATACAACGCGGAAGATCGGCATGATGCATGTATGATGCAGGGCATGGCAGAAGTGCGATGCAATTAGGCCATATTAAGTGGAACCGCGGTCCCGACAATTAATTAGATGGTTCAAGTTATTTATCTACCCCGCAAATTAAATGTTGTTTTAACATGGCAAGAGATAGCACCGGTTCGCTACACAAGTTTAGATGAGGTCAATATGAGACTATATTTGCCCGCATATGGGACCCATATTTAATTATGAGGTGAATCGGCATAAGGCCCCCAATCCACATGATATGCATGCGAGATGAATGATTTAATGTGCAACAAGTTGTTGTTATATTATAAAATAAGGGTTCGGGAAGGATTCACACTTTGAGGGGTCTCGACGATCTTGGGGTTCCGGGGTTCGGGTTCGGGTCGGTCTCGGGTTCGGATCTCGGGTTCGGGTTTCGGGAACGTTCTCGGATGACGGGTAGATCTTGGCGCATTCGCGGTGGTCGCCATGTTGTCGGTCTTGGCGTCGATGAAGCACTTGTACCGGGGTCTCGTGTCCTCGGATCCGATTGACGATCTTGGCGTCCGCGGTAGGTCTTGTTGGTTTCACTCCGAGGGGCTTGCTGTCAGGCGTAGATCATGGTTCATCGGGTCCGGTTCGCCGCTCCGTGAGGTAGATCTTGTCGATGGGCGCCATCGCCCCTAGTTCGCGATGAAGTACTCGGGTTCCACTCGTTTGTCGAGCTCGTTGTCACAATTAACTTGAAGTGTTTATGGCCTTTACGGATGGGTCCTCAAACTCGGGAAGGCGCCCTGCCGCTTCAATGTCGATGACGGGCTTGACATGGCGTCGATCGTGGTCAAACATCTTGGCCAAACAGATGGCGGCTTCGCGACGACCTTGTCGATGAGGGAGTCCTTGTGGTGTCATTTTGGGCCTCGGCGCTGGACGATACACGGGGAGCTTGCGTCGGTGTGGTCTTGGCGATTCCGTGTCGAAGGCCCGCGGAAGATCATGGTCACCGGATTCAAGCAGCGGTAGCAACGATGTTTGGTGCAGGGTGGGACGGCCACGCTCGCGAGCCAGAGAGGCCTGCCAGGCTCGACGCGGCACAAAGGTGAGGTAGATGTGCTGCGAGGCGGCGGCTCAGACAGAGGATGAAATGGCGCGGGGCCGAGGAGGTTGCGTCGGCGGCGGGGTATGCGGCCGAGGTCGTCGGCGACCGGGGGAGCAGCGGGCGGAGGCGGGGCGACGGAGGAAAGGCCCGGCGACGGCGGGCGGTTACGACCTCGAAGCGCCAAGCGGCACAGGCGGCCGCGGGAGGCTCGCGAGGGAGCGCGTGAGGGAGGAGCTACCGGCGCGCGAAGCTTGGTGGAGGCCCGCGGGCGATGGCGGAGCTCAAGGCGGGCAGAGGCAGAGCGCGGGAGAAGGAGCTATGGGACGGGTTTGGCGAGCGGAGACGGTTGCTGGCGCAGGCGAGCCCCTGGCCGGATGCGGGAAGAAGGAGGGGAGAGGAAGAGGACGCGGCGGTGGCCTGGGGACGAGGCGAGGTGGGCGCGGGAGGCGGGCTGCGCCGGCGGGGTGAGGGTCGGCGCCGGAGCTAGGGGGAGAAGGGCGGGGCCGCGCGGGGCAGAGGAGGGGCAGGGGGCCAGGCCACGCGGGGCGGACGGGGTGGCTCGCGTGAGGAAGATAGGTTGGTGGGGAGGGAGCGTGGGGTG
Source organism: Avena longiglumis (assembly GCA_030063025.1). Taxonomy (NCBI): domain Eukaryota; kingdom Viridiplantae; phylum Streptophyta; class Magnoliopsida; order Poales; family Poaceae; genus Avena; species Avena longiglumis. The sequence goes on from CP125976.1 coordinate 180,121,206, forward strand.
CGGTGTGGTGGGGCCCAGGCGTGGGGAGAAGGGGTTGTGGGACCCGGGGTCGGAAGGCAGTCCAGGGAGGCGGGTCATGGTGGGGTTTGTCGGCTGGGGTGGTGTGTGAGTGTGTGTCTGGGAGAGAGAGGGGAGAGAGATAAGGTGGGGAGGGGAGAGGTGACATGGCGAGTGGTGATTGGTGGATGGGGGAGGGACAGCCGAGGTGGCGGGCACCGATTGGCCAGGGTGATGTGGCTGGGGTGTTTGGGTAGGTAGCTGGGTAGCTATAGGATTTAGAGGTTGGACCGATTTTAAAATCCTGGGGGTGGTCGATCCGCCTGCTCGATCGCCTTCCCACTAAAATAATAATATTTTAGTGGTTTTCAATGACGTTTGCAAACCGATAGCGGACAACAAAATAATCCGTGACCTGGTTTTGATATTTGAATAATTATGGGGTTTTAGAAACAAAACATGCTTTGCGAAAAATAGTTTTATGCAAACAATGCATGATGATGACGATGCGATGCACAAATTCAACGCGATTTCCTAGTAGTGGTTTTTGCGGGATGCCACAGACTAAGACTATCAAATTCTGCAAAGTTCAATGGAACCATCATTCCGAAGAAGAAGCAACGTGGGAAAGAGAAGATGATCTTTGGAAAGACGACCCTCACCTATTTCCTAGCCAATCCGAATCTCGAGGGAGAGATTCACCTTAAGGGGGTTAGATTTGTAACATCCCTAAAATCATGTTTTCAAATATTGCATATCATCCATGCATTCATGATCATTTTAGGATCATTTTCAAAGTTTTACAAAAATAGAAGCATTTGGATGCTTATTATTTTATGTAAGGAAAGCATTGATGCAATGCTACTCTCTAATGAGAGATTATTGTTTTAAAACAAGATTGTTTGTTCATGAACTGGTTTGGTTGTTTTCCCAAGCTTGGATACAAATTCAAAAACAAAATATGATTTCAAAACTAGTTTTAGATATTTATTAAAACATTGGCAAAGACATTGTTTTCTTTGAAAACTCCAAAGGACCAAGAAGGTTTGGTGAAACAACATGGCTTTACACTTAAATATGTGCATGTTTCACTTTATAAAAATCCAGAAAGAACTTGAAATCAAACACATTTGAATTCATTTGAAAATGTTTCCTGAAAATCGAAATAGAAAAAGAAAAAGGATAAAGAATCAGAACTGGGCCAGGCGCTACCCTTTCGGCCCAGTAGACAAAACAGCCCACCCGGGGTTCCCTCTTCCCCTTTGTTTCTCACTGCAACCACGCACAACCACACGCTGACAGCCCGACCCCACATGCCCCGTCATCGTCGTCCCCAAACCCCGCCCACGACCTGGCCTTGCCGTTTCCTCCCTCTCCTTCACTGTCGCGTTTAAATTCGGTTAATTGCCGTTGATTGCGTGTGTGATCCTCGCCCCCGCTCCAGCTACTTAATCCCCTCCCCCTCGCGACCATTTCCCCCAACATAGCTAGCCAGAAGCGCCGCCAGGCTCCGCAAATTCTTGCTTGCACCGCCGTTGTCCCGACGAGCTCCGACGACTGATTCCGGTGAGTTTCGAGCGCCCCTCGCTTCCTCCTTGACCCAATCGAGTTCGCCATGCCTCTTTGCTTCTCCTAATGCTTTTGGTTTGCCCGCGCATGACCCAGGTCGCCATCCCCTACCACCTCAGCAAACGATAAAACCGCCGCCCAACTCCAGTGAACGATTTAGGTAATATCAGACCGCCCCTTGCTTTCTCTCTGACCCTATCTTGATTGCCAGCTTGTTGTGCACACCCTGACGCCTTTTCTTTGTGTTAGGGCGGTCCACATCGTCGGCAACATCGTCGTATGCAGGAACCCGACATCGCCCGCAACTCCGACGAGCCCCAGTGACCTCCACAGTGCGCCCCCGTCCACGCCAGCAAGTAGTTGAGCATCAGCGCGACCTTGCGAGTTCGGTAAGCCCTTCCACTGACCCCAACCCCCTTTGTAGCTGCCGGAACATCTCTGATAGAGCCGCGCCGCCGTCACTAGCGCCGCCCATCTGTGGTCGCTTGCTCGATAGCCGTTTGATCTAGATCTAGCGCATAGGAATAGATCACTTATCGAAGGGGTACATGTTAGATCTGGTCGTGCGTTTTAATTTAGATCCTATGGCTCTTGTTGATCGATCCAGCCGAAACGGTATCAGCCAATCAGGACATGACGCGTGGCCTGCTATTCGTTTTAAAAATAGAATTTAGATCTATTAGTGAAACAAACTTGCAAAATTCATAACTTTTGATCCACACGTTCAAATTTTACAAATTTTATATCATTGGAATCAGGAGAGAGAATGCTATCCATTTATGTAATGTGTTTAATGTTTTTCTCCTGTAAAATTGGTTATTTTTTCATAGAAATTTATAGGCTTATTTTGAGTATAAAAATGATTTGAAAAATGATTTAAAGATCAAATAAAGTTTATTTAGTGTGTCTTGGTCTTGTTTATTATTCAGTACTGTATACTTGTCTTGTTTGGTGTAGAAAATCATCACATGGCATTTGCATGCATTCATATATTTTTGTTTGTATATTTTGATATGTGAATTTGGTGCCATTATTTTATGTGTAGATTTTGGTGCTAATAGTGATTGTGGTTGTGAAGATTGTTTCTACTCCCCAAACTACCAAGGCAAGTGGTGCTTCATGTTTCTATCCCAATATTTTTACCTATTCATTAGAAATATTTGGTATAGGACTTGCATGATTATTTTGCTAAGTATCTATATGCTATGCTTGGGAAATCCTAGTAGTTGGAGTAATGTTAGAATTTCCTCTAAGTTAAGATACTTGCTATTTCCATGCTTAGCCTAGCTAGTAGCAACCAAGGGTGGATTATATATTCATGCTATGAGAAATAATTCTAAGTCTTTGACTTATGTTTTGCTTAATAAAACAACTAAGTGAATGAAACACCTGGGAATGGAAAGATTGGTTTGTGTTGAGTGGTTACACAAGGCCCATTTCTATGGTTTACCTTGTGTATCACACTTGTGGAAATACACCCAGGAACAAAGGGATTTGAGATGCCAAATGTTAAGAAGCTTCTAGTGCAGCCACATGGCATTATGGGCTCTGCCTGGATCACATAGGTTGCAATAACTTAGCCATTTGGACAGTTGGTGGTAGTGGGATGATAGGTTGGAACGCATCCATTTGGTCTAAGGGAAGGCTTCTGAAAGGTCCTGTCTTGGTGAAAATCAAGTCTTGTGGGTAAAGTGCACAATCTCTGCAGATGGAAGAATCTAAGTACTTAGCCATGTCCCTGGTATTGGACAACTTGAGCATCAAGACATGGAAGCTATCAAGAATCTCCTCATCCCAATTTTCTAAGTTAAAACTTGTGGTTGAACAAGGGGGAAGGTTCACCAATTTCTATTGGTGGTTCCTTGGGAAAGTTTTGTCAAAGAAAAACTTAGTGTTTTCAACTAATAGGTAAAGCCTATTTTGAGCAAAGCAAGCCTAAGCTACACTTAGCCAAATGCATGTAGTAACTAGATGTTAATATTCTACTAAGGTATCACTTTCTAATACTATTCCAATGTATTGACCCACTGTGGCTGTAACTTGTGATGTTGCAGGTTATTCTGATGATGATTAGGGGTTATGAGTCTACACTCAACATGCTTGTCTGTGGCACATGAAGATGAAGACTTATTTATATTGTTATGGTTGAACTCTTGTATTAGGCCTATGTCCATGGAGTTGTAAAAGACTATGTTTGTCTCTGGAATGATTTGTAATAATGACCTTTGTTTCTGTGTACTCCATCTTAAACTGTGGATGCTAGCATTGATCCAGGGACTAGCATTGCAATCACATGGATCCTTACCTTTATAAGGGAGGGATCTTACATCCAACAAACACCACAAGTTCAAAGAGACATCCAACTGCAAATATAACTCATAACAAATATTCAATCTAGCCAAAGTGCCACACACGGTATGCCCGCTATCACTTTCACACACGTGGGGAAAATCATAGATCTATTAAAGCACAAAGAGTATTTATGTAGACTCAAGCCTAAGTGCCACCATGGCGTGCACGCTGTCACTTTCACACACACGGGGAGAGCAGAGATCTAATGAAGCACTTGAGTAACAAGGTAGATCTACTTGATTACAAAGCTCATGGCCACAAGATCATGCATAGATAGAGAGATGAACACATAGCTATCGGTAGAGCACTTAGCCTCGAAGGAGAACTACTCCCTCCTCATCATGGGAATCAAGAAAGGTGATGGAGATGGTGGTGGAGATCAATGGAGATGGCTCCGGGGGCACTTCCCCATCCAGGTGTCTTGAACAAAGACTTTCCATCCTCGAATCTCCTTCCTTGGCAAGCGCATCGAACTTTTCTGGAAGTATGGTGGAATATTTAGGGTTTTCTCCCTGGGGGCTTCTTATAGGTGAAGGAGGCAAGGTCGGTGGGGAGCCAGGGGGCCCACACCCCGTGTAGGTGCCACCAGGGCTTGCCCGCGCCCTACTCTGTCTCAGCTTCGTGGTTCCGTGTTAGTCTGGGAAAAATAATGACTTTGGCTTTTGTCCCGTCCAATTCCGAGAATATTGATTTTCTGCCTTTCTAGAACCAAAAACAGAAGAAAACAGGCAACTGGCACTGTGGCATCTTTTTAATAGGTTAGTACTATAAAGTGTATAAAAATACCTCAAAGTGAAGACAAAACAAAGCAAAGTAGATACTAAACAAGCAGGGAGCATCAAAAATTATAGATACGTTTCCGATGTATCACTCATCCAATCCCTACCAACCCCAAAGCCTACAGCGGGGGATTACTCACTCATGGATGAGGGAAACATGGATATTTGATGGAGAAGGCGTTGGTGATGACGATGATACTCCCCAAATTCCTCGTCTCGTCAGGGTGCCGGAACGGAGTTTCTGGTTCCAAATCTTGGTCTCTGGTGGTGGTGGCGCAGCGGAACTCTTTTTGGAAAAACGATGAACCCCCCTCGGTTTTTAGGTCAAGGGGTAACTTATAGGCGCAGAGGGAACACGAGGGGGTGCCTGGGGTGGCCGCACCCCCTAGACGCGGGCTGGGCCCACCCGCACCTGGCAAGGGTGTGGCCCCCCAGGCCTCCACTCCGTCTCATACTCTGGCTCCGCGTGTCTTCTGGTGAAATAGGATTTTTGGCATATTTTCCGAGATTTTTTCATGTAGTTGATTTTCTGTACAAAAACTAGACACCAAGGTAATTCTGCTGAAAACAGTGTCAGTCCGTGTTAGTTGTATCAATCACACAAGTTTAGAGGAGAAACAATAGGAAAAGTGTTCGGGAAAGTAGATATGTTTTGGACGTATCAAATCCCCCAAGCTTAGCTTATTGCTTGTCCTCAAGCAATTCAGTTGAAAACTGAGTGCGATAAAAGAACTTTCACGAACACATTTGCTTCATATGATGTAAATATTCTCAGTATAGGAGTAGATACTTAAACCATTCATGATAAGAAGTATGCAACTAAGTCTACTCAATAGTCATTGCAATCTATGAAGAGAAACCAACTCAATAATGATAAGTAGCAAGACACATAAACATAAGAAACATTGCAATGCTCATAATAAGGTATGATAGAGTGGTATCTTGCTTGCCTTTGTTTGTAGAGCACAATGTAAATGCCAAGGCACCTCTAAAGTTCAAGTGAAGACTAGAAGTAAAGATATCAGAGATACAAGCATCAAAGTCATGACATAATTACCCAAGTTTTGTAACAAACACAAGAATGACAACTATGCTCTCAAGAAGGTGCTCATAGAATAAGTGGTGACTCAACAAGGAAGTGGAAAGGTTTTGTAAAGTTTGAAAGGCTTCCAAATGCTGAAAGAAAGGTACTCATTAGCTTTGAGCTCTCATTGCCCCTATCATAGGCATCTTTATGTGTTTAAGGTGAAAGTGAGGTCCAATCTGAGTTATATGCTTGACAGACCATAAACTGGAAATCCCGTGTCCCTTGAGGACGAGGGCCGCTCAGCATGCTACTCAACTTTGGTTACCTGTAAGGTCTTGTCATTGTAAATACATGCATATAATAGAGAACCGCCAATGGGGTACCCCTTGCACATGATATAGGAGCTATCCCATGATCAAAATGACAAGGAAAGCAGACAATGAGCATCTCACCAATCTTTTTATTTACTATGTGCATAGCTTTTTATTGAGGATGCTTCATAAATGCTCATTATGGTGATGCTGCAAGTTTCCACCATGATTAGGCATGGCTTAGGCTAGAGGCCCAAGTGTTTCTCCAATACAATGTATAGACTCCATGAACTCACAAGCTCCCCTTTATTTCACACCGACGACATCTGCAAACAAAAGAGCAGGGTATCAACTAGATAAAATATCCAAAAATTATTGAAAGCGTTCCCCGTGACAGCACGGTTCTGCTGACTCCTAGCATATAATTTGCAAGCATATATCTTTCATGGACATTTCACAATGGTTCAGTATTATTAAGTGCAAGGAATAAAGTGTGCCATCAAGTTCATGAGAGATTTACTAACTAACTTTCTCAAAGCAGTCAAACATTTTATTTGGAAGAAAACAAGGCATATAGAATATGCACTGAAATAGCAAACGATGCTAATAGGTAGGTATGGTGGACAATGTTGGCAATATTGGTTTTGGGAGTTGGATGCACAAGTAGAGATCATAATCAGTGCAGGTGAAGACTAACAAATAACAATAGAGAGGGAGTGACAAACGAGAGAGCAATAACTGTCATAACCATGCTTGCAACAAAACGGGACTAATTATGGCATGAAAGTAATACAAGAACTCTGAGGCAAAATAAATCATCGAGGCTTACTGACTATTGTTTAGTCATATGCATGCATGAGCATGTGCCAAGTCGATTCACATGAAACATTCAGAGGAGGATACCACAATATCATACCAAAATATGAATAAAACAATGCAAGCAAACATTCATATGACATCCTACAAACTATTAGCAAGCTGGATCTAATCACAAGCAAGCAAGAACTACTAAGCATTCATAATAACATACACCCAACATGAACAGACTAAGCATGCTCACAATGATGAGTATATGTACAAGAATGAAAACAAATAGAGTTCGTTACCAGCCTCTTACCATACCTCAAGTTGTCTTTGTCACATCCCAAGAATTTCCAAATCTTGTTATGTGAAAAATACTGAATAAAATAAAACTTTGTTGATTTTCAGGGTGAGAAGAAACTTTTTGAATTCAATTTGGAAAATTTTAAACTTATTTGATCAAAAAAATCCTAAAGGGATTTGAAAATACAAAACCTTTAATAAAGAAAATTTTAAATATTTGGAATTGCTATTTTGGATCTTTTTATAAAAAGATTTGATTTTCAAATGAAAAGAAAGTATTTTAAATAAGGAATATTTTATAAGACAAATTAAAACTTGGCCAAGCCTTTGAAATAAAATATTTCTATTTGATAAAAATAGTAATGATTTATTTAAAATAAAATAATAAGGGTTTAATATCCAAGTTTATTAAAAATAAAAGATTTTACTATTTTAATTAAACATCAAAACTTATTTATTTAATTTAAACAAGTTTTCCAAGTATTCTTTATTTTCAAATAAAACCTACTGATTTGGTTTTGAAGATATTTAGATTTCAAATGGAGATTTTAATTAAATTAAAACCCATTTTATTTAATAACTAATGTCCATTTAATTTAATTATAAATGGACTCTAAAATAAAAATATTATGTTATTTTGGGATTTGAATTATGTTGTTAAACAGAACCAAATTCAATTGCAAAGTGTGGTGAATGTTTGAATTAATTTGGATGCTTGATTTTTTGTTTGAAATTTAAAACAGAAATTAGAAATGGAAAAAGACAAAACATTCAGAAAGGAAAAAAAATGAAAAAGACACACAGCCCAGCAACCAGGCCCAAGCCAACTTTTCCCTCTCAACAACTTTTCACTCGGAAAAAGACCCGAGACGCCGACGAGTGGCCCTTCCTTCTCTCTCGCCTCACCGACAAAGACGGCCCCACACTGCATTCTTTGTTTCCACCCACGACCACGTCCCACCGCTCTGATTGATTGCCGGCCAATTCGCTGATGGCGCAAGAATCCCTCTCGCGACCACTCGCTCTTAAGCACCAATCCCTCCTCTTCCTTTCCCCTCAGACTCCACACCCTGAACGCCACCAGGCTGCGCCAATTTCATCTGAAACCCGCTCTGCTCTGACGAACTCGCGAGCTAATTCCGGCGAGCCCAGCCACCGCCTTGCCTCCCCAACCACACGGGCACATTCCCCAGACCTAGGCGCTTCTTCCGCATTCTCCGCTCAACCGCGGCGCCCAGAGCATCGACCGACAACCTCGACCGCTGCCGCTGTCTGCCTCACTCCGGCGAAGTCCCCTGGTAAGCACCGACCGCCCCGCGCTCTCTCGTTCATGCTCCTACACTCGCCACACTCGACTGCGTCTAATCGTGTCCTCGTTTTCCCTCGGGGCGAACCACAACACCACCCTCGGCAACCACCAGACGAGCCCGCCGCCCAGAGCAACTCCGGCGAGCAATCGCCAGCACATGCGAGCACCCCTTCGCGAAACCAGACGCCGAGCTTCCCACGCCCCGCGATCACGGTGAGCCTCTCCTCCCCTCCGCTCGCTCCCTAGAATGGCCAGACCCCATCGACCAGCGTCGCCGCCATTGCCGCCGCCGCCGCCATGCGCCGCCGCCAAATTTTATGGTCAAACTCATCTAAGCCGTTAGATCCTGATCCAGTGGACGCGATAGATTGACTTAAACCGAACCGGTACGTGTGATCTGATCCGTGCGTTATGACTTAAATCCTACGGCCTGCAGCACGTGATCCAGACGAAGCGGTAGCAGCAAATAGAAACACGCCACGTGTCTCTGTTTAGTTGAATTACAACAGAATTGATCTATTAGATTTCCAATTTTGTAAATTACACAACTTTTGATCCACACGTCCAAAATTTACAAACTTTATATCAATGGAATAAGTGGAACAAGCCCTAGTCAACCATGCAATTTGTTTAGTAAAAAGCCTGTGTTAAAATGTTTGTTTTTGCAGAAACTTTTGAATGCTTGTTTAGGTTAGAAAAATTATTCCAAAATGTTTTTAGGGTTGAAACCTTTGAAAAATGGTTTGCCGTGAACCTACTGACCCTAGGAACCAACCCATGGATTTAAAAATGAATTTTGTGAAGATTAGGAATAAAAACTTGATTTAGCCATTTCTAGCCAAATAAAAATGTTGCTTTTGTTATGAAAAAGATTTTGGAATGAAAACTTTGGGAAAATGATTTGAATCAAACTTACTGACCCTAAACACCAAGTTTTGAGAAACAACAACTTATTTGGTGAACAACATAAAGTTGTTGCTTTGATAAAAATATTTTCCACCACATAAAATAATGATTGGATTTAAAAATGGTTTATGGATAGAACCCTTTTGCAAATGACTTTGCCACTTTAGAAAATGACCACTTTTAACCTTACAAAGTTTAGAGCCTAGTATAAACCATCTTTGCAAATAAAACTATCTTTTGCATGCTTGCATGCATGACCTAATTTCTCTTATTTTATGTGTGTGTTTGATTGTTTGAAAATTGGTTGGAATGCTAGTTGATATTGTGTTTTCTTGATTGATTGTAGTGAAGTTAGAAAAGTGTGAGACTAGCAAGATCAAGAAGTGAACTATCATTCCCTACCAAAAAGGCAAGTGACACTATCATTCAAAGTCCTACTATTTTCATTATACTTAGTGGATTTTGAAACATGCATGAAAAGAGTTTATGTACTTATGCTATGATAAATCCTAATAGGATACCCTATACATTCCTTAGTGAAAACAATGTAGTTGTTACATGCTTATCCATGCTATATTTTGAAAAGAGATACATGTTGAGATTTTATGAGATTGAGAAAAGACTTATGTTTTATATAATAAAACAAGGACTCAATGAACCACCTGGGTGGACAAGGATACTTTGAGTTTTGGAGAAGGTGGCAACAAAAGGAACCATGTCTATGGCCATCTCTTTGTGTTGTGCTCCAAAGGAAAACCACCCAGGAAACTTAGAGATTGAACATGTTTCTCGCACAGTGGCTTCCGTGTACAGCCACATGCTAATTGGGCTCTGGCTTAGTCAACTACATAGTGGAAGACCCATGCATTGGCATCTTCAGGTTAACTAGATTTGTGTAAGGGAGCTGAAACCCTACATTTGTGCCTGGTAGACAAGCTAGCATTTTGTATTGGGAGGACTCCTATGGAAAGACTTTGTCACATTCTCAATCTGCCAGTACTCCATCTTGGTGAGTACTTATCCAGCGGCCACTGGTGGCATCAAGATGAGATTGTGTCATGTGGGTAAAGTGTACAACTTCTGCAGAAGATCAAAATTCTAAGTACTTAGCCACGTCCCCGGTTATGGACAATACTGAGCAACTAAGGCCTGAAGCTATGGAAGATCTCGACATTCCAAATTCTAAAAGAAAACTTTTAAGTGACAACAAAAGACTTGGGGGTACCAAGGAGCTCAAGGGATTTTGATAAAACTTGATGCACTTGGGGGTACCAAGGAGCTCAAGAGATTTTTGACAAGTACTTGAACACTTGGAAATTTACCAAGTAGTTCAAGGGATTTTGAAAAGGATATTTGACAAAAGACCAAAACCATTTTGAAAAGATAGGATAAATTTTTCTTTCTGTAGATGAGCCTAAAACCCTACTTAGCCAAATATGCATGTAATGATAGGATCCACTTATATTAAACATAGTAGTGAAACTTGCCAATACGATTTCAAATGTATTGACCCTTTGTGGCTGTAACTTGTAATGTTGCAGGTTTGATTGATTTTAGTGAAGATTGATTGATTAGGATTACAAAGTCTACACCCAACATGTTTGCCTGTGGCAATTTGAAGATGAAGGACCCCATGATTATAGTTATTCCGCTGCAATGTAATGTAATAGCCAAATGAGCTATGTAAGATGTAATAAAATTATGTTATTCCTGGTTATAAAGTTATATTATGACCTTTGTTTCTTGATATTACATCTTAACTGTGGATGATAGCTATTGATCCAGGGACTAGCATTATAAACACAGGGGAATCTACCTTATTTAAAGGTTGGGACCCTTACAGATGGTATCAGAGCATTGTGTTTCCTGTAGGATTTGTAACCTAGGATTGGACAAAAACCCTTAGAAGAATAGGAGTTGTACTTGTTCCAAAAACTTATTTACAAACACACTTGTAAACTCTTTCCTCAACCACTTTGATTTTGATTCTACATCTCTTCTACTTCAACTTGATGGAAAAACCTACCCCATGACCAAAGACTTCACCATGTACAAAGGACTTCTTCAACTCTAATGACTTCAACATCTTCAACTCTAATGACTTCAACATCTTCAGCATATTCACCAAGGACTTCCAACTTGGATATCACTAAGGACTACTAGTGAAAACCAAGAGACATTAGATTGCCTACCAAAGACATTGATATCAAGTTAGAGTATGGATCATATTGTCCTATGAGGTATGATTATACTAAGTTGTTATTTTCAAGAAAACTTGTTGTTTCCTTCAACTCATTAGTTAAGCTCATAAGTTGTTAAGTAGTTGGTTGCTTGTTGAATGTTTGATGGTTTGATTGTTTGATTGAACTTGGTTGTTTTTGGGTTGTGTGTTAAAACTTCTTAGAAACCTATTCACCAATACTTATCCCTATCAAACCAACAGATGCCTCCCTGTCATGCCAACCCCAACCAAAACAACAATAACTTCACCCCTGAGATGCAACAGATGATGGCAGCTCAGACACAGTTGATGCAGCAGATGACTACATTCATACAGAATCTGAACAACAACAACAACAACAACAACAATAACAACAATCAGAATAATCCTCCAGCACTAGACATGCTCACCAAATTTCTGAAACTTAGGCCTGCAAGATTCTCTGGAACAACTGATCCAATGGAAGATGATGATTGGTTACGTTCAGTGAACAAAGACCTAGTGACTGTTGGTTGCACCGATGAAGAAAAAGTAAGGTTTGCAGCATTTCTGCTTGAAGGACCAGCAGCAACATGGTGGGACAACTTTCAAATCACCAATCCCCTTGAAGATGTGACTTGGGCTATTTTTGAAGATGGATTCAGAACCACTCACATCTCACCTGGAGTAATGTACTTAAAGAAAAAAAAGTTTCATAATCTGAAGCAACGTCACCTCAGTGTGGCTGAGTATATTGAAGAATTCAACAATCTGGCACGCTATGCACCGGATGAAGTTGATACAGATGCTAAGAGAAAGGATAAATTTCTCGAAGGACTTAATGATGAGTTGAACCTGCATAGCTTGCCTATGTCCCAACTTATCAATCACTCGTGACAAAGCCACAATATTGGAAAACAAGATGAATCAAGTTGAGAACAGAAAAGATGAAACATAAACTCAAGAACTATTCAGATCATCAAAGAAGAAGCATTCATACAAAAGAGCAATGAAGATTACGAACCACATCAAGATCACCACAACAACAATGGAAGTGAGAATAATGGAAATGATATCGACAATGGAGATGACCTTGGTCAGAACCAACATGACACATACAGGAAAAAGGACATTAGTCAGTTGCAATGCTATAATTGTAAGGAACTTGGACACTATGCATCAGACTGTCCAGAGAAGAAAAAGAAAAAGGATGCCAGAAGAGCCAATGGAAATGACTCCAATGTGACCCAGAAAGGACATGTGAACCACATTGACATGAATGGAAACTTTGAAGAGATAGAAGAAGTGGATGTCAGGATTTAGAAAACTCAGAAGAGTCAAATAAGGATTCCTTGTCTGGTTATTGTGTTGAACTTTTAGTCAAGTGAACCATCAATGTAAACCTATGAGACTTTATTTTAAGGGTGGTAGTACCCTAGTTATTTTAAGCCTACTTATAACCTCTAGCCTTCCCAAATCTCGGGACGAGATTTATTTTAAGGGTGGTAGCCTGTCACATCCCAAGAATTTCCAAATCTTGTTATGTTAAAAATACTGAATAGAATAAAACTTTGTTGATTTTCAGGGTGAGAAGAAACTTTTTGAATTCAATTTGGAAACTTTCAAACTTATTTGATCAAACAAATCCTAAAGGGATTTGAAAAGACAAAACCTTTAATAAAGAAAAATTTAAATATTTGGAATTGCTATTTTGGATCTTTTTATAAAAAGAATTGATTTTCAAATGAAAAGAAAGTATTTTAAATAAGGAATATTTTATAAGCCAAATTAAAACTTGGACAAGCCTTTGAAATAAAATATTTCTATTTGATAAAAATAGTAAGGGTTTATTTAAAATAAAATAATAAGGATTTAATATCCAAGTTTATTAAAAATAAAAGATTTTACTATTTTAATTAAACATCAAAACTTATTTATTTAATTTAAAAAAGTTTTCCAAGTATTCTTTATTTTCAAATAAAACCTACTGATTTGGTTTTGAAGATATTTAGATTTCAAATGGAGATTTTAATTAAATTAAAACCCATTTTATTTAATAACTAATGTCCATTTTATTTAATTATAAATGGACTCTAAAATAAAAATATTATGTTATTTTGGGATTTGAATTATGTTGTTAAACATAACCAAATTCAATTGCAAAGTGTGGTGAATGTTTGAATTAATTTGGATGCTTGATTTTTTGTTTGAAATTTAAAACAGAAATTAGAAATGGAAAAAGACAAAACATTCAGAAAGGAAAAAAAATGAAACAGACACACAGCCCAGCAACCAGGCCCAGCAGCCCAACTTTTTCCCTCTCAGCGAACCGTTTTTCACTCGGAAAAAGACCCACAGAGACGCTGACGAGTGGCCCCTTCCTTCTCTCTCTCTCCCTCACTGACAGCACGGCCCCACACTTCTGTTCTTCGTTTCCACCCACGACCACGTCCCCAGCCGTTGCTTCGATTGATTATCGGCGTCAATTCGCGTTGATGGCACAGTAAATCCCACTCGCGACCACGCGCTCTTAAGCACCAATCCCTCCTCTTCCTTTCCCCTCAGACTCACACCCTGAACGCCACCAGGCTGCGCCAATTTCATCTGAAACCCGCTCTGCTCCGACGAACTCGCGAGCTAATTCCGGCAAGCCCAGCCACCGCCTTGCCTCCCCAACCACACGGGCACATTCCCCAGACCTAGGCGCTTCTGCATGTACCCTCCATTCAACCGCGGGCGCCCCAGAGCATCGACTCCGACAACCTTCCGACAAGCAATGCGTCGCCTCACTCCGCGAAGTCCTCGTAAGCACCGACGCCCGTGCTCTCGTTCATGCTCTTACACTCGCCACACTCGACTGCGTCTAATCGTGTCCTCGTTTTCCCTCGGGGCGAACCACAGCACCACCCTCGGCGACCACCAGACGAGCCCGCCGCCCACAGCAACTCCGGCGAGCAATCGCTAGAACATGCGAGCGCCCCTTCGTCTGAAACCAGCACGTCGAGCTTCCCCACGTCCTTGCGATCACGGTGAGACTCTCCTCCTCTTCTCTCGCTTCCTAGAACGTCCAGACCACCTCGGATAGAGCGTGCGCCGCGAGTCGTCGCTGCCGGCGCCGCCAGCTTATGGTCAAACTCATCTAAGCTGTTAGATCCTGGTCCAGTGGACGCGATAGATTGACTTAAACCGAACCGGTACGTGTGATCTGAGCCGTGCGTTATGACTTAAATCCTACGGCCTGTAGCGCGTGCTCCAGACAAAGCGGTAGCAGCAAATAGAAACACGCCACGTGTCTCTGTTTAGTTGAATTAGAAAAGAATTGATCTATTAGATTTCCAATTTTGTAAATTGCACAACTTTTGATCCACACGTCCAAAATTTACAAACTTTATATCAATGGAATCAGTCGAACAAGACCTAGCCAACCATGCAATTTGTTTAGTAAAAAGCCTGTGTTAAAATGTTTGTTTTTGCAGAAACTTTTGAATGCTTGTTTAGGTTAGAAAAATTATTCCAAAATGTTTTTAGGGTTGAAACCTTTTCCAAATGATTTGTTGTGAACCTACTGACCCTAGTAACCAACCCATGGATTTAAAAATGAATTTTGTGAAGTTTAGGAATAAAAACTTGATTTAGCCATTTCTAGCCAAATAAAAATGTTGCTTTTGTTATGAAAAAGATTTTGGAATGAAAACTTTGGAAAAATGATTTGAATCAAACCTACTGACCCTAAACACCAAGTTTTGAGAAACAACAACTTATTTGGTGAACAACATAAAGTTGTTGCTTTGATAAAAATATTTTCCACCACATAAAATAATGATTGGATTTAAAAATGGTTTATGGATAGAACCCTTTTGCAAATGACTTTTCCACTTTAGAAAATGACCACTTTTAACCTTACAAAGTTTAGAGCCTAGTATAAACCATCTTTGCAAATAAAACTATCTTTTGCATGCTTGCATGCATGACCTAATTTCTCTTATTTTATGTGTGTGTTTGATTGTTTGAAAATTGGTTGGAATGCTAGTTGATATTGTGTTTGCTTGATTGATTGTAGTGAAGTTAGAAAAGTGTGAGACTAGCAAGATCAAGAAGTTAACTATAATTCCCTACCAAAAAGGCAAGTGACACTATCATTCAAAGTCCTACTATTTTCATTATACTTAGTGGATTTTGAAACATGCATGAAAAGAGTTTCTGTACTTATGCTATGCTAAATCCTAATAGGATACCCTATACATTCCTTAGTGAAAACAATGTAGTTGTTACATGCTTAGCCATGCTATATTTTGAAAAGAGATACATGTTGAGATTTTATGAGATTGAGAAAAGACTTATGTTTTATATAATAAAACAAGGACTCAATGAACCACCTGGGTGGACAATGATACTTTGAGTTTTGGAGAAGGTGGCAACAAAAGGAACCATGTCTATGGCCATATCTTTGTGTTGTGCTCCAAAGGAAAACCACCCAGGAAACTTAGAGATTGAACATGTTTCTCGCACAGTGGCTTCCGTGTACAGCCACATGCTAAATGGGCTCTGGCTTAGTCAACTACATAGTGGAAGACCCATGCATTGGCATCTTCAGGTTAACTAGATTTGTGTAAGGGAGCTGAAACCCTACATTTGTGCCTGGTAGACAAGCTAGCATTTTGTATTGGGAGGACTCCTATGGAAAGACTTTGTCACATTCTCAATCTGCCAGTACTCCATCTTGGTGAGTACTTATCCAGGCCACCGTGGCATCAAGATGAGATTGTGTCATGTGGGTAAAGTGTACAACTTCTGCAGAAGATCAAAATTCTAAGTACTTAGCCATGTCCCCGGTTATGGACAATACTGAGCAACTAAGGCCTGAAGCTATGGAAGATCTCGACATTCCAATTTCTAAAAGAAAACTTTTAAGTGACAACAAAAGACTTGGGGGTACCAAGGAGCTCAAGGGATTTTGATAAAACTTGATGCACTTGGGGGTACCAAGGAGCTCAAGAGATTTTTGACAAGGACTTGAACACTTGGAAATTTACCAAGGAGTTCAAGGGATTTTGAAAAAGAGATTTGACAAAAGACCAAAACCATTTTGAAAAGATAGGATAAATTTTGCTTTCTCCAGATGAGCCTAAAACCCTACTTAGCCAAATATGCATGTAATGATAGGATCCACTTATATTCAACATAGTAGTGAAACTTGCCAATACAATTCAAATGTATTGACCCTTTGTGGCTATAACTTGTAATGTTGCAGGTTTGATTGATTTTAGTGAAGATTGATTGATTAGGATTACAAAGTCTACACCCAACATGTTTGCCTGTGGCAATTTGAAGATGAAGGACCCCATGATTATAGTTATTCCGCTACAATGTAATGTAATAGCCAAATGAGCTATGTAAGATGTAATAAAATTATGTTATTCCTGGTTATAAACTTATATTATGACCTTTGTTTCTTGATATTACATCTTAACTATGGATGCTAGCTATTGATCCAGGGACTAGCATTGTAAACACAGGGGACTCTACCTTATTTAAAGGTTGGGACCCTTACAGTCTTTATCTTCATTATTGCCCTTCACTTGTGTGACTTGAATAATAACATGAAACCAACATCCACTAAGGACATCTGAACCCTGGAAAGAACTCACAAAACCAAAGAAGAACAACAAATATTTTTGGTGTTTTCGATTTTTTTAAAGCAAGCCAAACAAAGCAAAAACAAGCAAAGCAAAATCTTTTTGGATTTTTCTTTTAAGGCAAACCAATACCAAAAAGCAAAGTAACAAACCAAGAGAAACAACGAAAATATTTTTGTGATTTTGAGAAAGCAGCAATAAGAACCAAAAAGAAAGCGAAACAAAGGATAGACAAAGAGATGACCGAACAATTATGTATAGATGAGTGTGATGTCGGTATACCTCGCCCCAAGCTTGCGATGAAGAAGAAGACGCGGCCCAATCATAAGAGGGCTGCTGGTATGAAGACTCTCCCAAGTTGGAGGGCTGAACCGAATCATCTTCGGCATCCACTCCATCATTCTCCTCTTACTAGGAGAGCTCCGCCACATATGTGTCAACCTCCTCCTCCGTGAGCGACCAACCTTGCCTGTTTTCAAAATTAAACAAAGCAAGTGCAGGCAAATAAACTACTTTCTCAGTCCTACCCCCTCTCCAACCTCGGTGAGCAAAAGATAGTTCAAACGGTAAACTTCTCAAATTAGCCCCCAAGGAAACAAAACCATGCTGAATCATGGATTCAAGATCAAGTGTCTCAATGAGGAACTGATAATCTGAATGGTGAGGCTCTAGACCATGGAAAGCTAGCAACCCAGAGGCAATGAGACCTCCACAAAATCCACCCTTCTCGCGGTTAGTAGTAAGACGGTAAGCTATCAAAGCACCCAGATTATAAGATCTATCCCTATTCAAAGCAGCTGCAATAAAATCTAGATCAAAAGAAGATAATTTTCAAGCAATCTTTCTAGCAAGAACACCCTTGGTAATGAAATAGGCAAAATATCTAATAGAGGGGAGCTGAATATTCCGAATTTTACCAATTTCCTTCGAGAAGTCGAAACCTTGGCAAATCTCAGCATATAAATCCATAAGTAACTTGGGCCTCTCCTTGATATTCTCACAAGATCCCTAACAAGGCACTCTAATAGCTGCAAACAAATCAGCAAACAACAGGTCGACAACTATATTGTATATTTTGTAATGGAGCATGGGATTAGATGAAGACCAAGTAAACCGGAAATCTTGCACAACAACCATGGTTAGCTTAACATATTGAAAAGGTTCACCTTCAACAAAGTGTTCCAACCCTGCATTGGTACTCATGGTTTGGAAATCCTGGAAGATTCCCGCGGCTCTCATAAATTTAGGGCATGGATATATGGAAGGGAAGACTCCTTCCTCATGATGAACTTTCATTGGCTCAGGTACCATCAAGTCATATTGATTCAGTGGATATGCACTCATCTTCTTTAAGACCCCATCTTTATAAAGGTAAAGGTCCCTATGATTGCAATGCTAGTCACTGGTGTTGGAGATATGCCCTAGAGGCAAGAATAAATGTAGTTATTATTATATCTTTGTGTTTATGATAAATTTTTACGTTCATGCTATAACAGTATTAACCGGGAACATTAATACTTGTGTGATTTGTAAACTAAATTAGAGTCCCTAGTAAAGCCTCTTTATAATACTAGCTTGTTGGTTAATAGATGATCATGGTTTCCTGATCATGAACATTGAGATGTTGTTGACAACAAGATCATATCATTAGGAGAATGGCATGATGGACATACTCCTATAGATAAGAATAGCATAAAGATCAAGTCATCTTAATAGTTCAATTGCTATAAGCTTTCTGATACATAGTAACCTAATTCCTTCGACCATGAGATCATGCTTATCACCATCACCGGAAGGATGCTTTGATGACATCAAACACCACACCGTAACTGGGTGGCTATAAAGGTGGAATTGAGTATTCGGAAAGTATGGGTTGAGACACATGAATCAAGAGTGGGATTTGTCCATCCATATGACAGATAGATATACTCTGGGCCCTCTTGGAGGAATTTCATTGTCACATCCCAAGATTTTCCAAATCTTGTAATGTGAAAAATAAATAAAATAAAATAAATTATTGTTGAAAATCAGGGTGAAAAGAAACTTTTGTTTTTAAAAAGGAAACTTAAAATCCCATCTTGAACAAACTTTAATTAAAGTTTTAATTCAACAAAAATCCAAATCAAGAGTAATGCTTTCCTTATTGAATGTATCTTGAAATTTAAACACTTGGAATATGAATCCAAACCCTAAACCCTAATGGAATAAAAACATTTCCAAGTTATCTCCAAACCTATGGATTTGATCCATATAAAATCTTGTCAACAAACATTTACAAATGATCAAGAAAGACAAATAGAAATGTTATAAAGCCCTAGAAATTGGTTTCACTTAATTTGTAACCATGGATAAAATCTTATGAATTTAATAAGAAAAAGGAAAAGTAATTTCCAAAGCTAATAAAGAAGCTATCTATAAATCCATACCAAATGGTGAGAAAATAATCCTAAAAGTATTTAAAAGGATAAACAAATATTAAACAAGGTTTTACAAATTGGAATCACCAAGTTTGGATCTCTAAATAAAAAGTTATGGATTTTATAAGATGAAGAAAGAAATATTAAAATAAAGAATTTTTCAAAGACCAAATAAATCTTGGCCTAATCCATTAAGAAAATGGAAAGAATGTAAACCAAATCAAATAAAATAAAAGGATAAAGAATTTCCAAGATAAAATAAAATGGCATTAAAACCATTCTATTCCTATTTTGAGAAAGACAAATCTCTAATAATAATGATCAATAAAATCATGAGAAAATGATATTTGGAATTTACCCAAGTGAAATAAAAGTTGTTTGATCAACTTAAATAAAATAAATCTTCCAAATAAAATTTAGGGAATTAAAACTATATTTAATCCCATTGGAATTAAAACAAATACCCAATCTTAAATGATTAATGAATCATATTAAATATTCTCCAAATAATTCAAGATGAATTATTTTGACACCCTATTAATCAAATAAAAACCTACTGAAAAGATTTGGAAGGATTTAGAAAATTTAAGTTGTGTTTGAAATATTATTAAATCCTATTTGATTTAAAACTAGAGCCTATTTTGAATAATTAAAAGGCCTTAAAACGAATAAATAAATTATTCTAAAAATGATATCAGAATGTTCTATTAATCAATATTTAAACCTACACAAAATCTGGCATAGTTTTGAATTCAAATGAATGTTTGAATTGCTTGTTCAAAATCAAAACAGAAAAATCATTTAAGAAAAAGAAAAATAGAAGCGTAACAAAAAAGGAATCAAGCCGACCTCAGCCTAAGCCCACGGCGGCCCAGCCCCTCCTCCCCGCAGAAAATGATTCGAACGAGAAAACTCACCCGCAGCATCGCTGACAAAATGACCCCGCCGCACCTTCTCTCTCTCGCTGCCAGACGATCCCACGCCCACGTCACCTTCTTCCTCCCCGCGACGACCCCGCCCCTCATTCCTCCCCGGTCGTTATGTCGCCGTTACCTCGCGTTAATACGAAGTATCTCACCATTAAACGCCCCTGCGACCACGCCTACTTAAGCGCCAACATCTCCTCTCCCTTTCCCCTCTGTCACCTCATCATAGCACGCCCCAGGCTGCCAAATTTTCCCCTGCACCACCCTCTGTTCCGACGCCCTCCGGCGACAATTCCGACCAGGTCTCGCCTCCCCTTGTTCCCTCGACCCCTCGAGATCACTCTCCAGCCTCCTGTGCATCTTCCAGTGCCGCTCGTTTAGCCGCGTGTGTCCTGTAACATCGGCAACCTCGACGGCAGTATGACGCCGTCGTCTGCATCCGCTCCGGCGACGCTCCCAGGTAAAGTTCGAACGCGCCTACCCCTCTTCTAGATGCACCCGTACTCGCCGCTTCTGTGTGCAGCTAACGCAACCATTTTTGTGCCTTGGTGTTGCCTGTATCCTCGCCAGCAAAGACAAACAGAGCATGCCCGACGCAGTTGTGAACTCCGGTGAGCAATCCACGGTGACCTCGTGCGCCCCTGGCCTTCCCACGACGACGTTGAGCATCAGCAACGCCCCGCAAACTCGGTGATATACCCCACTCCTCCTCTAGCTCCCTGCATCGCCAGCACCACCCTCGTCCGAGCGCGCCGCCGCTCGCTGTTGACCTAGCGCCGCCAGTCTTTGGTCCAGGCAAGGCTGCCCGTTAGATCTTGATCCCACGGCCACGATAGAACCATTAAACGAAGCGTTATGGGCTGATCTGATCCGTGCGATGCCCTTTAAATCCTGAGGTCCACGTTGCCTAATCCGAACAAAACGGTATGAGCTAATGAAAACATTCCACGTGGCCAGACTCTGGTTTTAAAAACAGATTTGAATCTATTAGATATGTGATTTTGTAAATTCCATAACTTTAAATCTACACGTCCAAGTTTTTCAAACTTTATATCAATCGATTCAGAAAAACAAGACCTAGCCAATCATGCACTTTGTTTAGTAAAAAGCTTATGGTAAAATGTTTGTTTTTGCAGAAACTTGTGTATGCATGTTTAGAGTATAGAAATTGTTCTAAAATGATTTTGAGGATAAAATCTTTGGAAAATGGTGTGTTTTGAACCTACTGACCATAGGAAACAAATTGTGGTTTCAAAAATGTATTTGGTGAAGCAAAACAATAAATCTTTGATTTAAACCATTTCTAGTCAAATAAAAATATGGTTTAATTATTAAAAATGTTTTGGAAGAAAACCTTTGAGAAATGTTTTGGAAATAAACTCACTGGCCCTAAACACAAGGTTATATGGTTTCAAAACATATTTTGTGAAAACTATAGAATTTTGCCTTATTAAAAGCATTTCTATACCACATAAAATAATGACTTGATCAAAAAATGGTTTATGAAGTAAAATCTTATACAAATGATTTTGCCACTCTATAAAATGACCATTAGGTGTTTTCAAATGTTTATGAACCATTAGAAACCACTTTTTCAAATAAAACAATCTTTAGCATGCTTGCATGCATTGTTTTGTTATTATTATTTTATGTGATGAATTGCTTGAATGGTAGATTGAAATGTTGTTTGCTTGATTGAATTGTAGGGAATTGAAGATTGTGATTGTTGCAAAGACAAGGAGTTAGATTATACCCTCTACCAAAAAGGCAAGTGATGCTTCATATTTTTGTCCCATTATTTTCACTATGCATTAGTGATATTTCTAAGTAGGACTTGCATGGAATTTTTGCTAAGTATAAACTATGCCATGGGAAATCCTAGTAGATGAAACCTTAGTAGAAATTTCTAAGTTAAGATTCATACTACTATCATGCTTAGCTTAGCTAGTAGAAAACAAGGGTGGATTATACTTCATGCTATGGAATATTTCTAAGTCAAAGACTTGTGTTTTGTTTAATAAAACAACTAAGTGAATGAATCACCTGGGTGGAATGGAAAGAATGGTTTGTGTTGAGTGGTTATGCAAGTACAGAATGCTGGGGAAAACTTGGGCATCACCAAGTCCAGTATACTAGGGAAAACTTGGTATCTCACTTGTGGATGGCCACCCAGGAACAAAGAGATTTGAGATGTCAAATGTTCAGAAGCTTCAAGTGCAGCCACTTGGCATTATGGGCTCTGCCTGGATCATATAGGTAGCTAGAACTTAGCCATTTGGACAGTTGGTGGTAGTGGGATGATAGGTTGGAACACGTCCATTTGGTCTGAGGGAAGGCTTCTAAAAGGTCATGTCTTGGTCAAAACAAGTCTGGTGGGGAAAGTGCACCACCTCTGTAGAGTGTAAAATCTAAGTACTTAGCCATGTCCCTGGTAAAGGACAATTTGAGCATCAAGACATGGAAGCTATCAAGAATCTCATCATCCAAATTTCTAAGTTAAAAACTTGTGGTTGAACAAGGGTTTAAGGTTCACCAATTTCTATTGGTGGTTCCTTGGTGATTTTGTAAAGCAAAAACTTAGTGTTTTCAAATGATAAGGAAAATCTATTTTGAGCAATGCAAGCCTAAGCTCCACTTAGCCAAATGCATATAGATGATAGACTCCACTATACTACCATAGTATCACTTGCCAATACAATTCAAATGTATTGACCCTTGTGGCTGTAACTTGTTATGTTGCAGGTTTGTTTGATATTAGTGATTTTTAATGATTAGGATTACAAGTCTACAACCAACATGTCTGCCTGTGGCACTTTGAAGATGAAGGACCTCATGCTTATTAGATATTCCGCTGCAATGTAATGTGATAGCCAAATGAGCTATGTAAGATGTAATAAATTATTTTATTCCTGGTTATAAAGTTGTATTATGACCTTTGTTTCTTGATATTACATCTTAACTGTGGATGCTAGCTATTGATCCAGGGACTAGCATTGTAAACACAGGGATCTCTACCTTATTAAAGGTTGGGAACCTTACAGATGGTATCAGAGCATTGTGTTGCCTGTAGGAGTTGTAAACCTAGGATTGGACAAAACCCCTTAGAAAATAGGAGTTGTATTTGTTCCAAACTTATTTACAAACAATCTTGTAAACTCTTTCCTCAACCATTTTGGTTTGAGTCTACATCTCTTCTATTTCAAACTTGATGGACAAAGCCTTTCCCATGGCCAAGAACTTCACCATGTGCAAAGGACTTTATTAACTCTAATGACTTCAACATCTTCAATATTTTCACCAAGGACTTCAATCTTGGATATCACTAAGGACTACAAGTGAGACAAGAAAAGTTACTCAAGACTTGAAGACTAAGGAAACACAACCTAGAAGGAACCATCATCACCTTTGAAGTTTTGTGACCAAGACACAAGAAATATTCCCGAAGGATACCAAGATCTTGTTCAAGAAGAATCAACTAAGAAGGATAGAAAGATTTCAAGTGAACCATATAGATGGACCACCATATTTAATTTAAGTCAAACCCACCAACTTATGTAGTGTAACAAAAATATTTTTGGTTGCCTAAAAATATGCTTGAAACTTGTTTGAGTGGAATGTTTGTTTGAGATTGCTTGCACATTGCTTGTGTGAATTGTGATGTGTGTGATTAGACTTATTCCCTTAGAACTATTTTGCCTATTCTAATCCCAATCCAACCCAAACAGATGACTTCCCCAAGAGACTCCAATATCAAGGATGGTGACAACAACAACAAAGAGAACAACATGAGAGATCAACTGCTTGCAAGACAAACCCAGTTGAACCAAGTGACAACTCAGTTTTTATCCAACAACAATGAGTTAGACCCAACCATGCAAAAACTTTTGGAAACTCAATCCCAATTGTTGCAAGGATGGCTCTCAAATGATCAACATGGGACAACTCTTCCCAAGGAATTTATGACAACAAGGATGACAAAGATGTTATTCTAGAAGGAACCCAAGCTTGCAATTTTTGTGGAGACCAGGATCACACTTCCATGGAGCATGAAGATCAATGCCCCAATTGTGAAGAGAAACATCCAATTAACCAATGCCCCACATCCCAAGCTACTTGTTACCTATGTGAAGGAAACAATCATGTCCCTATCCAATGCCCCATGTATTCCATAGTTGAACAAAGGAAACAAGGTGGAGTGCAACAACTGATTGCAGATTACCATGAGAGAGCCAAGTCTACCAAGAAGGATGAAGACAAAGGAAAATCTCAGCTTGTACCTCCATGCAATATGACTCAATTCAAAGGACCAAGGAGGAGACATGTGTATTATCCAAGGAGTAATAGAAAGTCAAGGAGACCAGTAGACATTCCTACCTTTGAAGAACAAGAAATAGAAGCACTCCTAGCTTTGGAGAAACCCAAGAAAAAGAAGGACAAAAGCCATGTGCAATGTGGTCATTGCAAAGAAATGGGACACTATGCCAGTGAATGTCCAGAGAAGCAAAAGTATAAGGAGATTAGCCAAGTGTTGTGCAACAACTGCAAAGATCTAGGCCATTATGTAGCAACTTGCTCACAGAAGATACGTGATGAACTCAATCTTATCACATGTTACAATTGTGGTAACCAAGGACATTATGCAAGCAACTGTCCAGAAAAGATGAAGCACAAGATAAACAAGCCTATGAAGGATCTCAGCCTTGTCACATGTTTCAAGTGTGGAAACAAAGGACACTATGCAGATGTTTGCCAAGAGAGATTTCATCAAGATCCCAAGCAAGCCAAAATGTAATTTAGTTGGAAAATTTTTAAGGGTGGTAGAACCCTAGTTGCTTTGAGCCAATTTGTAACCCCTAGCCTCCCCAAATCTTGGGACAAGATTTATTTTAAGGGTGGTAGCCTGTCACATCCCAAGATTTTCCAAATCTTGTAATGTGAAAAATAAATAAAATAAAATAAATTATTGTTGAAAATCAGGGTGAAAAGAAACTTTTGTTTTTAAAAGGAAACTTAAAATCCCATCTTGAACAAACTTTAATTAAAGTTTGAATTCAAAAAAAATCCAAATCAAGAGTAATGCTTTCCTTATTGAATGTATCTTGAAATTTAAACACTTGGAAAATGAATCCAAACCCTAAACCCTAATGGAATAAAAACATTTCCAAGTTATCTCCAAACCTATGGATTTGATCCATATAAAATCTTGTCAAAAAAAATTTACAAATGATCAAGAAAGATAAATAGGAATGTTATAAAGCCCTAGAAATTGTTTTCACTTAATTTGGAACCATGGATAAAATCTTATGAATTTAATAAGATAAAGGAAAAGTAATTTCCAAAGCTAATAAAGAAGCTATCTATAAATCCATACCAAATGGTGAGCAAATAATCCTAAAAGTATTTAAAAGGATAAACAAATATTAAACAAGGTTTTACAACTTGGAATCACCAAGTTTGGATCTCTAAATAAAAAGTTATGGATTTTATAAGATGAAGAAAGAAATATTAAAATAAAGAATTTTTGAAAGACCAAATAAATATTGGCCTAATCCATTAAGCAAATGGAAATAATGTAAACCAAATCAAATAAAATAAAAGGATAAAGAATTTCCAAAATAAAATAAAATGGCATTAAAACCATTCTATTCCTATTTTGAGAAAGACAAATCTCTAATAAGAATGATCAATAAAATCATGAGAAAATGATATTTGGAATTTACCCAAGTGAAATAAAAGTTGTTTGATCAACTTAAATAAAATAAATCTTCCAAATAAAATTTAGGGAATTAAAACTATATTTAATCCCATTGGAATTAAAACAAATACCCAATCTTAAATGATTAATGAATCATATTAAATATTCTCCAAATAATTCAAGATGAATTATTTTGACACCCTATTAATCAAATAAAAACCTACTGAAAATATTTGCAAGGATTTAGAAAATTTAAATGGTGTTTGAAATATTATTAAATCCTATTTGATTTAAAACTAGAGCCTATTTTGAATAATTAGAAGGCCTTAAAAGGAATAAATAAATTATTCTAAAAATGATATCAGAATGTTCTATTAATCAATATTTAAACCTACACAAAATCTGGCATAGTTTTGAATTCAAATGAATGTTTGAATTTCTTGTTCAAAATCAAAACAGAAAAATCAATTAGGAAAAAGAAAAACATAAGCAGAACAAAAAAAAAGGAATCAAGCCGACCCAGCCCAGCTAAGCCCACCTGGCCCAGTCCAGCCTAGTTCCCCTCCTCCCCGCAGAAAACAATTCGAACGAGCAAACTCACCCGCAGCATTGCTGACAGAAGGACCCCACCGTACCCTTCTCTCTCGCTGCCAGACGACCCCACGCCCACATCACCTTCTTTCTCCCCGCGACGACCCCGCCCCTCATTCCTCCCCGGCCGTTCTGTCGTTGTTACCTCGCGTTAATACGCAGTAACCTCGCCATTAAACGCCCCTGCGACCACGCCTACTTAAGAGCCAACATCTCCTCTCCCTTTCCCCTCCGTCACCTCACCATAGCACGCCTCAGTCGCCAAATTTTCCTCCGCACCACCCTCTGCTTTACGCCCTCGGCGATAATTCCGACCAGTCTCGCCTCCCTTGTTCCTCGACCTCGAGATCACTCTCCAGCCTCTGTGCATCTCCTGCAGGCCGCTTGTTTAGCCGCAGGCCCTGTAACATCGGCAACCTCGACGGCAAAGATGACGCCGCTGGTCGCATCCGCCCGCGACGCCCTGTAAAGTTAGACCGCGCCTACCCCTCTTCTGGATGCACCCGTACTAGCCGCTTCTGTGCACAGCTAACGCAACCATTTTTGTGCCTTGGCGTTGCCTGTATTCTCGCCAGCAAAGACAAACAGAGCATGCCCGACGCAGTTGTGAACTCCGATGAGAAATCCACGGTGACCTCATGCGCCGCTGGCCTCCCCACGACGACGTTGAGCATCAGCAACGCCCTGCGAACTCGGTGAGATACCCCACTCCTCCTTTAGCTCCCTGCATTGCCAGCACCACCCTCGTCCGAGTGCACCGCCGCTCGCCGTTGACCTAGCGCCGCCAATCTTTGGTCCAGGCAAGGCTTCCTGTTAGATCTTGATCCCACGGCCACGATAGAACCATTAAACGAAGCGTTATGGGCTGATCTGATCCGTGCGATGCCCTTTAAATCCTGAGGTCCACGTTGCCTGATCCGAACGAAATGGTATGTGTTGGAATTATGCCCTAGAGGCAATAATAAAGATGTTATTATTATAATTCTTGTTCATGATAAAGTTTATATTCCATGCTAGAATTGTATTAAGCGGAAACTTTAATACTTGTGTGGTTTGTAAACAACACCGTGTCCCTAGTATGCCTCTATGGACTAGCTCATTGATCAATGATGGTTAAGGTTTCCTAACCATAGACATGAGTTGTCAATTGATAATGAGATCATATCATTGGGAGAATGATATGGTGGATAGACCCAAACAAAGCGAAGCAATTAGATCGTTTCATCGTGTTCATCTTTGCGAAGCTTTTCCTATGTCAAATATTATATTCCTTAGACCATGAGATAATGCAACTCCCTGGTACCGGAAGAAAGCTTTGAGGTCATCAAATGTCATCCTATGAGAGGGTGATCATAAAGGTGTCTCTCGTGTGATCGGAAAGTATCTCATGGGTTGTATGTATCGAGATGGAATTTGTCCCTCCTGTCGGAGAGATATACTGGCCCACTCGGTAATCGATATCAACACCGCTTGCAAGCATGTGGTTAAGGAGTTAATCACAAATTGATATCGGATTATGGAACAGTAAATTACTTGTCGTGAACGAGATTGAACTAGGTATGACGACCGATGATCGAATCTCGCAAGTAAAATATCGAGACGAAGGGAATATATATATGGGATTGATTGAATCTGCATCATGGTTCATCCGATATGATCATCGATGAATGTGTGGAGTCAATATGGGTGCCTGACCGCTGTTGATTATTGATAGAAGATCATGTCTGTGATATTCTCGAACCCGCAGGTCACACACTTAACGATCTCGACGCTAGGATAGATTGGTTTATGAATTTTTTCGAGTCTCGGATGGGATCCGGATATCACGAGAGGTTTAATGGTCCGAGAATAAGATTCATATAAGGCGTGCAGTTTTGGAGTTCGAATTGTTCCGTTAATCGGTATTGTCAAGCTTCTAGAACCATCTGAAGGGGACCAACGTGGCCCCACCTTCCGGAGGGGGCATGGGCCTATGAGGGAGTGTCCTGCCGCATTGGGCTAGGGGCACAAGGCCCCATAGGGCCCAGCCGATTCTAGAGATTTGACTGCTTAAATCTCGGATAGAATTTCTAGATAAGGGAGAGTTTAAATCGCTTAAACTAGAGATAGGATTTCTAGATAAGGGAGAGTTTAAATTGTTTAAACTAGAGATAGGCTTGGAGGAGGGCAAGGCTGGCCTCCTCTATATATAGAGGGGTGGCGCCTCCCCCCATCACACCTTCCTCCAAGCCCTAGCTGCCTTGCTACCTTCCTCTCTCCTTCCGATCGCTTAGGCGAAGCCTGCAGTGTAAATTCTCCACCATATACACCACGCCGTGTGTTGTAGATCCAATCTATCTCTCCACCATACTTGCTGGTCCGAGGAAGGAGGAGACGCCGAGGTGCTGCACGCAGTGCATCTCACGTAGGCACCGCCACTTGTGGTGCTAGATCGGATCGATCGCGAGGAGGAGAAGCGAGTACGACATCACCCACGCTCCGATTTAACGCTCACTGCATGTAATCTTCAAGGGTATGAAGATCTAATCCAATCTCTCTCGCTGATTGCATCTCCTAGATTAGATCTTGGCTTTCCCTCTGTTCGCTCCGTAGAAAAATTTGATTTACTATGCCGCGAAACCCTTCAGTATGAGCCAATGAAAACATTCCACGTGGCCAGACTCTGGTTTTAAAAACAGATTTGAATCTATTAGATATGTGATTTTGTAAATTCCATAACTTTAAATCTACACGTCCAAATTTTGCAAACTTTATATCAATGGATTCAGAAAAACAAGCCCTAGCCAATCATGCACTTTGTTTAGTAAAAATCTTCTGGTAAATTTTTTGTTTTTGTAGAAACTTGTGTATGCATGTTTAGAGTATAGAAATTGTTCTAAAATGATTTTGAGGATAAAATCTTTGGCAAATGGTGTGTTTTGAACCTACTGTCCATAGGAAACAAATTTTGGTTTCAAAAATGTATTTGGTGAAGCAAAAGAATAAATCTTTGATTTAAACCATTTCTAGTCAAATAAAAATATGGTTTAATTATTAAAAATGTTTTGGAAGAAAACCTTTGAGAAATGTTTTGGAAATAAACTCCCTGGCCCTAAACACAAGGTTATATGGTTTGAAAACATATTTTGTGAAAACTATAGAATTTTTCCTTATTAAAAGCATTTCTATACCACATAAAATAATGACTTGATCAAAAAATTGTTTATGAAGTAAAATCTTATACAAATGATTTTGCCACTGTATAAAATGACCATTAGGTGTTTTCAAATGTTTATGAACCATTAGAAACCACTTTTTCAAATAAAACAAACTTTAGCATGCTTGCATGCATTGTTTTGTTATTATTATTTTATGTGATGAATTGCTTGAATGGTAGATTGAAATGTTGTTTGCTTGATTGAATTGTAGTGACTTGAAGATTGTGATTGTTGCAAAGACAAGGATTGAGCTTATACCCTCTACCAAAAAGGCAAGTGATGCTTCATACTTTTTTCCCATTATTTTCACTATGCATTAGTGATATTTCTAAGTAGGACTTGCATGGAATTTTTTGCTAAGTATAAACTTTGCCATGGGAAATACTAGTAGATGAAACCTTAGTAGAAATTTGCTAAGTTAAGATTCCTACTACTATCATGCTTAGCTTAGGTAGTATAAAACAAGGGTGGATTATACTTCATGCTATGGAATATTTCTAAGTCAAGGACTTGTGTTTTGTTTAATAAAACAACTAAGTGAATGAATCACCTGGGTGGAATGGAAAGAATGGTTTGTGTTGAGTGGTTATGCAAGTACAGAATGCTGGGGAAAACTTGGGCATCACCAAGTCCAGTATACCGGGGAAAACTTGGTATCTCACTTGTGGATGGCCACCCTGGAACAAAGAGATTTGAGATGTCAAATGTTCAGAAGCTTCAAGTGCAGCCACTTGGCATTATGGGCTCTGCCTGGATCATATAGGTTGCTAGAACTTAGCCATTTGGACAGTTGGTGGTAGTGGGATTATAGGTTGGAACGCGTCCATTTGGTCTAAGGGAAGGCTTCTAAAAGGTCCTGTCTTGGTGAAAATCAAGTCTGGTGGGGAAAGTGCACCACCTCTGCAGAGTGTAAAATCTAAGTACTTAGCCATGTCCCTGGTAAAGGACAATTTGAGCATCAAGACATGGAAGCTATCAAGAATCTCATCATCCAAAATTCTAAGTTAAAAACTTGCGGTTGAACAAGGGTTTAAGGTTCACCAATTTCTATTGGTGGTTCCTTGGGTGATTTTTGTAAAGCAAAAACTTAGTGTTTTCAAATGATAAGGAAAATCTATTTTGAGCAATGCAAGCCTAAGCTCCACTTAGCCAAATGCATATAGATGATAGACTCCACTATACTACCATAGTATCACTTGCCAATACAATTCAAATGTATTGACCCTTGTGGCTGTAACTTGTTATGTTGCAGGTTTGTTTTATATTAGTGAAGTTTAATGATTAGGATTACAAGTCTACAAACAACATGTCTTCCTGTGGCACTTTGAAGATGAAGGACCCCATGCTTATTAGATATTCTACTTCAATGTAATGTGATAGCTAAATGAGCTATGTAAGATGTAATAAATTATTTTATTCCTGGTTATAAAGTTGTATTATGACCTTTGTTTCTTGATATTACATCTTAACTGTGGATGCTAGCTATTGATCCAGGGACTAGCATTGTAAACACAGGGATCTCTACCTTATTAAAGGTTGGGAACCTTACAGTCATCCAACTAGCTTTCAAGCATGTGACTGGCTCACAAGGGACCACATATCACGGGAACAAGAAAAGAGTACTTACCAGTAACGAGGTTGAACTAGGTATGCAGAGATACCGACGATCAAAACCTCGGATAAGTAAACTATCATGAGACAAAGGGAAATTGGTATCGTATGTAAGTGGTTCATTCGATCACAAAGTAATCGTAGAAATATGTGGGAGTCATATGAATTTCCAGATTCCTCTATTGGTTATTGATCAGAGAAGTGTCTCGATCATGTCCGCGTAATTCTCGAACCGTAGGGAGACACACTTAAGGATTCGATGTTGTTGAGTAGTTATGGAATGATGAGAAAGAACTGCATGTTGTTCGGAGTCTCGGATGGGATCCAGGATATCACGAGGAGATCCGGAATGGTCACGAGAATAATATTCATATAAGGAAAGTCTTGTTTCGGAGTTGGGGAATGATTCCGGTGTTTTCACCAGGAATGTTCTAGAAGGGTCCGGAAGGTCCGGCACTCCGGAGGGGGAAGGGTACATGAATGTGTCATGACAATGTGGAATGGTTGCATCATGTACTAGGTCACTTTGCTGGGCAAAATAAAGAGAGAAATCAAATCCTAGTTTGAAAGTCAAACGCCAATTTGAGAAGTCAAATCTCAAGTTTGCTTGGTGGAGGGAGAGTAGGAAACCTTCTTGGGTGTAGCATCACAATTGTCTAACATTTGTAATGCTACTGGGTTTAGTAATATAATGGCTACTTCCTACACATAATTGTTGCATCATCTTCATATCATGCTCATGTCATCATGCCACCTTGCATTTGGGCATCATACAAACCCTTGTGTTTTGGTTCTTATCTCATATGCATTATTATTTGTATTTGCCTCTTGATATTGTATTTGGTTCTTGATATATTGTTAAATTCCCAAGTTGAGTTGGGGGCATATCTTTTATTCCATTCCACCACCTTTTTCTTTGTCACCACCTTACACTTCCACCATACCATAACCTATGAGCTTGTAATTTTCTTTGGATTTTATTTCTAGCTCATGTGGGTTGGATGGATCCAATTCTAAATCCTTTTGTTTGGCTTGTTCCATATTTCTGGAATGCATATGTATGAATTACCTGAATAATTGTTTTGTTTTCACAAGATTGAAACATGGCATTTAATGCTTATGCATGGCCCATGCAAGCTTGCACCAATCTCTTAGGGAGTGCATTAAATGTAATGCATGTCCCATGCAACCATCACCAACTTTGGTCATCTTTGGTTTTATTTGAATTCTTGAGTGTGTCATCTCTATTTTTTTCTACCCCTTCTTTTGGACTTGATCTATTCTGATCTTGCTTAAACCTCATCCCCATCTCTATCTACCCCATCACCACCTTTTCTTCTTCTCTCTCTTTGGCTATCTTGTTTGAGCTTGTGTGATCATGCTTGATCTAGTCAAGTGAACCAATCCATCTTTCTCTCTCTCTCTCTCTTACCCTCTAGCTAAGATCCTACCCTATCACCATACCCCCATCTAACCCTAAACCCTACCCCCTCTTTAAACCATCCCCATCCATGCATGATCATGTGGGCATGCACAAGCCCTAAACCCCCTCTGCCCTCTCTCTCTCACCTAGGCTGGCCCCCACAATACCACCTAGCTACCCACCCAAACAAAACCCTAGCCGAGCCATACCTCTCTCCCCTCTAGCCCTAGCTCTAACCCGACGCCATCTCCTCCCTCTCTCTTTCTCTCCATGCCATAAGGGCCCCCCTAGCCGAGCCTGCCCTGCCTCCTTGCTCTCACGCCGACCCCACTGCAGCCCTCCCCGCCCATGCCTCGGCCCCCATGAGCACGCAGGAAGGTGGCAAAAGGTGGTCGACGCCACCTTCCCCTCCCCCACGCCAACCACCTCACCCCCGTCCTTATCTACTGCCTCCCCCTCCCTCTCTGCCTCGCCATATCTACCCAGAGGCCCTGCCTCGCCTCCCCTCTTCTCTCTCTTTCTCCACCGCCACCATCCACCGACGACGCCCACCGCCGGGCCTCCACCTCCCTAGTCACATCACCGGTGGCGTGGCTTAGGGTTGTCGAGGAAGACCACGAGTCCCTCGCCTCGACACACCAACGCGAGGAGAAGGCCCAGAGCTGACACCGACGCGAGCCGACGAAATCAGAAGCCGCCACGGCCAGCCGACGATCGTGACCGCCTCGAGCTGCTCCACCTACACCAACGCCTCACGGTGAGCCCACAAACCCTAGACATGCCCCCGCCCTGCTTCGCTTCGGGCGACGAGCGCCTGTCGAGCACACTCAGGCACTGCGGCCACAAGGCCCGCCTCCCGCCTCCGTCTAGGGCTTTATCTAGCCCGCGCCCGCCCTCCAGACGCCAACCTCACACCAGCAGTGGTTTCCGCTCTCTTCACAGACGCCTCCCACGCCGCTGGTTCGACGCCTGCCACGCCGCCGCGCACCGCGCGCGCCAGATGCAGAGCAAGGAGAAAAACAGTATCTGTGGTACTTTTCTCCCTAAACGCCCCCACTTTTCGCTTTTTATGCTCTGGCGATCCTCGAGACCCACCTGCTTGTCTCTGTTTTTTTTTCAAAAAGGCTCCCCACGTTTCGCAGCCTCAACCCGCGGTCCCCGGCTCCTCCACGTGGCACGCCCCCGCTGGCGCGCCCGCGTGTGGCCCCGAGCAGGCCGTGTCCCCACCTGTCATTGTCTCGGGGTATAAAAGGGTGAGTAACAAAAGGTTTTTGGTTGTCTGTTTTATTTCAAATCTTTTTCAAATTAATTCAAATTCAAGATTGAATCTGTTTTCAAATAACTTTAAAATTATAAATCCAAATTTAACATATAATATATGTTTTTGAATCAGAAAAATGTGAGGATTTCAAATATTGTATTCAAATTACCTTTTGCACATTTAAAATTCCAAGTTGAGTAAAATTACATAAAATGACCCTTGACTTAAATAATTAATTACTTTTGTTTTATAACTCCGAATTTAACAAATGATATGTCTAAAATGATTAGCTCGATGAGACCTTTCTGTTTATGCTATCCATGACTTAAATTGCAGCATGTATCATATAAATATATAGTATACAGCAACTAATATGACAATAAAATGTGACCAAAACTCAATAAAAATGTTATTTCTTGTATTCTACACCTCACCCATGCCATGCTACATTATTGCCATGCAACTTGTGCATCATTCATCATGGCATGATTGTTTGCTTGACGCATTTTATTCCTATGCTTGTGCACTTTATTTATGTTGGCCCTTGTTTGTTTGGTTCTTCTTCGAATAGACACCGAAAGGTGGGATATATCAAGAGAACTGTGAGCACTACCTGATCCGCCTCTCGCTTCAATCGAGTTGCTAGGCAAGCACTACCACATGCTTGCATACACAAGACCTATTGCCTCTACCTTATTCTTGCATCATTGAGTCGCGATTGCATTAAACTGAATCCCAAGTATTGCATAGCCTTTACTTTTAAACCCCACCAAGCTTGTTCCTCCATCCCATGAGCCATTACTACAGGAGTTGTTTGAGCCATGCAGTCGAGAACAACATGTGTAGGGTATGTGAGAGTCGATGGATAACGAGTTACCTAAACAATTTAACTCGAGTAGTAATGGGATAACTAATGAAAGTGGCACCGTGAGCAATATCTCGCTATTTGGGTTTTCTGCTCACTTGTGTCCCGTAGGACCCCGAGTACTTGATTCCTGCCTTGATTATTCGCGCTATACACATCCGGAGGCTTATGGGACCCCCGAGCCGAGCTTGATTCATTTATTTCTTGGGGCCACAAACTAGTTTGAGGTTTTATTTACTATCCTGCATTTATGCCATGCTTTATCGCTTTATTACGATTGTGCGAGGAGCACACTGCATCATTTAGGTAAGTGGAATGTTTTCGCGGTATCGATAAGCCCACCACACTTTCGGTTCTTTATGCTTACCATTGTCGCAAACCTTGAGTCCGTCTCAAGTCACCTAACTTCGCTATGGTCTACTCAATGGGGTGGCCCTGAAATATTTCTGAATCATGTGATTGCTTTGTCGAAAGCCTCGTTGATTTTGATTTGGTTTTTCCGAGGTTGATCGAGTGTGTGTTGCTATTTGTGCACCCTCAGGGTCAAACTTTCCGAAAGCCGTGTCCGCGTTATGGACGACTTGGAGCACAGTTTCGATCATAGACAAGCATAACTAAAGTACCGCTTTTAAGTTGACTAAGTAATCGACTAGTAACTAGTGCAACACTCATGGAATGGCTAATAAAATTGCCAACGGATGGGGGTTATCCGTCCGCTTCCTCGTGTTTAGGAGGAGGATGGATCTGGATATTATCGCTATAACTGTTGTCATTAATTCACGGACATCCGCCTATCTTTGGTTAGGCAGATGGTTAGCGTTTATCTATAGAACTCTTAGGGTTTATCTTCCGCTGCAATTGCGCCACCCTGTGTTGTGTCCCTTTAGAGGCATAAAGACTTGCCGAGTACCCTTAGGGTCTCACACGATAAATTATTGGTTCGGATGAACAGTACACTCGCAAGACGGATCTGGGTGGAGGAGGCTGATGATGTGGGAACGATCGCTCGGTGTAGAGATTCCGGAACGGGATCCGTGAGATCTGTATGGATGTGCTTATTTCGGGGCATCTTATGCCGATTTGCTTCTTATCCGCACTCGGACCTTGTTTGTCGCTCACCGATACTGATGTGTGATGTATGAGGAGTTATCCTAAACTATTAAATCTATCTAGGACATTTGAATCTTGGCGTTATGCTATATTTTCCTTTCTTTTTAGATGGAATGGCTCGATGTACTATTGTATGGTGGCTTGCATACATACTCATTTGTGTATGTAGTTGATCCCTTCTCCGCCGATTACGCCGCCAGCACTTGTCCCGATGATCGAAATGGTTGGGACGGCTGAAAGGTCTACCCGTGAGTGGCTTTTGGGCCCACCGCATTATTTCAACCATTTCCGCCATCCAGGCTTGTATCTAGGAGCGTAATTCACCGAGGTAGTTACAATTGGTATCGAGCCATCCCGCCTTCGTGGTCTCACCAAACGGTCGTTGTCCTAGCAAATATTTTTGGTAGTTATGTATATTAGGGAAAAACAAAACGCGAGAGTAGGACTGCTTCCACTTTTTCTTCTTACCCACCCACCCTTTTCTCGTAAGGAAGTGTAACGCTTTCAATCCTCTTCTTAAAAGTTCAAACTAGGATTCACGTTCGGTTCGTAGTACCATAGGTCAGGTGTGTGTGTGTGTGTAATTCCTTGTCTATCTCACGGCATCCAAGTTGTTATCTAATCGGCCTTTTGGTTATCAATCGTTGGTACATTCCATACCGACAGTTTTGCAACCGACGCGATCTATCCGATTCGTATACCGCGATCGTCTTACTCTTTGTTACACGACGTTATCTTGTTTGGGGTGTTCGCTCGTAGTTACCAATCTTTAGGTTCAACGTGAGAAGAAGGGATTAGGATATGTGTTCCACTTATTCATGTGGGTAATGATTTGAGTGCGGATGGAGTCGCGACCATACCACTACTCTTATCATTCGCTTTTGTATATTGAATTGGTAGAGTCACTAATCTTGATTCGTTAAGTTTATGCATCTATTGGTATTTTAATGCCGAAATTTGTGGAAAATTTTTCTTTGATATATTCAGGTACCACACGCTTTTCACCGTGGTGCGATATGCTTAATATCTTCTAGGTGCTTTGAACTTTGTTGATATTTTAATATCATCTTAGTAAATTGTATCCTTTAATCTTGGTTAATTCCATCTTGGTACTATTTTGGATTATTATTATTCTCCATTATAGTAATCGACTTGTGTTTTATATCAATCAAAGGATGGCTCCACCACGCTGCTCGATGAGGACATACCACCGAATCGATCCGCGTTGTCAAACATCGCCAATGCCTTGGCAAAGAATGCAGCAGGTCCAAGAAGCTTTGAGGAAAGTGTTCGAGGAATGAGTTTGCTCCACTACCTCCACCTCCCAAGCGAGGAGACATCAAAAGCTTCCTCAAGTTCAACCTCGCCAATTTGATGTTTCGATCACCACCGGATGCGGATGATTGGTTGCGTGAGATGTCAAGGCTACTCGAGATCCGATGTTCCCGAGCAAGAGTGGGTAAAGTGTGCTACTCACCTTCAAGGGGATGCAGCTCTCGGGGAGAATTACTTGAAGGCAAATCAGGCCGGTTTTCACCTACTTGGGAACGGTTCACGGAGCGCTCAAAGAGCAGATTCGTCGTTTAAATTGTCATGGAGAGGATGAAGGAAGCTTTTCTCAACCTTAAGCAGGGAAATGATAATGTTAACACCTACATCAGGAACTTCATGAATCTTTCTCGTTATGGTGGCGATGAGATCTCCGATGACAAGAAGATGCAAAAGAGGTTCCGCAAGGGCTCAATGCATCGATCAAATATGCAATCACACATGCAAGGCCGGCTCTTTTCCGAACTTCAAAGACATTTCGCAGGAGGAAGCAAGTAGGCAAGTGTTTGAGGAGTCAAAGAAACACAACCGTGATGCACCAAGCTCTTCACTATGTCGGCTCCTTCTAAGCGGCGTGTCCGGGTTCCTAACACCCCACCGTCGCCTCCCGGCTCCACTAAGACCCGCAGCTACGCCAAGGCCACCAAACTTCATCATCGCTGCTCCGGGGCTACAACCACCACTACCTCGAGCGCTCAAGGAGTCCCTCGCCACGTTGCTCCACGCCCACCGGTGCTTGTTTCACGGTGGAGACCCCGGCATCTGAACTGAATCGTCTGCTGAAAACAAAGCTCTTCCTCCACCTCCAAGATCTGCGGCAAGCTCTCCTTTGGTTCGTGCACCACCACCTCGGGCTCTCAACATCAACACCAAGCCCGGGTCTACTGTTGCTCGTGCCAACTGTGTCAACGCCGCTCAAGCTGAGCATGCACCTGGAGTTGTGATGGGTATGCTATCCGTTAACTCAGTCCCTGCACGAGTTTTGTTTGATTCTGGTGCATCGCATTCTTTTGTTTCTATCAAGTTTGCAAGTGACAATGGGTTAGCGTCGGATCCTCTTCTTAAGCGGTTAATGGTCCTTTCTCCTGGAGCAAATATGGTAGCTTCTAAAGTCAGCCATGGCAATCAAATTCAGATTGGTGGCTCTTCATTCTCGGCTTCCTTAATTGTTCTGGGCAATTCTGACATTGATGTCATCTTGGGCATGGATTGGTTGACAAAGAAATGCAGCTGATTGATTGTCGAACGCCGGTTTCTCTGAAGATTCCTCAAGGCCATATAGTCTATTCTCCAAGTTTGACTCCTACTATCCAGCTTTTCTCTTGGCGGCTCGAATGATGATGCTATGGAAGCTATTCAAAGTGTTCTGGTCCGTGAGTTCCCGATGTCTTTCCCAAGAGTTGCCGTATGCCTCCGGATCGTGAGGTTGAGTTTGTAATTGAGCTTGAACCCGAACGGCTCCTATCTCCAAGCGGCCTTATAAAATGGGTCCTGAGTTGGTCAACTCAAACGCCAACTTGATGAACAAGAGAAGTTGGTTTCATTCAACACAAGATTCTTCTTGGGGTAGCCCAACAATCTTTGTGAAGAAGCGTGATGACCGATAGACTTTGTGTTGACTATCGGCCTCAATGCTAAAACCATCAAGAACAAATATCCCCTTCCGCGGATTAATGATCTCTTCGATCAGCTAGCTGGAGCTGTGGTGTTCTCTAAGCTTGACTTGAGAAGTGGTTATCACCAAATCAAGATTCGCAAGGAAGATGTGCCTAAAACAGCTTTCACCACCCGCTATGGCCAGTATGAATACACGGTCATGTCTTTCGGCCTCACCAACGCACCTGCTACCTTCTCAAGGCTTATGAACTCGGTTTTCATGGAGTATCTTGATAAATTCATTGTGGTCTATCTGGATGACATCCTAGTCTATTCTAAGTCAAAGGAAGAACATGAAGAACACCTTCGGTGTGTCCTAAACAAGCTTCGTGAGAACCGCTTGTATGCAAAGTTCTCAAAGTGTGAGTTTTGGTCGCCTCAAGTAACCTATCTTGGTCATGTCATCTCTCGCCAAGGGCATTGCAACAACCCTAAACCGTGGAAGACAATTGTTGAATGGCTTCCTCCGTTAATGTCAAAGAAGTGAGGAGTTTCCTTGGTTTGGCTAGTTATTGCCGCCGCTTCGTTCAGAACTTTTCAAGATAGCGAAGCCTCTACCGATCTCCTCAAGAAAGGCAAGAAATACCTTTGACTCCTGCATGTCAAGCAAGCTTTGAGACACTCAAGGAGAAGCTCACTTCCACACCAGCCTTGGTTCCTCCGGATACATCTAAGCCTTTCCAGATATTCTCGGACGCCTTTGCAAGGATTGGGCGGTCCTTATGAAAGAGAAACAAGTGGTTGCTTATGCCTCTCGAGTTGAAGACGATCGGATCAACTATCCCACACATGACCTCGAGCTCAAGCTTGTCTTTGCTTTGAAGCTATGGAGGCACTACTTGCTTGGCAACCTTGTGAGATCTTTTCTAACCACAAGAGTTTGAAGTATATCTTCACTCACCGATATCAACCTTCGCAGAGGAGATGGATTGAAGCAATCAATGATTTTGATTTCACCATCAACTACACTGGGCAAAGCTAATGTCATGGCCGATGCTCTCACCGCAAAGCTTATGTCAACAACCTCATGATGGAAGAACAATGCCTCTCTTGTGCGAGGAATTCCACCAACCTCGAAATTGTGGAACAAGGGCATCTCCGAACCTTCGCTACTCCTCTCTTGGAAGAAAAGATTCGCTCGCTTGGTGATCCGCACACCAAAAAGATCATCTCTAAACTTGAGCTTCCGGCATGAGTCCTTCCACGCCGATGATCAAGGCACGCTTTTCTTTGAACACCGGATGTTTGTTCCAACTACCCGGTTTGAGAGAGCAAGTTCTCAAGGAGGCGCATGATTCTGTTCTTTCTATCCATCCCGGCAAAGACAAAGATGTACATGGACTTGAAAACACAATATTGGTGGCCTGGTTTTGAAACGATATTGTGCCAAGTATGTCTCGGAGTGTGATGTCTGCCGCAGAGTGAAAGCTGTCCATCAGAAACCTTTCGGTCTTCTACAGTCATTGAAACCCCCGGAATGGAAATGGGAGAAAGTAGAGATGGACTTCATCACTGGTTTTCCAAGGTCGCAGAAGGGCAACAATGCAATCTTTGTTGTCATCGACAGTTTCTAAAGTGGCTCACTTCTTCCCCACAAGGAAACAATTTCGGAATTGGGTTACGAGCTCTATATCAAAAGAATTGTCTCTCCGTATGGGGTTCCGCTTGAGATCATTCGTTCACTGTGGAGCATCTTCACTTACAAGTTCGGGAAAGTTTCCAAAAGCTTTGGAAACAAAGTTGAACTTCAAAGACAGCTTACCACCCTCACCGCAAGGACAAGTTGAAAGGATCAATCAGATTCTGGAGGATATGCTTCGGCTTAAGGCCATCTCTTTGGCATGAAGTGGGAGGAATGTCTTCCTTATGCTGAATTTTCTTACAACAACAACTTCCAGAAAAGTCTGAAGATGGCACCATTTGAGGCTCTCTATGGTCGCAAGTGCAGAACTCCGATTGGTTGGTCAGGTGTAGGAGAAAGAATATGGTTTGGCCCTGACATTGTAACTCAAGCGGAGGAGAAGGTGCATATCATTCTTGATAACCTGAAGATTTCTCAAAGTCGCCAGAAGAGCAATTATGACAGGAAGCACACGGACATGGTGTATGCCCCTGGTGATCTCGTTTACCTTCGTTTCACTCCCATGAGAGGCATACACCGCTTTGGTATCAAAGGAAAGCTGGCTCCTAGATACATCGGTCCTTTCAAAATTCATGGTAGAAGAGGAGAAGTTGCTTATGCTCTTGAGCTCCCGGAAAAACTCAAAGTCCATGATGTTTTCCACATCTCTCAACTCAAGAAGTGCTTCAAAGATCCCGGCAGGACCGTGGATCATGAGCTAATCGATCTCCAAGAAGACCTGTCTTATCAAGAACACCCCACAAAAATCCTTGAGACCGCAGAAAGAAGGACTCGCAACAAGTCCATCAAGTTCTGCAAGGTGCAGTGGTCGCACCATTCTGTTGATGAAGCCACTTGGGAGCGTGAAGATGAACTCCGTGCCAACTATCCTACCCTCTTTGTGTCTTCTTCTTCCTAGAATCTCGGGGCGAGATTCCTGTTTAGTGGGGGAGAGTTGTAGCATCCCAATTGTCTAACATTTGTAATGCTACTGGGTTTAGTAATATAATGGCTACTTCCTACACATAATTGTTGCATCATCTTCATATCATGCTCATGTCATCATGCCACCTTGCATTTGGGCATCATACAAACCCTTGTGTTTTGGTTCTTATCTCATATGCATTATTATTTGTATTTGCCTCTTGATATTGTATTTGGTTCTTGATATATTGTTAAATGCCCAAGTTGAGTTGGGGGCATATTATTTATTCCATTCCACCACCTTTTTCTTTGTCACCACCTTACACTTCCACCATACCATAACCTATGAGCTTGTAATTTTCTTT
Organism: Avena longiglumis; assembly: GCA_030063025.1. Taxonomy (NCBI): domain Eukaryota; kingdom Viridiplantae; phylum Streptophyta; class Magnoliopsida; order Poales; family Poaceae; genus Avena; species Avena longiglumis. The sequence continues at coordinate 180,163,387 of CP125976.1, forward strand.
GGATTTTATTTATAGCTCATGTGGGTTGGATGGATCCAATTCTAAATCCTTTTGTTTGGCTTGTTCCATATTTCTGGAATGCATATGTATGAATGCCCTGAATAATTGTTTTGTTTTCACAAGATTGAAACATGGCATTTAATGCTTATGCATGGCCCATGCAAGCTTGCACCAATCTCTTAGGGAGTGCATTAAATGTAATGCATGTCCCATGCAACCATCACCAACTTTGGTCATCTTTGGTTTTATTTGAATTCTTGAGTGTGTCATCTCTATTTTTTTTCTACCCCTTCTTTTGGGCTTGATCTATTCTGATCTTGCTTAAACCTCATCCCCATCTCTATCTACCCCATCACCACCTTTTCTTCTTATCTCTCTTTGGCTATCTTGTTTGAGCTTGTGTGATCATGCTTGATCTAGTCAAGTGAACCAATCCATCTTTATCTCTCTCTATCTTACCCTCTAGCTAAGATCCTACCCTATCACCATACCCCCATCTAACCCTAAACCCTACCCCCTCTTTAAACCATCCCCATCCATGCATGATCATGTGGGCATGCACAAGCCCTACACCCCCTCTCTCTCTCTCTCTCACCTAGCTGGCCCCCACCATACCACCTAGCTACCCACCCAAACAAAACCCTAGCCGAGCCATACCTCTCTCCCCTCTAGCCCTAGCTCTAACCCAACGCCATCTCCTCCCTCTCTCTTTCTCTCCATGCCATAAGGGCCCCCCTAGCCGAGCCTCGCCTCGCCTCCTTGCTCACGACGACCCCACCTAGCAGCCTCCCCTCAAGACATGCTCGCCCTCATGAAAGCACGTGAGGAAGGTGGCAAAGGTGGCCGACGCCACCTTCCCTCCCCACGCCCAACCACCTCACCCCGCCCCATTCACCTCCTCCTCTCTCGCCAGATCTACCCAGAGACCCCGCCTCCCCTCTCTCTTTCTCCACCGCCACCATCCACCGACGACGCCCACCGTCGGCCTCCACCTACCCTATTCACATCACCGGTGGCGTGCTTAGGGTTTTCGAGGAAGACCACGAGAGTCCCCGCCTCGACACACCAACGCGAGGAGAAGGCCCAGAGCTGGGACACCGACGCGAGCCAACGAACCCTAGCTACGGCCGCCAGCCTCGCGACGATCGTGACCGCCGAGCTGCTCCACCTACACCAACGCCCTCACGGTGAGCCCACAAACCCCTAGACATGCCCCCGCTTCGCTTGCTTCCTCGACGAAGGCTCCGTCGAGCACACTCAGGCGGCCACACAAGGCCCGCTGCCTCCCCGCTGCCTAGGGCTTTATCTAGCCCGCCCGCCTCCGCACCAACCTCACACCAGGTGGCTGGTTTCCCTCACAAGACGCCGCCCACGTCGCGGGTTCGACGCCTCACACGCCACGCGCGCAAGGCCAGATGCAGAGCAAGGAGAAAACAAGACAGGTGGTACTTTTCCCTAACCCCCACTTTTTCGCTTATGTAGCCGCGATCCTCGGAGACCCACCGTCGGTTGCCTGCTTTTTTGCAAAAAGGCTCCCCACGTTTCACAGCCTTAACCCGCGGTCCCCGGCTCCTCCACGTGGCACGCCCCCGCTGGCGCGCCCGCGTGTGGCCCCGAGCAGGCCGTGTCCCCACCTGTCATTGTCTGGGGGTATAAAAGGGTGAGTAACAAAAGGTTTTTGGTTGTCTTTTATTTCAAATCTTTTCAAATTAATTCAAATTCAAAATTGAATCTGTTTTCAAATAACTTTAAAATTATAAATCCAAATTTAACATATAATATATGTTTTTGAATCAGAAAAATGTGAGGATTTCAAATATGCTATTCAAATTACCTTTTACACATTTAAAATTCCAAGTTGAGTAAAATTACATAAAATGACCCTTGACTTAAATAATTAATAACTTTTGTTTTATAACTCCGAATTTAACAAATGATATGTCTAAAATGATCAGCTCGACGAGACCTTTCTGTTTATGCTATCCATGACTTCAATTGCAGCATGCATCATATAAATATATAGTATACAGCAACTAATATGACAATAAAATGTGACCAAAACTCAATAAAATGTTATTTCTTGTATTCTACACCTCACCCATGCCATGCTACATTATTGCCATGCAACTTGTGCATCATTCATCATGGCATGATTGTTTGCTTGACGCATTTTATTCCTATGATTGTGCACTTTATTTATGTTGGCCCTTGTTTGTTTGGTTCTTCTTCAATAGACACCGAAAGGTGGGATATATCAAGAGAACCAGAGCACTACCTGATCCGTCTCTCGCTTCAACTGAGTTGCTGTGCAAGCACTACCACATGCTTGCATACATACAAGACCTATTGCCTCTACCTTATTCTTGCATCATTGAGTCGCGATTGCATTAAACTGAATCCCAAGTATTGCATAGCCTTTACTTTTAAACCCCACCAAGCTTGTTCCTCCATCCCATGAGCCATTACTAGGAGTTGTTTGAGCCATGCGAGTGAGAATAGCATGTGTAGGGTATGTGAGAGTCTCGATGGATAACGAGGTACCTAAACAACTTAACTCGAGTAGTAATGGGATAACTAATGAAAGTGGCACCGTGAGCAATATCTGCTATTTGGTTTTTCCCGCTCACTTGTGTCCTGAGGGACCCCGAGTACTTGATTCCTGCTCCTTGATTATTCGCGCTATCCACATCCAGAGGCTTATGGGACCCCCGAGCCGTAGCTTGATTCATTTATTTCTTGGGGCCACAAACTAGTTTGAGGTTTTATTTACTATCCTGTACTTATGCCATGCTTTTATCGCTTTATTACGATTGTGCGAGGAGCACCTGCATCGCTTAGGTAAGCGGAATGTTTGGCATCGACAAGCCCACCACACTTTCGGGTTCCCAGAGTTTACGACCATTGTCGCAAACCTTGAGTCCGTCTCAAGTCACTAACTTTGTTATGGTCTACTCAATGGGGTGGCCTCAAATATTTCTAAATCATGTGATTGCTTTGTCGTGAAAGCCTCGTGGTTTTGATTTGGTTTTTCCGAGGTTGATCGAGTGTGTGTTGCTATTTGTGCACCCTCGCAGGTCAAACTTTTCAAAGCCGTGTCCGCGTTATGGACGACTTGGAGCACAGCTTTCAATCATAGACAAGCATAACTAAAGTACCGCTTTTAAGTTGACTAAGTAATCGACTAGTAACTAGTGCAACACTCATGGAATGGCTAATAAAATTGCCAACGGATGGGGGTTGTTCGCTCGCCTCGCTGGTGCGAGGAGGAGGATGGATGTGGATATTATTATAATCGTTGTCATTAATTCACGGACATCCGCTCATCTTTGGTTAGGCGGATGGTTAGCGTATCTATAGAACTGTTAGGGTTTATCTTCGCTGCAATTGCGTCACCCTGTGTGTGTCCCCTTTAGAGGCATAAAGACTTGCCGAGTACCCTTAGGGTCTCACACGATAAATTATTGGTTCGGATGAACAGTACACTCGTAAGACGGACATCGGGTGGAGGAGGCCGATGATGGGCTACGATCGCTCGGTGTAGAGATTCCGGAACGGGATCCGTGAGATCTAGGCGGATGTGCTTATTTCGGGGCATCTTATGCCGATTTGCTTTTTATCCGCATTTCGGACCTTGTTTGTTTGCCTCTTCCACCGATACTGATGTGATGTATGAGGAGTTATCCTAAACTATTAAATCTATCTAGGACATTTGAATCTTGCCGTATATGCTATATATTTCCTTTCTTTAGATGGAATGGCTCGATGTACTATTGTATGGTGGCTTGCATACATACTCATTTGTGTATGTAGTTAATCCTTCGCCGCCGACACGCCAGCATTTGTCCCGATGATCGAAATGGTTGGGACGGCCGAAAGGTCTACCCGTGAGTGGCTTTTGGGCCCCACCGTACTATTTCAACCATTTCCGCTCATCCAGGCTTGTATCTAGGAGCGTAATTCACCGAGGTAGTTACAATTGGTATCAGAGCCATCCCGCCCTTTAGGGTCTCAGCCAAACGGTCGTTGTCAGTCTAGAAAATATTTTTGATAGTTATGTATACTAGGGAAAAACAAAACGCGAGAGTAGGACTGCTTCCACTTTTCTTCTTACCCACCCACCCACCCTTTTCTGGTAAGGAAGTGTAACGTTTTCAATCCTCTTCTTAAAAGTTCAAACTAGGATTCACGTGTTCTGGGTTTCCGTAGTACCATAGGTTGTGTGTGTGTGTGTAATTCCTTGTCTATCTGTTGCATCCAAGTTGTTATCTAATCGGCCTTTTGGTTATCAACTGTTGGTACATTCCATACCGACAGGCTTTGCAACCGACGCGATCTATCTGATTCGTTGTATACCGCCGCGATCTGTCTTACTCTTTGTTACCCGACGTTATCTTGTTTGGGGTGTTCGTTTCCGTAGTTACCAATCTTTAGGTTCAACGTGAGAAGAAGGGGTTAGGATATGTGTTCCACTTATTCATGTGCGGGGTAATGATTTGAGTGCGGGATGGAGTCGCGACCATACCACTACTCTTATCATTCGCTTTTGTATATTGAATTGGTAGAGTCACTAATCTTGATTCGTTAAGTAATTTTGCGCATCTATTGGTATTTTAATGCCGAAATTTGTGGAAAAATTTTCTTTGATATATTCGTACCACACTCCTTTTCGTGGTGCGATATGCTTAATATCTTCTAGGTGCTTTGAACTTTGTTGATATTTTAATATCATCTTAGTAAATTGTATCCTTTAATCTTGGTTAATTCCATCTTGGTACTATTTTGGATTATTATTATTCTCCATTATAGTACCGATTTGTGTTTTATATCAATCTGGATGGCTCCACCACGCCGCTCGATGAGGACATACCACCCGAATCGGATCCGAGTTGTCAAACATCGCCAATGCCTTGGCAAAGAATGCAAAGAACCAGCAGCGCTTTGAGGAAAGTGTTCGAGGAATGAGTTTGCTCCACTACCTCCACCTCCCAAGCGAGGAGACATCAAAAGCTTCCTCAAGTTCAACCTCGCCAATTTGATGTTTCGATCGACCACCGGATGCGAATGATTGGTTGCGTGAGATGTCAAGGCTACTCGAGACTGCTGATGTTCCCGAGCAAGAGTGGGTAAAGTGTGCTACTCACCTTCAAGGGGATGCACTGGTGGAGAATTACTCAAGGCAACCGGCTGGTTTTCACTTACTTGGGAACGGTTCACCGGAGCTGCTCAAAGAGCAAGATTCTGTAAATTGTCATGGAGAGGATGAAGGAAGCTTTTCTCAACCTTAAGGTGGAAATGATAATGTCAACACCTACATCAGAACTTCATGAATCTTTCTTGTTATGGTGGCGGCGAGATCTCCGATGACAAGAAGAAGCAAAAGAGGTTTCAAGGGCTCAATGCATCGATCAAATATGCAATCACACATGCAAGGCCGACGCCTTTTCTGAACTTCAAAGACACTTCCGCAGGAGGAAGAAAGTAGGCAAGTGTTTGAGGAGTCAAAGAAACACAACCGTGATGCACCAAGCTCTTCACTATGTCGGCTCCTTCTAAGCGCCTGTCCGGGTTCCTAACACCCCACCGCCTCCCGGCTCCACTAAGACCTGCAAGCTACGCCCAAGTCCACCAAACTTCATCATCGCCGCTCCTGGGGCTACAACCACCACTACCGAGCGCTCGGCGGAGTCCTGCTACGTTGCTCCACGCCCACCGGTGTTTGTTTCACGTGTGGAGACCCTGGAATCAACTGAACCGTCTGCTGAAAAACAAAGCTCTTCCTCCACCCTCCAAGATCTGCGGCAAGCTCTCCTTGGTTCGCACCACCACCTCGGCTCTCAACATCAACACCAAGCCTGGTTCATCGTTGCTCGTGCTAACCGTGTCAACGCCGCAAGCCGAGCATGCACCGGAGTTGTGATGGGTATGCTATCCGTTAACTCACCCCCGCACGAGTTTTGTTTGATTCTGGTGCATCGCATTCTTTTGTTTCTATCAAGTTTGCAAGTGACAATGGGTTAGCGTCGGATCCTCTTCTTAAGCGGTTAATGGTCCTTTCTCCTGGAGCAAATATGGTAGCTTCTAAATTCAGCCATGGCAATCAAATTCAGATTGGTGGCTCTTCATTCGGCTTCCTTAATTGTTCGGGAAATTCGACATTGATGTCATCTTGGGCATGGATTGGTCGACAAGAAATGCATGTGATTGATTGTGCCGAACGCCGGTTTCTCCGAAGATTCCTCAAGGCCATATAGTCTATTCTCCAAGTTTGACTCTACTATCCAAATTTTTCTCTCTTTGGCGGCTCTAAATGATGATGCTATGGAAGCTATTCAGAGTGTTCCGTGGTCCGTGAGTTCCCGATGTCTTTCCCAAGAGTTGTCTGCATGCCTCCGGATCGTGAGGTTGGGTTTGTAATTGAGCTTGAACCCGAACGGCCTATCTCCAAGCGCCTTATAAATGGGTCCTCTTGAGTTGGTGAACTCAAACGCCAACTTGATGAACAAGAGAAGTTGGGTTTCATTCAACACAAGATTTCTTCTTGGGGTAGCCCAACAATTTTTCTCAAGAAGCGTGACAGATCGATAGACTTTGTGTTGACTATCTGCCTCAATGCTAAAACCATCAAGAACAAATATCCCTTCCATGGATTAATGATCTCTTCGATCGCTAGTCGAGCTGTGGTGTTCTCTAAGCTTGACTTGAGAAGTGGTTATCACCAAATCAAGATTCGCAAGGAAGATGTGCCTAAAACAGTTTTCACCACCCACTATGGCTGTATGAATACACGGTCATGTCTTTCGCCTCACCAACGCACTGCTACCTTCTCAAGGCTTATGAACTCGGTTTTCATGGAGTATCTTGATAAATTCGTTGGTCTATCCGGATGACATCCTAGTCTATTCTAAGTCAAAGGAAGAACATGAAGAACACCTTCTGTGTCCTAAACAAGCTTCGTGAGAACCGCTTGTATGCAAAGTTCTCAAAGTGTGAGTTTTCTGCCAAGTAACCTATCTTGGTCATGTCATCTCGCCAAGGGCATTGCACCAACCTTAAACCGTGAAGACAATTGTTGAATGGCTTCCTCTGTTAATGTCAAAGAAGTGAGGAGTTTCCTTGGTTTGGCTAGTTATTGCTGCCGCTGCTCGTAACTTTTCGAAGATAGCAAAGCCTCTTACCGATCTCCTCAAGAAAGGCAAGAAATACCTTTGGACTCCTGCATGTCAAGCAAGCTTTGAGACACTCAAGGAGAAGCTCACTTCCACACCAGTCTTGGTTCCTCCGGATACATCTAAGCCTTTCCAGATATTCTGTGACGCCTCTTTGCAAGGATTGGGTGTGGTCCTTATGAAAGAGAAACAAGTGGTTGCTTATGCCTCTCGACAGTTGAAGACGCATGAGATCAACTATCCCACACATGACCTCGAGCTCACAGCAGTTGTCTTTTCTTTGAAGCTATGGAGGCACTACTTGCTTGGCAACCGTTGTGAGATCTTTTCTGACCACAAGAGTTTGAAGTATATCTTCACTCAGCCTGATCTCAACCTTCGGCAGAGGAGATGGATTGAAGCAATCAATGATTTTGATTTGACCATCAACTACACTCCGGGCAAAGCTAATGTCATGGCCTATGCTCTCAGCCGCAAAGCTTATGTCAACAACCTCATGATGGAAGAACTATAGCCTCTCTTGTGCGAGGAATTCACACCAACTCGAAATTGTGGAAAAGGGCATCTCCCGAACCTTCGGCTACTCCTCTCTTGGAAGAAAAGATTCGCTCTGCCGCTTGGTGATCCGCACACCAAAAAGATCATCTCTAAACTTGAGCTCAAGTATGAGTCCTTCCACGTCGATGATCAAGGCACGCTTTTCTTTGAACACCGGATGTTTGTTCCGAACTACCCGGTTTGAGAGAGCAAGTTCTCAAGGAGGCGATGATTCATTCTTTCTATCCATCCCGGCAAAGACAAAGATGTACATGGACTTGAAAACACAATATTGGTGGCCTGGTTTGAAACGATATTGTGCCAAGTATGTCTCGAGTGTGATGTCCGCGCAGAGTGAAAGTCGTCCATCGAAACCTTCGGTCTTCTACACCATTGAAACCTTAATGGAAATGGGAGAAAGTAGAGATGGACTTCATCACTGGTTTTCCAAGGTCGAGAAGCAACAATGCAATCTTTGTTGTCATCGAGCTCTCTAAAGTGGCTCACTTCTTCCCGTCAAGGAAACAATTTCGAATTCGATTCATTGAGCTCTATATCAACAGTAATTGTCTCCGTATGGGGTTCCGCTTGAGATCGCCGACTGTGGGAGCATCTTCACTTCCAAGTTCTGGGAAAGTTTCCAAAAATCTTTGGGAACAAAGTTGAACTTCAGCACATCTTACCACCCTCAGTCGCAAGGACAAGTTGAAAGGATCAATCAGATTCTAGAGGATATGCTTCGTTCTTGCGTCATCTCTTTTGGCATGAAGTGGGAGGAATGTCTTTCTTATGCTGAATTTTCTTACAACAACAGCTTCCAAAAAAGTCTAAAGATGGCACCATTTGAGGCTCTCTATGGTCGCAAGTGCAGAACTCCGATTGGTTGGTCAGGTGCAGGAGAAAGAATATGGTTTGACCCTGACATTGTAACTCAAGCGGAGGAGAAGGTGCATATCATTCTTGATAACCTAAAGATTGCTCAAAGTCGCCAGAAGACACTACTAGAGAAAAGGCTATAGGAGACATGCTTATGCGAGGCACATTTAGCATATGCGCCTCCTATAAAAATAGGCGAGGCGCATTTTGCGATATGCGCCTCTAGTATAAAAATAGGCGAGGCGATATGATAAGAATGCCTCCCTATAATCCCTGCAGACGTAATCTAGCACCCCATATTATGCGAGGCGCATTCTATTCATATCGCCTCCTATATATCGATATAGGCGGCGCATATATTAATGCGCCTCGCATATTCGTAGGGCCCGCGTGTAGGTGCGAATATGCGGCAAGATGGCTATATACGCCCTATATTTGATAATATGCGTGCATATACGTAACGCGCTCGCATATTCCGGTGGGCCCGCGTGATGGTAGGTGCGAATACGCGATACGGGCCATATACGCCTCCTATATTTGATAATATGCGCGCGATATGCCGTAATGCGCCGCATATTCTGATGGTAGATGCACGAATATGCGAGGCGCATATGACTATATGCGCCTCCTATATTTGATAATATGCCAGGCGCATATGGCCAGAACGCGTCTCGCATATTCTGTGTGGGGCTCGATCGATTCTGGTCGACTCAATCCGCATTGTTTCGACAAACAAGCACCTGGAAAACTTTCTCTCTCTTCTGTTTCCGTTCCCCATTTCTTCCTGCCTCGCTCAGATTCGATCTCGCACGCGAGGCCGATGGATTGAGATACTTGCGGGGGACATCGCCGGGCTCATCCGCGAAGAGCAAGACGCGCGGGAAGTGTTGATCTCGTTGGCGGAGTACGAGACGAGCGCGGAAGGAAGGAGTTTGTCATCGGAGATCGAGGCACGAGGGAGTACGTCGATGTCGTCGACGGGGAGCCCTCGGCGCGCGAGTGCTGGGAGCTCAGCAGCGACAAAGAGGGAGGGGCGTTGTAAGGCGTCGAGCTGGGCGACACAGAGAGAGGCGCAGACGAGCTCGGAGATACGGTGAATCAGTGATGGGAAGCAGAGATCGAGGTCCTGAGGTAATCTCGCGTGAACAAATCTATCAGATCGGCCGCTTTTCCCAGGTGAAATCGTGAATCCATGCCTATTTAGGTCGCCAAGTGGATTATCAGTGTTGATTTTCATCTCTGCACGTCATCTGCTGTTTGATTTTTTAGCAGGTATCGTAGCTGCCTCTATTTTCCGATTGGGCGATGTCGTGTTGTGCACAGATCACTTTTAGTAGTGGTAATACTCTCACTTTCAGATGTTGTAGATCATGGACGCAAAAATAACTGTACTTAAGAACTGTGTTTTTCTTGGTAGTTTAAATTGCTGCAAAAATAACTGTACTGAATTGTTGGTCTGGTCCTCCAGATGCATCGTGGCCAACTGTTGCTGCTGCTAATCTACCCCCTCCGGTAAGACCTCACGCCTGTTTCTACTTTGTTCGTGTTGCGATTCTCTGTTATGCGTATGCGACCTCATCTTTTTTTTTTCTTTTTTATGCTTGGGTGTGATGGTACAGGCTGCGCAAGCGGCGGCAATGACAAGGATGGTTCAGGTGGGCGCCCACTCGGACGGCTTGCTCTACTTAGACGACGATGACCTCAAGGTGACTCACTCTTGCATTTCCTGATAATATTGTTTCTCGCCATCATCCAACACAGATCGTTGGTTTGCATATAGTTTTGACCTAATCACTACAAATTTTTTAGCTTGTGTGTGTAGCTAAAAGGTTGACTGTTTTGTTTCTATGCCCTAAAGTTCGCCGATATCTTTCTTTTGATAAATGAATGGAAGGACTGTTGCTACTTAGTCGCATGCTTGATGAATAGCAGTGGTTAATCTATCTATCTAGTAAACGAGTGGCAAGCGGAAATCGGGTACTATTTTTTTTAGGATTACCTCCTATGTGGCTAGTTGTTTAATTAAGTTGTTTTACCAATATGCTTAAGTTGTGTACTGAAATGAATTAAGTTGATTCTTTCAGCATGTTTGGGTATTTGTACAATCTACCTAGGTGTTCCTTTTTGAGCAACATGCATAACTTGTCTTAAGTTGTTTTACACTTTAACCTAAGTTGTTTCCCATAACTATGTAAGTTGCAGATTCCAGTCCACCAAGTCGCTGGAGAGGACACATCCTTCCTCGCCGCCTCTGGAAGGTCGGGCTTTTGTGCATCATCTGTCTAACGAGCCCCGTAACTGACGGTGTGCTTCCTGTGTCAGCTGTCCTGCTGCTCGCCTGTGGGTTGGACAACAAGGACTTCCGGTGCGATAACAACGATTTTATCGGTGAGCCGCAAGCAACCAGTGATGCTACAGGACAGGCTACAATAGCTCTCTGGTAAGCTCTTATTTCAATATGGGGTTTTTCAGCCCCATATGTGTTTGTGGAGATGATGTCTTACCTAGTTTCTAGGTTCTTTTAACTACTATGTGGTGCTATATGCTCTGGTAATCGAGGCCCATATCTCCAGGCTTACTATTAGCCAATACACTTTATGCTAAAGGCCTTTTCCTTGTAGCCACTGAAACGTTATGGATTGGTGCTATGTAGTAATCTTGATCAAATCGAGCTTAGCCTCTTTATTTATTTGTTGTGGTTTGATCAAATGCTAACATGGACAACAACAAAAATATTACTACCTCCGATCCATAATAACTGTCGCTGTTAGTTCAAAACAACGACACTTATTATGGATCGGAGGGTGTACTACATTTGATCTCCTTCTTTGCCTATTGTCGATGCAATATTTGCTAATGGGAGGACTACTTGCTGAATTTTTTTAATCTCTATTTGTAGCTATATGCTGAGATCTTGATTCTACTCTATTTTGCTTCTTGGGAGCGCGATGACATCCAAATTAGTTACAGGCAAGGCAGATTAGTTCCTTTGAACCTACATAGTTTGCACCTATTTTTCAGTGAGGATGATTCTAGGTGTTGTTGTTCACCAACCTATGTTATGTGTTCTACTTCATCTAGGTAGAGATACGTCGTTGGAGTTGTAATGTGATTGTGAACTTGTACTCGAAGGTGTAATGTGATTGTGAACTTGTACTCGGAGGTGTGAACTTGTGGCACAAACACTTGATGTATGAACTTGTATGTCATGATTGATGTGTAATGTATTGTATTCATGTTGGTTCTATTATGCTTTGGCAAATGCAAGTTTCAAAAATTCTATGGACTATATTGTATATTTGAATATCTGTATATTATTATTTATAGTGGTCTGTAAAACTTGAATTTCGAAAATATTACCGGAGGCGCATATAGGATACTATAGGAGGCGCATATACTATAAATATCCGAGGCGCATTCTGAAACATATGCGAGGTGCATATACTATAAATACCCGAGGCGCATTCTGAAACATATGCGAGGCGCATATGATATGCGCCTCCTATACTTCACATATGCGAGGCGCACATAAGAAATACCCGAGGCTTGAAGCTAGAGGCACATGTGATATGCGCCTCGGATAGGCTTTTTGGTGCGCCTCGGATAGGCTTTTCTCTAGTAGTGAGAGCAATTATGACAGGAAGCACACGAACATGGTGTATGCCCCTGGTGATCTTGTTTACCTTCGTGTCACTCCCATGAGAGGCACACACCGCTTTGGTATCAAAGGAAAGCTGGCTCCTAGATACATCGGTCCTTTCAAAATTCGTGGTAGAAGAGGAGAAGTTGCTTATGCTCTTGAGCTCCCGGAAAAACTCAAAGTCCATGATGTTTTCCACATCTCTCAACTCAAGAAGTGCTTCAAAGATCCCGGCAGGACCGTGGATCATGAGCTAATCGATCTCCAAGAAGACCTGTCTTATCAAGAACACCCCACAAAAATCCTTGAGACCGTAGAAAGAAGGACTCGCAACATGTCCATCAAGTTCTGCAAGGTGCAGTGGTCGCACCATTCCGTTGATGAAGCCACTTGGGAGCGTGAAGATGAACTCCGTGCCAACTATCCTACCCTCTTTGTGTCTTCTTCTTCTTCCTAGAATCTCGGGGCGAGATTCCTGTTTAGTGGGGGAGAGTTGTAGCATCCCAATTGTCTAACATTTGTAATGCTACTGGGTTTAGTAATATAATGGCTACTTCCTACACGTAATTGTTGCATCATCTTCATATCATGCTCATGTCATCATGCCACCTTGCATTTGGGCATCATACAAACCCTTGTGTTTTGGTTCTTATCTCATATGCATTATTATTTGTATTTGCCTCTTGATATTGTATTTGGTTCTAGATATATTCCATTCCACCAACTTTTTCATTCCATTCCACCAACTTTTATTATTTATCTCATATATCTTTTATTCCATTCCACCAACTTTTTCTTTGTCACCACCTTACACTTCCACCATACCATAACCTATGAGCTTGTAATTTTCTTTGGATTTTATTTCTGGCTCATGTGGGTTGGATGGATCCAATTCTAAATCCTTTTGTTTGGCTTGTTCCATATTTCTGGAATGCATATGTATGAATGCCCTGAATAATTGTTTTGTTTTCACAAGATTGAAACATGGCATTTAATGCTTATGCATGGCCCATGCAAGCTTGCACCAATCTCTTATGTAGTGCATTAAATGTAATGCATGTCCCATGCAACCATCACCAACTTTGGTCAACTTTGGTTTTATTTGAATTCTTGAGTGTGTCATCTCTATTTTTTTTCTACCCCTTCTTTTGGGCTTGATCTATTCTGATCTTGCTTAAACCTCATCCCCATCTCTATCTACCCCATCACCACCTTTTCTTCTTCTCTCTCTTTGGCTATCTTGTTTGAGCTTGTGTGATCATGCTTTATCTAGTCAAGTGAACTAATCCATCTTTATCTCTCTCTCTCTCTCTTACCCTCTAGCTAAGATCCTACCCTATCACCATACCCCCATCTAACCCTAAACCCTACCCCCTCTTTAAACCATCCCCATCCATGCATGATCATGTGGGCATGCACAAGCCCTAAACCCCCCTCTCTCGGCCTCTCTCTCTCTCTCACCTAGCTGGCCCCCACCATACCACCTAGCTACCCACCCAAACAAAACCCTAGCCGAGCCATACCTCTCTCCCCTCTAGCCCTAGCTCTAACCCGACGCCATCTCCTCCCTCTCTCTTTCTCTCCATGCCATAAGGGCCCCCCTAGCCGAGCCTGCCCTGCCTCCTTGCTCTCACGACGACCCCACCTGGCAGCCCCTCCCCCTGCACATGCCTGGCCCCGCGCGAGCACGTGAGGAAGGTGGCAAAAGGTGGCCGACGCCACCTTCCCCTCCCCCACGCCAACCACCTCACCCCCGTACTTATCTACTGCCTCCCCTCCCTCTCTGCCTCGCCAGATCTACCCAGAGGCCCCCGCCTCCCTCTTCTTTCTCTTTCTCCGCCACCATCCACCGACGACGCCACGCCGCCTCCACCTCCCTAGTCACATCACCGTGGCGTGCTTAGGGTTGTCGAGGAAGACCACGAGTCCCCGCCGCCTCGGACACACCAACGGAGGAGAAGGCCCAGAGCTGGACACCGACGCGAGCCGACGAAAACCTAGCTTCGCTGCGCCAGCCGCGACGATCGTGGCCTCGAGCTCCACCTACACCAACGCCTCACGGTGAGCCCACAAACCCCTAGACATGCCCCCGCCGCCTCGCTTCACGCCGACGAAGCGTTCCGTCGAGCACACTCTGTGCACCGGCGGCCGCGCGCGTCCGCTCGCTCCCGAGCTGTCTAGGGCTTTATCTAGCCCGCCCTCCAGACACCAACCTCACACCAGCGCAGTGGCTCTGCCCCTCTGCGCACGCGCCCACGTCGCGGGTTCGACGCCTCGCCTCGCCACGCCGCGCACCGCGCGCGCCAGATGCAGAGCAAGGAGAAAAAGATCACGTGGTACTTTTCCCTTACCCCCACTTTTTCGCTTGCAGCCCGCGATCCTCGAGACCCACACCGGTGCCTCCGGTTTTTTTGCAAAAGGCTCTACTTCGCAGCCTCAACCCGCGTCCCCGGCTCCTCCACGTGCACGCCACTGGCTTGGCCCAAGGTGGCCCCGAGGTGCCGTGTCCCCACCTGTCATTGTCTGGGGGTATAAAAGGGTGAGTAACAAAAGGTTTTTGGTTGTCTGTTTTATTTCAAATCTTTTCAAATTAATTCAAATTCAAAATTGAATCTGCTTTCAAATAACTTTAAAATTATAAATCCAAATTTAACATATAATATATGTTTTTGAATCAGAAAATGTGAGGATTTCAAATATGCTATTCAAATTACCTTTTGCACATTTAAAATTCCAAGTTGAGTAAAATTACATAAATGACCCTTGACTTAAATAATTAATAACTTTTGTTTTATAACTCGAATTTAACAAATGATATGTCTAAAATGATCAGCTTGACGACCTTTCTGTTTATGCTATCCACGACTTCAATTGCAGCATGCATCATATAAATATATAGTATACAGCAACTAATATGACAATAAAATGTGACCAAAACTCAATAAAATGTTATTTCTTGTATTCTACACCTCACCCATGCCATGCTACATTATTGCCATGCAACTTGTGCATCATTCATCATGGCATGATTGTTTGACGATTTTATTCCTATGCTTGTGCACTTTATTTATGTTGGCCCTTGTTTGTTTGGTTCTTCTTGAATAGACACCGGTGGGATATATCAAGAGAACCAGAGCACTACCCAGATCCGTCTCTCGCTTCAACTGAGTTGCTGTGCAAGCACTACCACATGCTTGCATACATACAATACCTATTGCCTCTACCTTATTCTTGCATCATTGAGTCGCGATTGCATTAAACTGAATCCCAAGTATTGCATAGCCTTTACTTTTAAACCCCACCAAGCTTGTTCCTCCATCCCATGAGCCATTACTACAGAGTTGTTTGAGCCATGCGAGTCGAGAACATGTGTAGGGTATGTGAGAGTCTGATGGATAACGAGGTACCTAAACAACTTAACCTGAGTAGTAATGGGATAACTAATGAAAGTGGCACCGGTGAGCAATATCTGCTATTTGGGTTTTCCTGCTCACTTGTGTCCCGTAGGACCCCGAGTACTTGATTCCTGTTCCTTGATTATTCGCGCTATCCACATCCGGGAGGCTTATGGGACCCCCCTGAGCCAGAGCTTGATTCAGTCTTATTTCTTGGGGCCACAAACTAGTTTGAGGTTTTATTTACTATCATGTACTTATGCCATGCTTTACTGCTTTATTACGATTATGCGAGGAACACACTGTACTGTTTAGGTAAGCGGAATGTTTTCGCGGTATCGACAAGCCCAGTCACACTTTCGGGTTCCGGTCGCATCGCCATTGTCGCAAAACCTTGAGTCCGTCTCAAGTCGCCTAACTTCGCTATGGTCTACTCAATGGGGTGGCCCCCTGAAATATTTATGAATCATGTGATTGCTTTGTCGTGAAAGCCTCGTTGGGTTTTGATTTGGTTTTTCCGAGGTTGATCGAGTGTGTGTTGCTATTTGTGCACCCCTGCAGGGTCAAACTTTCTGAAAGCCGTGTCCGCGGTTATGGACGACTTGGAGCACAGTTTCTCGATCATAGACAAGCATAACTAAAGTACCGCTTTTAAGTTGACTAAGTAACTGACTAGTAACTAGTGCAACACTCATGGAATGGCTAATAAAATTGCCAACGGATGGGGGGTTGTTCGTCCGCTTCCTCGTTGGTAAGCGAGGAGGAGGATGGATCTGTGGATATTACTGTTATAACTGTTGTCATTAATTCACGGACATCCGTCTATCTTTGGTTAGGCGGATGGTTAGCGTTTATCTATAGAACTATTAGGGTTTATCTTCCGCTGCAATTGCGTCACCCCAGGTTGTGTCCCCTTTAGAGGCATAAAGACTTGCTGAGTACCCTTAGGGTCTCACACGATAAATTATTGGTTCAGATGAACAGGTACACTTGCAAGACGGATACTGGGTGGAGGAGGCTGATGATGTGGGCAACGATCGTTCGGTGTAGAGATTCCGGGAACAGGGATCCGTGAGATCTGTGGGCGGGATGTGCTTATTTCTGGGGCATCTTATGCCGATTTGCTTCTTATCCGTACTCGGACCTTGTTTGCCTCTTCCGCCGATACTACGATGCATGATGTATGAGGAGTTATCCTAAACTATTAAATCTATCTAGGACATTTGAATCTTGCCGTATGCTGCTATATTTTCCTTTCTTTTTAGATGGAATGGCTCGATGTACTATTGTATGGTGGCTTGCATACATACTCATTTGTGTATGTAGTTGATCCTTCGCTTCCGACACGCTACCGTACTTGTCCCGATGACTGGAAATGGTTGGGACGGCGAAAGGTTCACCCGTGAGTGGCTTTTGGGCCCCACCGCACTATTTCAACCATTTCCGCCATCCAGCTTGTATCTAGGAGCGTAATTCACCGAGGTAGTTACAATTGGTATCGAGCCATCCCGCTCTTCGTGGTCTCACCAAACGGTCGTTGTCACTAGCAAATATTTTGGTAGTTATGTATACTAGGGAAAACAAAACGCGAGAGTAGGACTGCTTCTATTTTCTTCTTACCCACCCACCCACCCTTTTCTGGTAAGGAAGTGTAACGTTTTCAATCCTCTTCTTAAAAGTTCAAACTAGGATTCACGTGTTCTGGGTTTCCGTAGTACCATAGGTTGTGTGTGTGTGTGTGTGTGTGTGTGTGTGTGTGTAATTCCTTGTACTATCTGTTGCATCCAAGTTGTTATCTAATCGGCCTTTTGGTTATCAACTGTTGGTACATTCCATACCGACAGGCTTTTCAACCGACACGATCTATCTGATTCGTTGTATACCGCCGCGATCTGTCTTACTCTTTGTTACCCAACGTTATCTTGTTTGGGGTGTTCGTTTCCGTAGTTACCAATCTTTAGGTTCAACGTGAGAAGAAGGGGTTAGGATATGTGTTCCACTTATTCATGTGCGGGGTAATGATTTGAGTGCGGGATGGAGTCGCGACCATACCACTACTCTTATCATTCTATTTTGTATATTGAATTGGTAGAGTCACTAATCTTGATTCGTTAAGTAATTTTGCGCATCTATTGGTATTTTAATGCCGAAATTTGTGGAAAATTTTTCTTTGATATATCTATGTACCACACTCCTTTTCAGTCGTGTGCGATATGCTTAATATCTTCTAGGTGCTTTGAACTTTGTTGATATTTTAATATCATCTTAGTAAATTGTATCCTTTAATCTTGGTTAATTCCATCTTGGTACTATTTTGGATTATTATTATTCTCCATTATAGTACTGACTTGTGTTTTATGTCAATCACAGGATGGCTCCACCACGCCTGCTCTAATGAGGACATACCACTGAATCGATCCGTTGTCAAACATCGCCAATGCCTTGGCAATTCAAAGAACCAGCCGCTTTTGAGGAAAGTGTTCGAGGAATGAGTTTGCTCCACTACCTCCACCTCCCAAGTGAAGAGACATCAAAAGCTTCTCAAGTTCAACCTCGCCAATTTGATGTTTCGATCGACCACGGATGCGAATGATTGGTTGCGTGAGATGTCAAGGCTACTCGAGACCGCTGATGTTCCCGAGCAAGAGTGGGTAAAGTGTGCTACTCACCTTCAAGGGGATGCATCTCTACGGTGGGAGAATTACAAGGAAAAGCTGCTGGTTTTCAGCCTACTTGGGAACAGTTCATCGGAGCGTTCAAAGAGCAAGATTCCGAAATTGTCATGGAGAGGATGAAGGAAGCTTTTCAACCTTAAGGTGGAAATGATAATGTCACCTACATCAGAACTTCATGAATCTTTCTCGTTATGGTGGCGATGAGATCTCCGATGACAAGAAGAAGCAAAAGAGGTTCAAAGGGCTCAATGCATCGATCAAATATGAAATCACACATGCAAGGCGGCGTCTTTTTCTGAACTTCAGCCTGTCACAGAGGAAGCAAGTAGGCAAGTGTTTGAGGAGTCAAAGAAACACAACCGTGATGCACCAAGCTCTTCACTATGTCCCTCCTTCTAAGCGTGTCCGGGTTCCTAACACCCCACCGTTCGGCTCCACCAAGACACGCAAGCTACGCGTCAAGGCCACCAAACTTCATCATCTTTGCTCCTAGGGGCTACAACCACCACTACAGACCGCTCAAGGAGTCCCCGGCTACGTTTCTCCACGCCCACCGGTGCTTGTTTCACGTGTGGAGACCACAGGCATCAACTGAACTGTCTGTTGAAAAACAAAGCTCTTCCTCCACCCCCTCCAAGATCTGCGGCAAGCTCTCCTTTGGTTCGTGCACCACCACCTCGGGCTCTCAACATCAACACCAAGCCCGGGTCTACTGTTGCTCGTGCTAACTGTTATCACCGCCACCTGGAGTTGTGATGGGTATGCTATCCGTTAACTCAGTCCCTGCACGAGTTTTGTTTGATTCTAGTGCATCGCATTCTTTTGTTTCTATCAAGTTTGCAAGTGACAATGGGTTAGCGTCGGATCCTCTTCTTAAGCGGTTAATGGTCCTTTCTCCTGGAGCAAATATGGTAGCTTCTAAAGTCAGCCATGGCAATCAAATTCAGATTGGTGGCTCTTCATTCTCGGCTTTCTTAATTGTTCTGGGCAATTCTGACATCGATGTCATCTTGGGCATGGATTGGTTGACAGCAAATGCAGCTGTGATTGATTGTGCTGAACGCTCGGTTTCTCTGAAGATTCCTGAAGGCCATATAGCCTATTCTCCAAGTTTGACTCCTACTATCCAGCTTTTCTCTTTGGCGGCTCTAAATGATGATGCTATGTAAGCTATTCAGAGTGTTCCGGTGGTCTGTGAGTTCCCAGATGTCTTTCCTGAAGAGTTGTCGGGTATGCCTCCGGATCGTGAGGTTGGGTTTGTAATTGAGCTTGAACCTGGAACGGATCCTATCTCCAAGCGTCCTTATAAAATGGGTCCTGCTGAGTTGGCTGAACTCAAACGTCAACTTGATGAACAAGAGAAGTTGGGTTTCATTCAACACAGTACTTCTTCTTGGGTTAGCCCAACATTCTTTGTGAAGAAGCTTGACAGACGATAGACTTTGTGTTGACTATCGGGCTCTCAATGCTAAAACCATCAAGAACAAATATCCCTTCCGCGGATTAATGATCTCTTCGATCGCCTAGTCGAGCTGTGGTGTTCTCTAAGCTTGACTTGAGAAGTGGTTATCACCAAATCAAGATTCGCAAGGAAGATGTGCCTAAAACAGCTTTCACCACCCGCTATGGCCTGTATGAATACACGGTCATGTCTTTCGGCCTCACCAACGCACCTGCTACCTTCTCAAGGCTTATGAACTCGGTTTTCATGGAGTATCTTGATAAATTCGTTGTGGTCTATCTGGATGACATCCTAGTCTATTCTAAGTCAAAGGAAGAACATGAAAAACACCTTCGGTGTGTCCTAAACAAGATTCGTGAGAACCGCTTGTATGCAAAGTTCTCAAAGTGTGAGTTTTGGCTGCCTCAAGTAACCTATCTTGGTCATGTCATCTCTGCCAAGGGCACTGCAGTCAACCCGGAAACTTTGAAGACAATTGTTGAATGGCTTCCTCCTGTTAATGTCAAAGAAGTGAGGAGTTTCCTTGGTTTGGCTAGTTATTGCCGTCGCTTCGTTCAGAACTTTTCGAAGATAGCGAAGCCTCTTACCGATCTTCTCAAGAAAGGCAAGAAATACCTTTGGACTCCTGCATGTCAAGCAAGCTTTGAGACACTCAAGGAGAAGCTCACTTCCACACCAGTCTTGGTTCCTCCGGATACATCTAAGCCTTTCCAGATATTCTATGACGCCTCTTTGCAAGGATTGGGTGCGGTCCTTATGAAAGAGAAACAAGTGGTTGCTTATGCCTCTCGACAGTTGAAGACGCATGAGATCAACTATCCCACACATGACCTCGAGCTCGCAGCAGTTGTCTTTGCTTTGAAGCTATGGAGGCACTACTTGCTTGGCAACCGCTAGAGATCTTTTCGACCACAAGAGTTTGAAGTATATCTTCACTCACCTGATCTCAACCTTCGGCAGAGGAGATGGATTGAAGCAATCAATGATTTTGATTTGACCATCAACTACACTCGCAAAGCTAATGTCATGGCCGATGCTCTCACCGCAAAGCTTATGTCAACAACCTCATGATGGAAGAACAACGACCTCTCTTGTGCGAGGAATTCCCACTCAACTCGAAATTGTGGAACAAGGGCATCTCCTGAACCTTCGGGCTACTCCTCTCTTGGAAGAAAAGATTCGCTCTCGTCAGCTTGGTGATCCGCACACCAAAAAGATCATCTCTAAACTTGAGCTTCCGAAGTATGAGTCCTTCCACGTCGATGATCAAGGCACGCTTTTCTTTGAACACCGGATGTTTGCTCCGAACTACCCGGGTTTGAGAGAGCAAGTTCTCAAGGAGGCACATGATTCCGTTCTTTCTATCCATCCTGGCAGCACAAAGATGTACATGGACTTGAAAACACAATATTGGTGGCCTGGTTTGAAACGATATTGTGCCAAGTATGTCTCGGAGTGTGATGTCTGCCGCAGAGTGAAAGCTGTCCATCAGAAACCTTCGGTCTTCTACAGCCATTGAAACCCCGGAATGGAAATGGGAGAAAGTAGAGATGGACTTCATCACTTGTTTTCCAAGGTCGCAGAAGGGCAACAATGCAATCTTTGTTGTCATCGACAGTCTCTAAAGTGGCTCACTTCTTCCCGTCAAGGAAACAATTTATGGAATTCATTGGTGAGCTCTATATCAACAATTGTCTCTGTATGGGGTTCCGCTTGAGATCAGTTCGCACCGTGGAGCATCTTCACTTCCAAGTTCGGGAAAGTTTCCAAAAGCTTTGGGAACAAAGTTGAACTTCAAAGACTTACCACCCTCAGTCGCAAGGACAAGTTGAAAGGATCAATCAGATTCTGGAGGATATGCTTCGTGCTTGCGTCATCTCTTTTGGCATGAAGTGGGAGGAATGTCTTCCTTATGCTGAATTTTCTTACAACAACATCTTCCAGAAAAGTCTGAAGATGGCACCATTTGAGGCTCTCTATGGTCGCAAGTGCAGAACTCCGATTGGTTGGTCAGGTGCAGGAGAAAGAATATGTTTTGGCCCTGACATTGTAACTCAAGCGGATGAGAAGGTGCATATCATTCTTGAGAACCTGAAGATTGCTCAAAGTCGCCAGAAGAGCAATTATGACAGGAAGCACACGGACATGGTGTATGCCCCTGGTGATCTCGTTTACCTTCGTGTCACTCCCATGAGAGGCACACACCGCTTTGGTATCAAAGGAAAGCTGGCTCCTAGATACATCGGTTCTTTCAAAATTCGTGGTAGAAGAGGAGAAGTTGCTTATGCTCTTGAGCTCCCGGAAAAACTCAAAGTCCATGATGTTTTCCACATCTCTCAACTCAAGAAGTGCTTCAAAGATCCCGGCAGGACTGTGGATCATGAGCTAATCAATCTCCAAGAAGACCTGTCTTATCAAGAACACCCCACAAAAATCCTTGAGACCGCAGAAAGAAGGACTCGCAACAAGTCCATCAAGTTCTGCAAGGTGCAGTGGTCGCACCATTCCGTTGATGAAGCCACTTGGGAGCGTGAAGATGAACTCCGTGCCAACTATCCTACCCTCTTTGTGTCTTCTTATTCTTTCTAGAATCTCGGGGCGAGATTCCTGTTTAGTGGGGGAGAGTTGTAGCATCCCAATTGTCTAACATTTGTAATGCTACTGGGTTTAGTAATATAATGGCTACTTCCTACACATAATTGTTGCATCATCTTCATATCATGCTCATGTCATCATGCCACCTTGCATTTGGGCATCATACTAACCCTTGTGTTTTGGTTCTTATCTCATATGCATTATTATTTGTATTTGCCTCTTGATATTTTATTTGGTTCTTGATATATTGTTAAATGCCCAAGTTGAGTTGGGGGCATATCTTTTATTCCATTCCACCACCTTTTTCTTTGTCACCACCTTACACTTCCACCATACCATAACCTATGAGCTTGTAATTTTCTTTGGATTTTATTTCTAGCTCATGTGGGTTGGATGGATCCAATTCTAAATCCTTTTGTTTGGCTTGTTCCATATTTCTGGAATGCATATGTATGAATGCCCTGAATAATTGTTTTGTTTTCACAAGATTGAAACATAGCATTTAATGCTTATGCATGGCCCATGCAAGCTTGCACCAATCTCTTAGGGAGTGCATTAAATGTAATGCATGTCCCATGCAACCATCACCAACTTTGGTCATCTTTGGTTTTATTTGAATTCTTGAGTGTGTCATCTCTATTTTTTTTCTACCCCTTCTTTTGGGCTTGATCTATTCTGATCTTGCTTAAACCTCATCCCCATCTCTATCTACCCCATCACCACCTTTTCTTCTTCTCTCTCTTTGGCTATCTTGTTTGAGCTTGTGTGATCATGCTTGATCTAGTCAAGTGAACCAATCCATCTTTATCTCTCTCTATCTTACCCTCTAGCTAAGATCCTACCCTATCACCATACCCCCATCTAACCCTAAACCCTACCCCCTCTTTAAACCATCCCCATCCATGCATGATCATGTGGGCATGCACAAGCCCTAAACCCCCCCTCTCTCGGCCTCTCTCTCTCTCTCACCTAGCTGGCCCCCACCATACCACCTAGCTACCCACCCAAACAAAACCCTAGCCGAGCCATACCTCTCTCCCCTCTAGCCCTAGCTCTAACCCGACGCCACCTCCTCCCTCTCTCTTTCTCCATGCCATAAGGGCCCCCCTAGCCGAGCCTGCCCTGCCTCCTTGCTCTCACGACGACCCCACCTGGCAGCCCCTCCCCCTGCCCATGCCTGGCCCCGCGCGAGCACGTGAGGAAGGTGGCAAAAGGTGGCCGACGCCACCTTCCCCTCCCCCACGCCAACCACCTCACCCCCGTCCTTATCTACTGCCTCCCCTCCTCTTCGCCGCCAGATCTACCCAGGCCCTGCCTCCCCTCTTCTCTCTTTCTCCACCGCCACCATCCACCGACGACGTCCACTGTCGGCCTCCACCTCCCCTAGTCACATCAGCCGGTGGCGTGGCGTTTAGGGTTGTCGAGGAAGACCACGAGAGTCCCCTGCTTCGCCCTGGACACACTAACGCGGAGGAGAAGGCCCAGGAGCGCTGGACACCGACGCGAGCCGACGCAAACCCTAGCTTCGCCGGCGCCAGCCTCGCCGAGATGATCGTGACCGCCTCGAACCGTTCCACCTACACCAACGCCCTCACGGTGAGCCCACAAACCCCCTAGACATGCCCCTGCCCTGCCTCGTTTCCTGTCGGCGAAGCGCCTGCCGAGCACACTCATGCGGCGGGCGCTGCATCCGCTCGCTCCCGCGCCGTCTAGGGCTTTATCTAGCCCGCGCCCGCCCTCCAGACACCAACCTCACACCAGCGCAGTGGCTCTGCCCCTCTGCGCACGCGCCCACGTCGCGGGTTCGACGCCCCGCCTCGCCACGCCGCGCACCGCGCGCGCCAGATGCAGAGCAAGGAGAAAAACAGTACCGCGTGGTACTTTTCCCTAAACCCCCCCCCCCACTTTTTCGTTTGCGCAGCCCGCGATCCCTGGAGACCCACCTGTCGGTGCCTCTGGTTTTTTGCAAAAAGGCTCCCCACGTTTCGCAGCCTCAACCCGCGGTCCCCGGCTCCTCCACGTGGCACGCCCCCGCTGGCGCGCCCGCGTGTGGCCCCGAGCAGGCCGTGTCCCCACCTGTCATTGTCTGGGGGTATAAAAGGGTGAGTAACAAAAGGTTTTTGGTTGTCTGTTTTATTTCAAATCTTTTTCAAATTAATTCAAATTCAAAATTGAATCTGTTTTCAAATAACTTTAAAATTATAAATCCAAATTTAACATATAATATATGTTTTTGAATCAGAAAAATGTGAGGATTTCATATATGCTATTAAAATTACCTTTTGCACATTTAAAATTCCAAGTTGAGTAAAATTACATAAAATGACCCTTGACTTAAATAATTAATAACTTTTGTTTTATAACTCCGAATTTAACAAATGATATGTCTCAAATGATCAGCTCGACGAGACCTTTCTGTTTATGCTATCCACGACTTCAATTGCAGCATGCATCATATAAATATATAGTATACAGCAACTAATATGACAATAAAATGTGACCAAAACTCAATAAAAATGTTATTTCTTGTATTCTACACCTCACCCATGCCATGCTACATTATTGCCATGCAACTTGTGCATCATTCATCATGGCATGATTGTTTGCTTGATGCATTTTATTCCTATGCTTGTGCACTTTATTTATGTTGGCCCTTGTTTGTTTGGTTCTTCTTCGAATAGACACTGAGCAGGGGATATATCAAGAGAACCAGGAGCACTACCCAGATCCATCTCTCGCTTCAACTGATTTGCCAGGCAAGCACTACCACATGCTTGCATACATACAGTACCTATTGCCTCTACCTTATTCTTGCATCATTGAGTCGCGATTGCATTAAACTGAATCCCAAGTATTGCATAGCCTTTACTTTTAAACCCCACCATGCTTGTTCCTCCATCCCATGAGCCATTACTACAGGAGTTGTTTGAGCCATGCGAGTCGTAGAACAGCATGTGTAGGGTATGTGAGAGTCTGATGGATAACGAGGTACCTAAACAACTTAACCTGAGTAGTAATGGGATAACTAATGAAAGTGGCACCGGTGAGCAATATCTGCTATTTGGTTTTTCCTGCTCACTTGTGTCCGTAGGGACCCCGAGTAATTGATTCCGTTCCTTGATTATTCGCTATCCACATCCGGGAGGCTTATGGGACCCCCGAGCGAGCTTGATTCATCTTATTTCTTGGGGCCACAAACTAGTTTGAGGTTTTATTTACTATCCTGTACTTATGCCATGCTTTCTGCTTTATTATGATTGTGCGAGGAGCACTGCTGTACTATTTAGGTAAGCGGAATGTTTTCGGTATCGACAAGCCAGTCACACTTTGGGTTCCCGGTCGTTTAACCATTGTCGCAAACCTTGAGTCCGTCTCGAAGTCAGCTAACCGTTCGCTATGGTCTACTCAATGGGTGGCCCCTGAAATATTTGAATCATGTGATTGCTTTGTCGTGAAAGCCTCGTTGGGTTTTGATTTGGTTTTTCCGAGGTTGATCGAGTGTGTGTTGCTATTTGTGCACCCCTGCAGGGTCAAACTTTCTGAAAGCCGTGTCCGCGGTTATGGACGACTTGGAGCACAGTTTCTCGATCATAGACAAGCATAACTAAAGTACCGCTTTTAAGTTGACTAAGTAACTGACTAGTAACTAGTGCAACACTCATGGAATGGCTAATAAAATTGCCAACGGATGGGGGGTTGTTCGTCCGCTTCCTCGTTGGTAAGCGAGGAGGAGGATGGATCTGTGGATATTACTGTTATAATTGTTGTCATTAATTCATGGACATCCGCCTATCTTTGGTTAGGCGGATGGTTAGTGTTTATCTATAGAACTGTTAGGGTTTATCTTCCACTGCAATTGCGTCACCCCAGGTTGTGTCCCCTTTAGAGGCATAAAGACTTGCTGAGTACCCTTAGGGTCTCACACGATAAATTATTGGTTCAGATGAACAGGTACACTCGCAAGACGGATACTGGGTGGAGGAGGCTGATGATGTGGGCAACGATCGTTCGGTGTAGAGATTCCGAACGGGATCCGTGAGATCTGTGGGCGGATGTGCTTATTTGGGGCATCTTATGCCGATTTGCTTCTTATCCGTTCGGACCTTGTTTGCCGCTCACCGATACCGATGTGTGATGTATGAGGAGTTATCCTAAACTATTAAATCTATCTAGGACATTTGAATCTTGCCGTATGGCGCTATATATTTCCTTTCTTTTTAGATGGAATGGCTCGATGTACTATTGTATGGTGGCTTGCATACATACTCATTTGTGTATGTAGTTGATCCCTTCGCCGACACGCGCCGTACTTGTCCCGATGACTGGAAATGGTTGGGACGGCCGAAAGGTCTACCCGTGAGTGGCTTTTGGGCCCCACCGTACTATTTCAACCATTTCCGCTCATCCAGGCTTGTATCTAGGAGCGTAATTCACCGAGGTAGTTATATTGGGGAGGAAGTTCCCTCCCTCCACCCGCCGGCCAAGGAGGCCGAGTTGGGGGAGGACTCCCTCCTCCCAACCGGCCACCCTCCACCTATATAAGGAGGGGTAGGGCGCCCCTACCCCTCACACCCAAAACCCTAGCCTCAAGTCGCCGGCGCCACCACCTCCTTGTGCTGCCGCCGCCTAGGGCACCTCCAACTCGGCGAGTTGGGGTATTCCCCAAACCCTAGCCGCCAGCCGAGCCCTCCCCTTGGTGCCCTCTAAACCCTAGATCACCAAGGCCTCTGTCATACTCCACCATACTCGCTCCGGCTTAAGGTGAAGCCCTGCGAGATCTCCCCTCTACTTCCGACACCACGCCGTCGTGCTACCGGAATCACAAGGAGAGTGCTACAGCCTCCGCTGCCTGCTGGAACAAGGGAGATTAAGGTCTTCATTGAGTACCGAACGTGTGACCGATCCGAAGCCGAACGCAGCCTTGAAGGATCGTCTACGCGATCTTGAGATCGGCAAGAGTACGACTACATCACCCACGAGAATCTTCTCTCGTTAACCGCTTTGGAATCTTCGAGGGTGAGTTCCTCTATCGAATCGTTGCTACAGTCTAGTAGATAGATCTTGGCTTGTTTGTTTGCATGCGGTAGAAATTTTTTGTTTTTGATGCTACGAACCCCTACAGTGGTATCAGAGCCGTGTCTATATATAGATCTGTGGCACGAGTAGAACACAATGGTCATTGTGGGCGGTGGTGCTTTTATTATCAATTGATTTTTGTGTATTTTGCATCTTGCAGTATGATGGGATGAAGCGGCCCGGGCTAACCTTAGATGACATCGTTCATGAGACTTTCTCCACGCTCAACATGCAACTTGTATTGCATAAGTGGCTTTGTGGGTGTCTGTCTCTCCCATTATAGTATAGATTCAATTTACAACGGGCACTTGATAGTTAAAACATCAACATTGTTCTTGTTCGTAAGTTAGATCGACACTTATTGAAATCCCCAAACCACGTAAAATATGCAAAGAAAATTAGAGGCGTCTAACTTTGTTTTTCAGGGGTGTGCTATGATGTTATATGGCCATGATTGTGATTATATATGATGTATGCAATGTTCCTTATTGTAAGTTGGCAACCGGCAGGAGCCATATGGTTGTCTTAAATTCCATTAAGACCCGCATGTCTATTCAAAGTAGTTGTAATAGTTGAAGCTAGTGGACGACAACCATGAAACGACGCCATTGACCTTGACGCCATACCGGTGATGATGGAGATCATGTTCGTGCTTGAAGATGGAGATCGGAAGCACAAGGAGAAAGGCCATATCATATCACATATTATGAATTGCATGTGATGTTAATCCTTTATGCATCTTGTATTGCTTAGTTTGCGACGGTAGCATTATAAGATGATCCCTCAAGCACACAAATTTCAAGTTTTAAAGTGTTTATCCTTAGTAAGCACCGTTGCTAAAGCTCGTTGACTTGAAGCACCACGTGATGATCGGGTGCGTTAGATTCTGCGAGTGTATACAACATGAGCAAGCCAGATTTGCTCATGCGGAAGCTAAGGTTTGATCTTGACGAGCCTACCATGTACAGACATGGTCTCGGAACATGGATCACCGAAAGGTAAAGAATGAGTCATATAGTAGATATGATGAACATGTTGATTGTTCGCCATTGAAGCTACATCAACTCTCATGATGATCGGTATTGATGTGGTGGATTTGGTTCGTGTGATCACTAAAACAATGTGAGGGATATTGTTTTGAGTGGGAGTTCACCTAGATTGATTTAACTATTAATTAGAACTCAATTTGTCATAAACTTAGTCTAAACTATTGCAAATATGTTGTATATCAATGGCAGCCCCTACCATCAATTTTAATGCGTTCCTAGAGAAAGAAAAATTTAAAAACAATGGAAGCAACTTCACGGATTGGTTCTGCAATTTGAGGATTGTCCTCAATGCTGGTAATTTGACGTATGTGGATGCACATTGGGTGACCCGCTGCAGCCTCTTGCTACCGATGAAGTAAAGAATGTTTACCTCACTCGGAAGAATCGACTCCATAGTTCGGTGTGCTATCTTGTATGGTTTGGAATCGAGCTTGTAAAAGGTTTGGGAACCATGACCCACATGATATTGTCCATGAACTCAAAATGATATTTGAGGCTCACGCGACAGTTGAGAGTTATGAGGCTTCTGAAAATTTCTTTAACTGCAAGATGGAAGAGGGCAGCTCCATCAGTGAGCACGTGCTTAAGATGTCTGGGCACGCAAACAAACTCCAAATCTTGGGTATAGTGATTCCTAATTCTTTGGGGATTCACCGTGTCCTCCAATCACTACCACCAAGTTACAAGAACTTTGTGATGAACTACAATATGCAAAACATGGACAAGACGTTGCCAGAACTCTTCTCCATGTTGAAATCTGCAGAAGTGGAGATCAAGAAAGAGCACCAAGTGTTTTTGGTCAATAAGACCACCAAATTCAAGAAAGGCAAGTCTAAGCAAAAGGGAAACTTCAAGAAGGGCGGTAAGAAAGTTGCTGCGCCGGTGAAGAAGACCAAGGCTGGACCTAAGCCTGATACTGAGTGCTTTTACAGCAAGGGAGAGGTTCACTAGAAGCGGAATTGCCCAAAGTACTTGGCGGATTTGAAGAACGGCAACAACAAGAAGAAAGGTATATCCGATATACATGTTATTGATGTGTATCTCACTAGTACTCGTAGTAGTGCCCGGTATTTGATCTCGGTTCGGTTGCTCATATTTGTAACTCAAAACAGTCTTGAGAATAAGCGGAAGCTAGCGAAGAACGAGGTGACGATGCACATTGAAATGGATCAAAGGTTGATGTGATCGCGTCGACGCTACCTCTTCATATACCATCGGGATTAGTTTTATACTTAAATAATTGTTATTTGGTGCCTGCGTTGAGCATGAACATTATATCTGGATCATGTTTATTGGGAGACGGTTACTTGTTTAAGTCCGAGAATAATGGTTGTTCGATTTATATGAGTAATATGTTTTATGCACATGCACCTTTGATAGATGGTCTATTCTTATTGAATCTCGATAGTGGAAATACACATATTAATAACATTGAAGATAAACGTTTGAAATTGAGCGATAACTCGACCTATATGTGGCACTATCGTCTTGGTCACATTGGAGTGAAGCATATGAAGAAACTCCATTCCGATGGACTTCTTGAATCACTTGAAAGATGCGAAGCATGTATGATGGGTAAAATGACTAAGACTCCATTTTCTGGTATGATGGAGCGAGCTACGGACTTATTGGAAATCATACATACCAATGTATGTGGCCCAATGAGTGTAGCATCGCGCGGTGGTTATCGTTATGTTCTTACCTGCACTGATGACTTGAGTAGATATGGGTATATCTATTTCATGAAACATAAGTCCGAAACTTTTGAGAAGTTTAAGGACTTTCAAAGTGAGGTGGAGAATCAACGTAACAAGAAGATTAAATTTCTACGATCTGATCGTGGAGGTGAATATCTAAGTTACGAGTTTGGCGAGCATTTAAATAAATGCGGAATACTTTCACAATTGACACCGCCGGGAACACCATAGAGTAATGGTGTGTCCGAACGTCGTAATCGAACTCTCTTAGATATGGTTCGTTCTATGATGTCACTTACAGATTTACCGCTATCATTTTGGGGTTATGCATTAGAAACAGCCGCATTCACTTTAAATAGGGCACCATCTAAATCCGTTGAAACGACACCGCTTGAATTATGGTTTGGGAAGAAACCTAAATAATTGTTCCTTAAAGTTTGGGGTTGTGAAGCTTATATAAAGAAGTTATAGCCGGACAAGCTTGAACCCAAAGCGGAAAATTGCGTCTTTATAGTATACCCAAAGGAAACTATTGGGTATACCTTCTATCATAGATCCGAGGGCAAAATCTTCTTTGCTAAGAATGGATCCTTTCTAGAGAAGGAATTTCTATCGAAAGAAGTGACAGGAAGGAAAGTAGAACTTGACGAGGTTGTTGAACCTTCTCTCGATCTTGCGAGTAGCGCAGCACCGGAAGTAGTTCCTGTGGCGCCTACACCAATAAGAGAGGAAGCTAATGGTGATGATCATGAAACTTCGGTTGAAGTTGCTACAGAGCCTCGCAGGTCAACGAGAACTCGTACCACTCCTGATTGGTATGATCCCGTTATGAGTGTCATGTTGGTGGACAACACCGATGACCCTGCGACATATGAGGAAGCGATGATGAGCCCATATTCCAATAAATGGCAAGAAGCCATGAAATCCGAGATTGGATCCATGTACGAAAACCAAGTGTGGACTTTGGTGGACTTACCGGATGGCCGGAAGGTCCGAGAACAAATGGATTTTCAAGAAGAAAAGAATCTTGATGGTAATGTTATCTATAAATCTCGACTTGTTGCAAAAGGGTTCGACAAATTCAAGGAGTTGACTACGATGAGACTTTCTCACGATGGCGAAGCTAAAGTCTGTGAGGATTATGTTAGCAATCGCTGCATATTATGATTATGAGATATGGCAGATGGATGTCAAAACAGCGTTCCTCAATGGAGACATTGATGAAGAGTTGTATATGATGCAACCCAAAGGTTTTGTCGATCCTAAAGATGCTAACAAGGTATGCAAACTTCAATGGTCCATCTATGGATTGAAGCAAGCATCCCGAAGTTGGAATCAACGTTTTGATAAGGTAATCAAAAGTTTTTGTTTTATACAAACTTATGGAGAAGCTTGTATTTACAAGAAAGTGAGTGGGAGCTCTGTAGCATTCTTAATACTATATGTGGATGACATATTGTTGATTGGGAATGATGTAGAACTTCTTAATAGTGTCAAGGATTATTTGAATAATAGTTTTTCAATGAAGGATCTTGGCGAAGCAGCTTACATATTAGGCATAAATATTTATAGAGATAGATCAAAACGCCTAATATCATTGTCACAAAGTACATATTTGGACAAGGTTCTAAAGAGGTTTGGAATGGAAGATAGCAAGAAAGGGTTCTTGCCCATGTTGCCCAATACGACCTTGAGTAAAACTCAAAGTCCGACATCGGCAGAAGATAGAGAAAGGATGAGTAAGACTCCCTATGCCTCAGCCATCGGATCTCTAATGTATGCCATGCTATGTACTAGACCCGACATTGCATATGCTATTAGTTTGACTAGCAGATATCAAAGTGATCCAGGAGTGGATCATTGGACAACGGTCAAAAACATCCTTAAGTACTTGAGAAGAACTAAGGATATGGTTCTTTCTTATGGAGGTGATGAACAGCTCGTTGTTAATGGTTACACCGATGCTAGTTGGAACACCGATCCGGATGATTCTAAATCTCAATCTGGATACGTATTTACTTTGAATGGTGCAGCAGTTAGCTGGAGGAGTGCAAAGCAAAGCGTTGTGGCGAGATCTTCAACTGAATCGGAATACATAGCTGCTTCGGAGGCTTCACAAGAAGCGATATGGATGAAAGAGTTCATTACAGAGCTTGGTGTGGTTCCAAGTGCGCTGGACCCAATGACTATCTACTGTGATAACATGGGCGCCATAGCCAATGCGCAAGAACCAAGGTCACACAAGAATCTGAAGCACATCAAGCTACGTTTTCACGCTATTCAAGAACATGTCCAAGATGGTGACATAAAGATTTGCAAAGTGCACACATATCTGAATGTGGCGGATCCGTTGAATACGTTGGAATTATGCCCTAGAGGCAATAATAAAGATGTTATTATTATAATTCTTGTTCATGATAAAGTTTATATTCCATGCTAGAATTGTATTAAGCGGAAACTTTAATACTTGTGTGGTTTGTGAACAACACTGTGTCCCTAGTAGGCCTCTATGGACTAGCTCATTGATTAATGATGGTTAAGGTTTCCTATGTCGATTAATAATGAGATCATATCATTGGGAGAATGATATGATGGACATACCCAAACTAAGCAGAGCAATTAGATCATGTCATCGTGTTCATCTTTGCGAAGCTTTTCTTATGTCAAATATTGTATTCCTTAAACCATGAGATAATGCAACTCCCTGGTATCGGAAGAAAACTTTGAGCTCATCAAACGTCATCCTATGAGAGGGTGATCATAAAGGTGTCTCTCAGGTGATCGGAAAGTACCTGTTGGGTTGTATGTATCGAGATGGGATTTGTCCCTCCCAAGTC
Source organism: Avena longiglumis (assembly GCA_030063025.1). Taxonomy (NCBI): domain Eukaryota; kingdom Viridiplantae; phylum Streptophyta; class Magnoliopsida; order Poales; family Poaceae; genus Avena; species Avena longiglumis. The sequence goes on from CP125976.1 coordinate 180,196,392, forward strand.
GGAGAGATATACTTCGGGCCCACTCGGTAATCGATATCAACACCGCTTGCAAGCATGTGGTTAAGGAGTTAATCACAAAGTGATATCGGATTACGGAACGAGTAAAGTACTTGCTGTGAACGAGATTGAACTAGGTATGGCTGATGCGACGATCAAATCTCGGGCAAGTAAAATATCGCGAGACAAAGGGAATATATATATGGGATTGATTGAATCCTGGCATCGTGGTTCATCCGATATGATCATTGATGAATGTGTGGGAGTCAATATGGGTTTCCAGAACCCGCTGTTGATTATTGATATAAGATCATGTCTGCATATGCTCGAACCCGAAGGGTCACACACTTAACGTGTATCGACTCTAGGATAGATTGAATAATTGGTTTATGAGTTTTGTTTTGGAGTCTCGGATGGGATCCGGGACATCACGAGAGGTTCCGGAATGGTCCGGAGAATAAGATTCATATAAGGCAATGCGGTTTTTGGAGTTCGGAATTGTTTCGGGTTAATCGGTATTGTACCGGAAGCTTCTAGAACCTTCCGGAGGGGGACCAACATGGCCCCACTTGCCGGGAGGGGGCATGGGCCTATGAGGGAGTGCCCTGGCCGCATTGGGCCAGGGGCACAAGGACCCATATGGCCCAGCTGGCCAAACACCTAGGAAACCCTAGGGGAGCTTCTAGAAGCGAGGGGGGAAACTTGCCCCCCACTCCTCCCTCCTTCGCCGCCGGCCTAGGGCTTGGGGGAGGGGCTAGGGCTGGCCGCCCACCCATCTATATAAAGAGGGATGGGGGCGCACCCCTCCCCTACACCTCCTCCACAACCCTAGCCGCCCTGCTGCCCCTCCTCTCTCTCTCCCTCCCGACTGCGCGTAGGCGAAGCCCTGCCACAGAAACTCTCCACCGCTTGCACCGCGCCGTCGCGTTGTAGATCCAATCCATCTCTCCACCATACTTGCTGGACCGAGGAAGGAGGAGACGTCGAGGTGCCGCACGTGTGCATCTCTCGGAGGCATCGCCACTTGCGGTGTTAGATCGGATCGGATCGCGAGGAGGAGAAGCGAGTACGACTACATCGCCCACGTTAGTCGAGCGTTCATTGCGAATATTCAAGGGTATGAAGATATCATCTATTCCCCCTCGTTGTTTGCATCTCCTAGATTAGATCTTGGCTTTCCCCTTCGCATCCATATAATTTTTTTTATTTACTATGCTGCGAAACCCTTCAGTGGTATTAGAGCTAGATCTATGCGTAGATGTGTTTCACGAGTAGAACGCAACATGGTTGTTGCGGGCGTTGATGTTTTCTGTTGCAAGCCTCTTGTTTGTGTACTTCTTATGATGTCAGATAGTGAGATCGAAGCGGTCCAGGCCAACCTTACGCGACCTCTTTCGCGAGACCGGCTCCGCACTTGACGTGTGGCTTGTTCCACACATGCGGCTGGTGGATGCCAGTTTCTCTCACTATAGTTATCATGGGATTTGCACCGGAGTTTGGCAACCATAATATCACCGTTGTGGCTTTCCGTAGGGAAGAATCATTCTTAGCTTGCTACTCCCATAAGCCACGTAAAACATGCAACAACAAAGTAGAGGCGTCTAACTTGTTTTTAGGAGTGTTTTCGTGATATGGTATGGCCCAAGATGTGATGTGTATGTTGTATGCAATGATCATGTTTTGCAATGTTTCAGAATTGCATGTCGATGAGTACACAACCGCAGAGCCATATGGTTGTCTTTATAATTGTGTATGACCGTGTGTCAACTTCTTATCGCCATGTAATAGTTTTACTTTATCACTAAGTAGTTAGCAATAGTTGTAGTTGCTATTCGTGGTGGAGGCAATCATGGTGGAGTGATGGAGATCATGCTGGCACGCACAAGATGGAGATCATTGCGCGAAGATTGGCTATACCATGTCACATAAAGTTATATGCATGTGATGTTTATCCTTTTATGTATCTTATTATGCTTAGATCGCGACGGTAGAATTAAAATATGATTCCTCACTTAAAGATCAAGATAACTGTGTTCTCCCCATGTATGCACCGTTGCGAAAGTTCTTCGTGTTCAAGCATCAAGTGATGATCGGGTGCTATAAACTCTACGTTCACATACAACGGGTGCAAGCCAGTTTTGCACACGTGGAAATACTTGGGTTTGACTTGACGAGCCTAGCATGTACAGACATGGCCTCGGAACACATGAACCGAAAGGTTAAGCATGAGTCATATGAATGATATGATCGACACTTTGTTGTCCACCATTGAAACCACATATCTTCTCGTGAAGATCAGATTAGGTGTGGTGAATTTGGATCATGGTCACTAAGCAACTTGAGGGATGTTGAATTTAGTGGGAGTTCATCTAGTAATTTGATTAAGTTGAACTAGTTATCATGAACATAGTCTAATTTGTACTTGCAAATATTGTAGATCAAATGGCTAAGTCCAACTTCAACTTCAACGTTTTTGCTCAGAAATAAAAGCTTAGAAACAATGGGTCTAACTTCACCAACTAGTTCCGCAATCTGAGAATCATTCTGTTGGCGGACAAAGGACTATGTCCTTGAGGATGCGCTAGGTGACGCCCTACTTGTAGATGCGCGGTGATGAGAAAGCTGTTTATCGGTCGCAAAGATGATTATGGTGTGATTAAGAGCACCATGTTGTTTGCTATGGAATCGGACCTTCAAAATCGTTTTGAAGATTATCCGGCCCTTTGAGATTCTTAAGAGCCGAAAACTATGTTTTGAGACTCAGCCCGCTCGAGAGATATGAGATCTCTGAGAAATTCTTTAACTGCAAGATGGAGGAAGGGAGTTCCGTTAGTGAGAACGCCATAAAGATGTCGGGCTACACTCAACACCTTGAGCAACTGGACTACAAGATTCCAGAGGAGCTCAAGATTGACAGGGTTCTGCAATCACTCCCTCCCAGCTACAAAAGTTTTGTAGTGACTCATAATCAGATTGGTTCCACTGATACGATCACCGAGCTCTTCGCTAAGCTGAAAGCTATGTAGGTGGACATCAAAAAGGATAATCATGTGTTGATGGTCAACAAGCCCCCCAGCTTTAAGAAAGGTAAGGGTGCAAAGAAGCCCTTCAAGAAAGGCGGCGGCAAGCGCGTTGCCCCTGCTGAGAAGAAGCTCAAGTTTGGACCTAAGGGACCTTTGAGTGCTTCTATTGCAAGGACAAGGGTCATGGGCGCAAGCGTCCGAAGTACTTAGCGGACAAGAAGGCTGGCACCATCAAAGGTATATTTGATATACATGTTATTGGTGTTTTCCTTACTAGCCCTCGTTGTAGTGCACGGGTATTTGATCTTGGTTGGTTGCTAATATTTGTAACTCGAAGCAGCTACGGAATAGGCGGCTGCGAGGGATGAGGTGACGATGCGCATTGGCAGCGGATCAAGAGTTGATGTGATGGCGTCAAGACGCTCTCCTTAGTTTTACCTTCGGGATTAGTTTTAAACCTCAATAAGTGTTATTATGTGCCTACGTTGAGCATGAACATCATATCTGGATCGTGTTTATTGCAAGACGGTTATTCATTTAAATCTGAGAATAATGGTTGTTCTATTTATATGAGTAACATCTTTTATGGTCATGAACCTGCTGTGAATGGTTTATTCCTTCTGAATCTCGAAAGGGATGAAACACACATCCATAACATTGAGGCTAAGAGATGCAAGGTAGATAGTGATAATACTACTTATTTGTGGCACTGTCATCTAGGTCATATTGGTGTAAAGCGCATGAAGAAACTCCATTCTGATGGACTTTTGTAGTCTCTTGATTTTGAATCATTTGACACATGCGAACCATGCCTCATGGGCAAGATGATCAAAACTCCATTCTCTAGAATGATGGAGCAAGCAACAGACTTGTTGGAAATCATACATACCAATGTATGCGGACCGATGAGTGTTTCGACGCGCGGTGGATATCGCTTTTTTCTCACTTTTACCGATGACTTAAGTAGATATGGGTATATCTATTTGATGAAACATAAATCTAAAACATTTGAAAAGTTCAAGGAATTTCAGAATGAAGTGGAGAACCATCGGAACATAAAAATTAAGTTTCTACGATCTGATCGTGGAGGTGAATATTTTAGTTACGATTTTCTCACGCATCTTAAAGCAAGCGGAATCGTTTCGCAACTCACGCCACCCGGAACACCACAGCGCAATGCTGTGTCTGAACGCCGGAATCGAACTCTGTTAGATATGATCCGATCAATGATGTCTCTTACTGATTTGCCGTTATGATTTTGGGGTTATGCATTCGAAACCGCTGCATTCACTTTAAATAGGGCACCATCTAAATCCGTTGAGACGACACCGTATGAACTGTGGTTTGGTGCTAAACCTAAGTTGTCGTTTATTAAAGTTTGGGGATGTGAAGCTTATGTCAAGAAGTTGATGCCAGACAAGCTCGAACCCAAAGCGGAGAAATGCGTCTTCATAGGATACCCTAAGGAAACTATTGGGTATACCTTCTATCACAGAACCGAAGGCAAAGTGTTTGTCGCATAGAACAAATCCTTTCTTGAGAAGGAGTTTCTCTCGAAAGAAGTGAGTGGGAGGAAAGTAGAGCTAGACGAGGTTGTTGAACCTTCTCTTGAGTTGGAGAGTAGCGCAGCACCTGAAATTGTTCCAGTGCCGCCTGCACCAACAATAGAGGAAGCTAATGACAAGGATCATGAAGCTTCGGACGATGCTACTACTGAACGTCGCAGGTCGACAAGGTCGCATGCCCCTCCTGAGTGGTACGACAACCCTGTCTTAACTGTTTTGTTAGTAGATGACAGTGAACCTGCGAACTATGAGGAAGCGATGATGAGCCAGACTCTGAGAAATGGCTAGAGGCCATGAAATCCGAATTGGGATCCATGAGCGAAAACCAAGTATGGACTTTTGTGGACCCTCCTAGCGACCGAAAGGCCGTTGAGTGCAAATGGATCTTCAAGAAGAAAACGAACACGGATGGTAATGTTACCGTCTATAAAGCACGACTTGTCGCGAAAGGTTTTTGACAAGTTCAAGGTGTTGACTACGATGAGACTTTCTCTACCGTAGCGATGTTTAAGTCCATTCGGATTTTATTAGCAATTGTTGTGTTTCATGATTATGAAATATGGCAGATGGATGTCAAGATTGCGTTCCTCAATGGCAACATTGATGAAGAGTTATATATGATGCAACCCGAAGGTTTTGTCGATCCTAAGGATGCTGATAAATTGTGCAAACTTCAGCGTTCCATTTATGGACTGAAGCAAGCATCTCGGAGTTGGAACCTTCGTTTTGATCAAGTGATCAAGAGCTTTGGATTTGTTCCAAATTTCTACGAAGCTTGTATCTACAAGAAAGTGAGTGGGAGCTCAGTGATATTTCTGGTACTATATGTGGATGACATATTGATTATTGGAAATGACATTGACATGCTTAACGATGTGAAGAGTTATTTGAACAAATGTTTTTCAATGAAAGACCTAGGGAGGCTGCTTATATACTGGACATCAAAATCTATAGAGATATACAAAGATGCCTGATAGCTTTAAGCCAAAGTACATACCTAGACAAAGTTCTGAAAAGGTTCAGAATGGATAAGGCAACGAAAGGTTTAGTGCCTATGTTGTCAGGTAAGAAATTGAGCAGGGCTCAGTGTCCAGCTACGGTAAATGATAGAGAAGCTATGAGAAAAGTGCCTTATGCCTCGGCCATAGGTTCTATCATGTATGCCATTCTGTGTACTAGACCGGATGTGTCCAATGCTCTTAGTTTGACGAGCAGGTACCAAAGTGATCTAGGAGTGGAACACTGGACAGCCGTGAATAACATCCTAAAGTACTTGAATAGGACTAAAGAAATGTTCTTAGTCTATGGAGGTGATGAACAGCTCTTCGTAAAGGGTTACGTCGACGCTAGTTTCGACACCGACAATGATGATTCTAAATCTCAGACAGGATACGTTTATATTTTGAATGGAGGAGCTTTGAGATGGAGAAGCTGCAAGCAAAGCGTGATCGCGGGATCTACAGTAGAAGCGGAATACATGGCTGCTGCAGAAGCGTGAGTGAAGGAGTTTTGATCAGGAACTTCATCACTGAGCTTGGCGTGGTTCCAAGTGCCTTGGACCCACTGGAGATATTGTGTGACAACACTGGCACCATAGCACTAGCTAAGGAACCAATATATCATCCAAAGACCTATCATATCAACTGCAAGTTTCATATAATCCGAGATTATATTGCAGATGGAGATCTGAAGATTAGCAAAGTACATACAGATCTGAATGTCGCAGATCCATTGACTAAACCTCTTCCACGTGCAAAACATGATCAGCACCTTAGTGCCATGGGTGTTAGATTGTTGCCAGATGTAAACTAGATTATTGACTCTAGTGCAAGTGGGAGACTATTGGAATTATGCCCAAGAGGCAATAATAAAGATGTTATTATTATAATTCTTGTTCATGATAAAGTTTATATTCCATGCTAGAATTGTATTAAGCGGAAACTTTAATACTTGTGTGGTTTGTGAACAACACTGTGTCCCTAGTATGCCTCTATGGACTAGCTCATTGATTACTGATGGTTAAGGTTTCCTAACCATAGACATGAGTTGTCGATTAATAATGAGATCATATCATTGGGAGAATGATATGATGGATGAACAAACTAAGCAGAGCAATTAGATCGTGTCATCGTGTTCATCTTTGCGAAGCTTTTCTTATGTCAAATATTGTATTCCTTAGACCATGAGATAATGCAACTCCCTAGTATCGGAAGAAAACTTTGAGGTCATCAAACGTCATCCTATGAGAGGGTGATCATAAAGGTGTCTCTCAGGTGATCGGAAAGTACCTGTTGGGTTGTATGTATCGAGATGGGATTTGTCCCTCCCAAGTCGGAGAGATATACTTCGGGCCCACTCGGTAATCGATATCAACACCGCGTGCAAGCATGTGGTTAAGGAGTTAATCACAAAGTGATATCGGATTATGGAACGAGTAAAGTACTTGCTGTGAACGAGATGGAACTAGGTATGACGGTACCGACGATCAAATCTCGGGCAAGTAAAATATCGCGAGACGAAGGGAATATATATATATATAGATATATATATGGGATTGATTGAATCCTGTCATCGTGGTTCATCCGATATGATCATCGATGAATGTGTGGGAGTCAATATGGGTTTCCATACCCCGCTGTTGATTATTGATATAAGATCATGTCTGCATATTCTCGAACCCGAAGGGTCACACACTTAACGTGTCTCGACGCTAGGATAGATTGGATAATTGGTTTATGAGTTTTTGTTCGGAGTCTTGGATTGGATCCAGGACATCACGAGAGGTTCCGGAATGGTCCGGAGAATAAGATTCATATAAGGCAATGCAGTTTTTGGAGTTCGGAATTGTTTCGGGTTAATCGGTATTGTCGGAAGCTTCTAGAACCTTCGGAGGGACCAACGTGGCCCCACCTGCGGGAGGGGCATGGGCCTATGAGAGTGCCACAGCGCATTGGGCCAGGGGAACAAGGCCCCATAGGGCCCAGCCGGCCAAACACCTAGGAAACCCTAGGGGAGCTTCTAGAAGGGAGGGGGGAAACTTGCCCCCCACTCCTTCCTCCTTGGCCGCCGGCCTAGGGCTTGGGGGAGGGGATAGGGCTGGCCACCCACCCCTCTATATAAAGAGGGCTGGGGGCGCACCCCTCCTGTAGAGGTCCCTACCCAATATGGTAGATCCCTCCTGTGTTTTACAATGCTAGTCCCTGGATCATTAGCTAGCATCCACAGTTAAGATGTAATATCAAGAAACAATGGTCATAACATAACTTTATAACCAGGAATAACATAATTTTATTACATCATACATAGCTCATTTGGCTATTACATTACATTGCAGCGGAATAACTATAAGTATGGGTCCTTCATCATCAAAGTGCCACAGTGTATGTTGGTTGTAGACTTTGTAATCCTAGTCAATCAACAATCTTCATTCTAAAACAATCAACCTGCAACATTACAAGTTACAGCCACAAGGGTCAATACATTTTGAATTGTATTGGCAAGTTTCACTTTTATGTATAATAAGAATGGATCCTATCATTATATGCATATTTGGTTATGTAGATTTTAAGGCTTATTTGCATAAAGCAATATTTATCCTATCTTTTCAAAATGGTTTTGGTCCTTTGTCAAATCTCTTTTCCAAGTTCCTTGAACTCCTTGGTAGAAACTCAAGTGTTCAAGTCCTTGTCAAAAATCCTTGAGCTACTTGGTAATTCCCCAAGTGCAACAAGTTTTATCAAAACCTCATGTGTTCCTTGGTAATCCCCAAGTACATCATGCTCTTGTGCACCTTGGTAACCCCAAGTGCAACAAGCTTTATCAAAGTCTCTTTGAATTCCTTGGTACCCCCAAGTGCATCAAGTTTTTATATTAGAAGTTGGAATGTCGAGATCTCCCATAGTTCAAACTTTAGTTGCTCAGTATTGTCCATAACCGGGGACACGGCTAAGTACTTAGATTTTATTTACTTCTGCAGAAGGAGTACACTTTACCCACATGACACAATCCCATCTTGTTGCCACCAGTGGCCTACTGGATTAGTGCTCACCAAGATGGATCTTGGCATCGAGAATGTGACGAAGTCTTTCCAAGAGGTCCTCCCATACATCATTGCTAGCTTGTCTTCAGTCCCCATGAAGCCTTCCAGATCCCCATGTCCGGTAACTAAAGACAATGTATGGGTCTTCCTAATGTAGTTGACTAAGCCAGAGCCATAATAGCATGTGGTTGTACACGAAAGCCACAATTGGAGAAACATGTTCAATCTCTAAGTTTCCTAGGTGGTTTTCATTTGGAGCACAACACAAAGTGATTGCCATAGGCATGGTTCACTTTTGTTGCCACCATCTCCAAAACATAAAGTGTCCACCACCTAGGTGGTTCATTGAGTCCTTGTTTTATTATGTAAAACACAAGTCTTTTCTCAACCTTTGTAAATTTCAACATGTATCTCTTTTCAAAACAAAGCATGGCTAAGCATGTACAACTTCAATATTTTTACTAAGGAGTGTATAGGGAATCCTATTAGGATTTAGCATAGCATAAGTATAAAATTCTTTTCATGCATGTTTTCAAAATCCACTAAGTATAATGAAAATACTAGGACTTTAGATGATAGTGTAACTTGCCTTTTTGTTAGGGAATGATAGTCACTCCTTGACCTTTCTAGTCTCACACTTTGCTAATTTCACTACAATCAAACAAGCATAGTATCAAGTAGCATTCCAACATTCAAACAATAATTCACATACACAAAGCAATGGTTCCTAAGTCTGGTAAAAAGAGGGTTCTATTGTAAGGTTGGTCTCTACTAGGTTTATAAACTTTGTAAGGTCCACATTGGTCTTTTACCAAAATGGCAAAGTCTTTAGTTAAAGGGTTTTGCCCAAAGTTTATTTTAAAAACCATTCAACATTTCATGTGGTGAAAATCATTCTTTTTAAAATAAAACTTTATGTTTTTCACCAAGTGAGTTGCTCTTGGCAAGACTTGGTGTTTTGGGTCAAGAGTTTGGTCCAAAACATTTTCCCAAAGTTTTCCCATGCACAACTTTTCCATCATAAATTTTAATGAGTTTATTTGGCTAGAAAATGACTAAGTTAATTAATTCAACTTAAATTTCACAAAAATCATTTTAACACCATGGGTTGGTTCCTAGGGTCATAAGGTCACAATAAACCAATTGGCAAAGTTTGATCTCAAAATTCATTTTAAATGATTTTTCCAATGTTAGCAAGCACTCAAAAGAATCTGCAATTTCAAACAATCTACCAAATACTATTTGCTAAACTAAGGGTAGGGTTGGCTAGGGCTTGTTCTCCTGAATTCATTGATATAAAATTTGCAAAATTTGGACGTGTGGATCAAAAGATATAAGGATTTGAAGTTTGCAATTTAAATCAGATTCAAATCTGTTTCTAATTCTAACAGACGACCTTGGCGTGTTTCTATCATGGATACGCCCGCGTGGATCGGCATCGTGGGCTGCTGGATTAAGTTAGATCGGATGGTTACGAGCACATACCCCTTGAGAATAAGTGGATCTATCTCGGGCGTTGGATAGAGATCCCACGGTGTTCGCTTTCGGCCCTTCAGCGGCGGCGCGGCGATGGCTAACGGCGGCGGTCGGTCTGGCGGTCTTGGCGAAACAGAAACAAAACAGGGAGGAAAAGCTCAAGGTCGCGATGTTGTGGTGAAGCACGCGTCGTGTGGCTCGGGCGACCTTGTGTCGGGAAGAATCTCGCGGAGTTGCTTTTGGCGACGGTCGGCTCTGGTCGACGACGGGGACGTTGCTGCGGTCCACGAGAAGACAAACGAAGGGCTGGGTTAGACGCAGGAGGTCACGGAGATGATGCGAGCATGCACCGAGAAGAGAGGCGGCGGGTTCTACTGCGGGCTCGTCGGAGAAGAAGGCGACGGCGCTTCGATCCTTGTCGAAGTCGACTAGGACACCGCGGATGGACGGTTGGTACAGGGAGGTGCGCCAGGGAGTGGGGAAGTTGCGTGCTTGGTCAGTGAGGCTTGGGGGGGTCTGGTTCCGCCGGAATCATCACCTGAACATCGTCGGAGTGGCGGCGCAGTGAGTGGTGGCGGCGGCCTCAGAAAGTGGAAGTGGGCTGGGGAAATACGTCGCGGAGGAGAAGGCGGTTATATGGACGTGGTCGCGACGAGGCATTATCGCGGTGTTAAGGCGAATTGAACGCGCGGAGTTACTGCAGCAACGGCAGCGAGGTTATGGGGAGGAGGTCGCGGGGAGGAAGAAGGAGAACAGTGGAGGTGGGTCTACTTGTCAGTGGAAAAAGAAAGGAGGGAGGGGTCCACTTGCCAGCGTCGGTGTGGGTGTGGTTCTGAGTGGGAAAGAAAACGGTTCGGGGGGGAAAGGAATAGGAGCTGGGCTAGGTGGGCTGTTTGGGCCGGGTTGCCCTCTTTGTTATTTTTTTCTGTTTCTGACTTCTTTTCTTTTCTTTCCATTTCTGATTTGATATTTCAATCAAACAAATCACACTCAAATCCAACCAAACATTCAACAAACTTTGAACTTGTATTTTGGTTCATTTAGTAACTTAATCCAAATTCAAAATAATATTTTTATTTATTTTAGGATCTATTTATTATTTGAATAAAATGGATCTAGTTATTTAATAAAATATGGTTTGATTTAATTAATAAAATTTCTATTTGAAATCCAATTACTTTCAAAATCAAACCAGTAGGTTTTATTTGAAACTAAGGATATTCGGAAAAACAAAAATAACCTTTTATTTTTGAGTCCTTTATTAATTACATAACATAGACTTACATTTTTAAATCCACCAGGGTTTGTTTTATTGAGATTAATTATTTTAAAGTCCAAAGTAAAGTCAAACATTTTAGTAGATATTATTTGTGAATATAAAATACTTAGAAAACTTATTTTAAATAAATTAATAAGTTTTGTTGTTTCAATTAAATTGGTAAGACCTTTTATTTTAAAAGGGTTTGGACATTAATTATTTTACTTAAGAAATCCTTTATTATTTTTAATTAAGCCTTTGCTATTTTATTTAAAAATAAATTGTTTTAATTCAAAAGCTTGGCCAAGTTTTATTTTGGTTTTATAAAATAACCCTTATTTGTAAATCCATCTTTTCTTTTGAATAACAATCTTTTTTATTAAAAGATCCAAATTAGTAATTCTAAAACATTTTAATTTCCTTTATTAAATGTTTACCTTTAAGAATCCTTTTAGGAATTTATTTAATTCAAATGGGTTTAGAGTTCCAATTGAGTTCAAAAGTTTCTTCTAGCTCTGAAATTTAAACAAAGTTTTATTTTATTCATTTATTTTCACATTACAAGATTTGGAAAATCTTGGGATGTGACAGGCTACCACCCTTAAAATAAATCTCGTCCCGAGATTTGGGAAGGCTAGGGTTACAAGCAAGTTCAAAGCAACTAGGGTACTACCACCCTTAAAATTTTTCAAACAAAAATTACATATTGGCCTTCTTGGGTCCTAGAATTTCTCTATGTTAAACCTTTGCTTTATTCCTATGCTTGACTCATGGTCCAAGGTTGAGTTTCTCCATAGGTTTGTTCAACTTGTTCTTCATCCTTTCTGGACAGTTGCTTGCATAGTGTCCTGGATTCTTGCAGTTGAAGCAATGAATGTCATTGAGTTCTTTACGTGGCTCTTGTGGGCAAGTAGCTACAAAATGACCTGGTTCATTACAGTTGTTACACCACACTTGGTTAATTCCTTTATTCTTTATGTTCTCTGGGCATCCATTGGAGTAGTGTCCCATTTCCTTACATTTACGACATTGTACAAGGCTCATGTCTTGCTTGGGCTTCTTGATTTTCCTTGTTCCTTTGAATTGGGTTGTCTTGCTTGGAGGTAGTAGTGGTCCTTTTCCTTTGGTAGACTTGGACCCTTCTTGTTTCCTTTGTTCCACCATGGCATAGATGGGACATTGGCCAGGAGTATGATCACTTCCTTCACAAAGGTAGCAAGTAGCTTGAGAGGTAGGGCATTCACCAACAGGATGGTCTTCATCACAATTTGGGCATTGTCCTTCATGCTCCTTGGAAGTATGATCCTTGTCTCCACAAATAATGCAAGCGGGGGCTCCATCTAGAACAACATTTTTGTCATCCTTGCTATCATACTCTTTTCTAGGAAAGTTTTCTTCCATGCTAATCATTTGATTAGTCACCTTAAGCATTAGTTGAGATTGTTCCCCCAAAAACTTTTGCAGTGCTGGATCTTCATTACTGTTGTTGGCTAGGAACTGAGCTGTCAGTTGGTTCAACTGATGTTGGGTTGCTATGAGCTCTCCTAGGCTGTCAGCTTGGTTGGTGTTGGTGTCATCAACCTTGGAGTCCTTTGGGGTAGTCATCTGTTTGGGTTGAAGGAAGATTAGAATGGGCAATATTTTTCTAAGGAAATATTTTCAATCACACACATCACAATTCACACAAGCAATGTGCATGCAATCACAAAACAAACTTTTCACAAACATCTTTGCACTCAAACCACAAAGTTCAAGCACATACTTAGGTAACAAATATTTTTGTTACACCACACTAGTTGGTGTGTTTTGCCTTTACTAAATTATGGTGGTCTATCTATATGGTTCACTTGTGATCTTTCCTTCTTTCATGATTCTTCTTACTTGAGTTCTTGGTTCCCTTGAGAAAACTCTTGGTCACAATTCTTCAAAGTTGTTGATGGTTTCTCCTTATTTTGCATTCCCTCAGTCTCTAATTCCTAAGTAAGACTTTCTTGTCTCACTTGTGGTCCTTAGCAGTTTCCACGTTGGAAGTCCTTGGGAAATACGCTGAAGATGTTGAAGTCATTAAAGTTGAAGAAGTTGAAGAAGTCCTTTACACATAGTATATTCTTTGGTCATGAGGTAGGCTTTCCCATCAAGTTGAAATAGAAGAGAATGTAGAGTTGAAACCAAATGGTCGAGGAAAGAGTTTACAAGTGTTTTTGGTAGATAAGTTTTTGGAACAAGTATAACTCCTATTTTTCTAAGGGTTTTGTCCAATCCTAGGGTTTACAAATCCTACAGGCAACACAATGCTCTGATACCATCTGTAGAGGTCCCTACCCAATATGGTAGATCCCTCCTGTGTTTTACAATGCTAGTCCCTGGATCATTAGCTAGCATCCACAGTTAAGATGTAATATCAAGAAACAATGGTCATAACATAACTTTATAACCAGGAATAACATAATTTTATTACATCATACATAGCTCATTTGGCTATTACATTACATTGCAGCGGAATAACTATAAGTATGGGTCCTTCATCATCAAAGTGCCACAGGCAGATGTTGGTTGTAGACTTTGTAATCCTAGTCAATCAACAATCTTCATTCTAAAACAATCAACCTGCAACATTACAAGTTACAGCCACAAGGGTCAATACATTTTGAATTGTATTGGCAAGTTTCACTTTTATGTATAATAAGAATGGATCCTATCATTATATGCATATTTGGTTATGTAGATTTTAAGGCTTATTTGCATAAAGCAATATTTATCCTATCTTTTCAAAATGGTTTTGGTCCTTTGTCAAATCTCTTTTCCAAGTTCCTTGAACTCCTTGGTAGAAACTCAAGTGTTCAAGTCCTTGTCAAAAATCCTTGAGCTACTTGGTAATTCCCCAAGTGCAACAAGTTTTATCAAAACCTCATGTGTTCCTTGGTAATCCCCAAGTACATCATGCTCTTGTGCACCTTGGTAACCCCAAGTGCAACAAGCTTTATCAAAGTCTCTTTGAATTCCTTGGTACCCCCAAGTGCATCAAGTTTTTATATTAGAAGTTGGAATGTCGAGATCTCCCATAGTTCAAACTTTAGTTGCTCAGTATTGTCCATAACCGGGGACACGGCTAAGTACTTAGATTTTATTTACTTCTGCAGAAGGAGTACACTTTACCCACATGACACAATCCCATCTTGTTGCCACGGTGGCCTCTGGATTAGTGCTCACCAAGATGGAGTCTTGGCAGACCGAGAATGTGACGAAGTCTTTCAAGAGGTCCTCCCATACATCATTGCTAGCTTGTCTTCAGTCCCCATGAAGCCTTCCAGATCCCCATGTCCGGTAACTAAAGACAATGTATGGGTCTTCCTAATGTAGTTGACTAAGCCAGAGCCATAATAGCATGTGGTTGTACACGAAAGCCACAATTGGAGAAACATGTTCAATCTCTAAGTTTCCTAGGTGGTTTTCATTTGGAGCACAACACAAAGTGATTGCCATAGGCATGGTTCACTTTTGTTGCCACCATCTCCAAAACATAAAGTGTCCACCACCTAGGTGGTTCATTGAGTCCTTGTTTTATTATGTAAACACAAGTCTTTTCTCAACCTTTGTAAATTTCAACATGTATCTCTTTTCAAAACAAAGCATGGCTAAGCATGTACAACTTCAATATTTTTACTAAGGAGTGTATAGGGAATCCTATTAGGATTTAGCATAGCATAAGTATAAAATTCTTTTCATGCATGTTTTCAAAATCCACTAAGTATAATGAAAATACTAGGACTTTAGATGATAGTGTAACTTGCCTTTTTGTTAGGGAATGATAGTCACTCCTTGACCTTGCTAGTCTCACACTTTGCTAATTTCACTACAATCAAACAAGCATAGTATCAAGTAGCATTCCAACATTCAAACAATAATTCACATACACAAAGCAATGGTTCCTAAGTCTGGTAAAAAGAGGGTTCTATTGTAAGGTTGGTCTCTACTAGGTTTATAAACTTTGTAAGGTCCACATTGGTCTTTTACCAAAATGGCAAAGTCTTTAGTTAAAGGGTTTTGCCCAAAGTTTATTTTAAAAACCATTCAACATTTCATGTGGTGAAAATCATTCTTTTTAAAATAAAACTTTATGTTTTTCACCAAGTGAGTTGCTCTTGGCAAGACTTGGTGTTTTGGGTCAGTAGGTTTGGTCCAAAACATTTTCCCAAAGTTTTCCCATGCACAACTTTTCCATCATAAATTTTAATGAGTTTATTTGGCTAGAAAATGACTAAGTTAATTAATTCAACTTAAATTTCACAAAAATCATTTTTAACACCATGGGTTGGTTCCTAGGGTCAGTAAGGTCACAATAAACCAATTGGCAAAGGTTTGATCTCAAAATTCATTTTTAAATGATTTTTCCAATGTTAGCAAGCACTCAAAAGAATCTGCAATTTCAAACAATCTACCAAATACTATTTGCTAAACTAAGGGTAGGGTTGGCTAGGGCTTGTTCTCCTGAATTCATTGATATAAAATTTGCAAAATTTGGACGTGTGGATCAAAAGATATAAGGATTTGAAGTTTGCAATTTAAATCAGATTCAAATCTGTTTAATTCTAGGCGACACGGCGTGTTTCTATCATGGATACCGCTTGGCGGATCGGCATCGTGGCCGCTGGATTAAGTTAGATCGGATGGTTCTAAGCACATACCCCTTGAGAATAAGTGGATCTATCTCGGCGTTGGATAGAGATCTCACGGTGTTCGCTTTCGGCCCTTCATGGCGGCGGCGATGGCTAACGACGGCGACGGTCAGATTACGGCGGTGCTGGCGAAACAGGAAACAAAACAGGGAGGGGAAAAGCTCACCGAGGTCGCGATGCTGTGGTGAAGCACGTCGTGTGGTCGGCGTGGCTCGGGGCGCACTGTGTCGGGAAGAATCTCTCGCCGGAGTTGCTTTTGGCGACGGTCGGCTCTGGTCGACGACGGGGACGTTGCTGCGGTCCACGAGAAGACAAACGAAGGGCTGGGTTAGACGCAGGAGGTCACGGAGATGATGCGAGCATGCACCAGAAGAAGAGGGGCGACTGGGTTCTACCTGCGGGGCTCGTCGGAGAAGAAAGCAGACAGCAGCGCTTCTGATCCTTGTCGAAGTCGACTTCCTGGGACACCCGCGGATGGACGGTTGGTACGGGAGGTGCGCCAGGAGTGGGAAGTTGCGTGCTTGGTCGGTGAGGCTTGGGGTGCTGTTCGCGAATCATCACCTGAACATCGTCGGAGTGGCGGCGGTACAGAGTGAATTGGCGACAGCCTAGAGGCAGAAAGTGGAAGTGGGCTGGGGAAATACGTCGCGGAGGAGAAGGCGGTTATATGGACGTGGTCGCGACGAGGCATTATCGCGGTGTTAAGGCGAATTGAACGCGCGGAGTTACTGCAGCAACGGCAGCGAGGTTATGGGGAGGAGGAGGTCGCGGGGAGGAAGAAGGAGAACAGTGGAGGTGGGTCTACTTGTCAGTGGAAAAAGAAAGGAGGGAGGGGTCCACTTGCCAGCGTCGGTGTGGGTGCGGTTCTGAGTGGGAAAGAAAACGGTTCGGGGGGAAAGGAATAGGAGCTGGGCTAGGTGGGCTGTTTGGGCCGGGTTGCCCTCTTTGTTATTTTTTTTCTGTTTCTGACTTCTTTTCTTTTTCTGTTTCCATTTCCTGATTTGATATTTCAATCAAACAAATCACACTCAAATCCAACCAAACATTCAACAAACTTTGAACTTGTATTTTGGTTCTGTTTAGTAACTTAATCCAAATTCAAAATAATATTTTTATTTATTTTAGGATCTATTTATTATTTGAATAAAATGGATCTAGTTATTTAATAAAATATGGTTTGATTTAATTAATAAAATTTCTATTTGAAATCCAATTACTTTCAAAATCAAACCAGTAGGTTTTATTTGAAACTAAGGATATTCGGAAAAAAAAATAACCTTTTATTTTTGAGTCCTTTATTAATTACATAACATAGACTTACATTTTTAAATCCACCGGGTTTGTTTTATTGAGATTAATTATTTTAAAGTCCAAAGTAAAGTCAAACATTTTAGTAGATATTATTTGTGAATATAAAATACTTAGAAAACTTATTTTAAATAAATTAATAAGTTTTGTTGTTTCAATTAAATTGGTAAGACCTTTTATTTTAAAAGGGTTTGGACATTAATTATTTTACTTAAGAAATCCTTTATTATTTTTAATTAAGCCTTTGCTATTTTATTTAAAAATAAATTGTTTTAATTCAAAAGCTTGGCCAAGTTTTATTTTGGTTTTATAAAATAACCCTTATTTGTAAATCCATCTTTTCTTTTGAATAACAATCAAATTAGTAATTCTAAAACATTTTAATTTCCTTTATTAAATGTTTACCTTTAAGAATCCTTTTAGGAATTTATTTAATTCAAATGGGTTTAGAGTTCCAATTGAGTTCAAAAGTTTCTTCTAGCTCTGAAATTTAAACAAAGTTTTATTTTATTCATTTATTTTCACATTACAAGATTTGGAAAATCTTGGGATGTGACACCTCCCCTACACCTCCTCCACAACCCTAGCCGCCCTGCTTCCCCTCCTCTCTCTCTCCCTCCCACCGCGTGGTAAGCCTGCCATGAACTCTCCACCGCTTGCACCGCGCCGTCGCGTTGTATATCCAATCCATCTCTCCACCATACTTGCTGGAACGAGGAAGGAGGAGACGTCGAGGTGTCGCACGTGTGCATCTGTCGGAGGCATCGCCACTTGCGGTGTTAGATCGGATCAGATCGCGAGGAGGAGAAGCAAGTACGACTACATCACCCACGTTCCGTCGAACGTTCCGCTGTGAGAATCTTCAAGGGTATGAAGATATCATCTATTCCCCCTCGTTGTTTGCATCTCCTAGATTAGATCTTGGCTTTCCCGTTCGCATCCGTATAATTTTATTGATTTACTATGCTGCAAAACCCTTCAGATTAAACCTCTCCCGAGGGCAAAACATGACCAACACCAAACTGCCTTGGGTGTTCAGTATATTACCATGTAATCTAGATTAGTTGACTCTAGTGCAAGTGGGAGACTATTGGAGATATGCCCTAGAGGCAATAATAAATGTAGTTATTATTATATTCTTGTGTTTATGATAAATGTTTACATTCATGCTATAACAGTATTAACCGGGAACATTAATACTTGTGTGATTTGTAAACTAAATTAGAGTCCCTAGTAAAGCCTCTTTATAATACTAGCTTGTTGGTTAATAGATGATCATGGTTTCCTGATCATGAACATTGAGATGTTGTTGACAACAAGATCATATCATTAGGATAATGGTATGATGGACATACTCCTATATATAAGCGTAGCATAAAGATCAAGTCATTTTAATAGTTCAATTTCTATAAGATTTCTGATACATAGTAACCTATTTCCTTCGACCATGAGATCATGCTTATCACCATCACCGGAAGGATGCTTTGATGACATCAAACGCCACACCGTAACTGGGTGGCTATAAAGGTGGCATTGAGTATTCGTAAAGTATGGGTTGAGACACATGAATCAAGAGTGGGATTTGTCCATCCATATGACGGATAGATATACTCTGGGCCCTCTCGGTGGAATGTCATCCAATTAGCTTGCAAGCATGTGACTGGCTCACAAGGGATCACATATCATGGGAATGAGAAAAGAGTACTTATCAGTAACGAGGTTGAACTAGGTATGCAGAGATACCGACGATCAAAACCTTGGATAAGTAAACTATCATGAGATAAAGGGAAATTGGTATCATATGTAAGTGGTTCATTCGTCGCAAAGTAATCATAGAAATATGTGGGAGCCATATGAATTTACAGATTCCTCTATTGGTTATTGTTCGGAGAAGTGTCTCGATCATGTCCGCGTAATTCACAAACCGTAGGGAGACACACTTAAGGATTCAATGTTGTTGAGTAGTTATGGAATGATGAGAAAGAGACCGAATGTTGTTTGGAGTCTCGGATGGGATCCAAGATATCACGAGGAGATCTGAAATGGTCCGGAGAATAAGATTCATATAACGAAAGTCTTGTTTCGGAGTTGGGGAATGATTCCGGTGTTTTCACCAGGAATGTTCGAGAAGGGTCCGGAAGGTCCGGCACTTCGGAGGGGGAAGGGTACATGAATGTGTCATGACAATGTGGAATGGTTGCATCATGTACTAGGTCACTTTGCTGGGCAAAATAAAGAGAGAAATCAAATCCTAGTTTGAAAGACAAACGCCAATTTGAAAAAGTCAAATCTCAAGTTTGCTAGGTGGAGGGAGAGTAGGAAACCTACTTGGGGAGGAAGTTCCCTCCCTCCACCCGCCGGCCAAGGAGGCCGAGTTGGGGGAGTACTCCCTCCTCCCAAACGGCCACCCTCCACCTATATAAGGAGGGGTAGGGCACCCCTACCCCTCACACCCAAAACCCTAGCCTCAAGTCGCCGGCGCCACCACCTCCTTGTGCTGCCGCCGCCTAGGGCACCTCCAACTCGGCGAGGTGGGGTTTTCCCCAAAACCTAGCCGCCAGCCGAGCCCTCCCCTTGGTGCCCTCTAAACCCTAGATCACTAAGGCCTCTCTCATACTCCACCATACTCGCTGCGGCTTAAGGCGAAGCCCTGCGAGATCTCTTCCGACACCACGCCGTCGTGCTGCCGAAATCACGTGGAGAGTGCTACAACCTCCGCTGCCTGCTAGAACAAGGGAGAGTAAGGTCTTCATCGAGTACCGAACGTGTGACCGATTGCGGAAGCGCTGCCGGAACGCAGCGCCGGAAGGATCGTCTACGCGATCTTGAGATCGACAAGACTACGACTACATCACACACGAGAATCTGCTCTCGTTAACTGCTTTGGAATCTTCGAGGGTGAGTTCCTCTATCGACTCGTTGCTACAATCTAGTAGATACATCTTGGCTTGTTTGTTTTCATGCGGTAGAAATTTTTTGTTTTCCATGCTACGAACCCCTACAACTGGATCAATTGCTAGCATATATAGTTTAAGATGAAGTACACAGAAACAAAGGTCATTATTACATCGTAATTCGAGAGATAGAATAGTCTTTTACAACTCCTTAGCCATAGGCTAGTACATGAGTTTAACTTAACATTAATATAAATAAAAGTCTTCATCTTCATGTGCCACATGCAAGCATGTTCAGTGTAGACTCATAACCCTAATACTCATCAGAGTAACCTACAACATCACAAGTTACAACCATAGTGGGTCAATACATTGGAATAGTATTGGCAAGTGATAACTTAGTAGAATAATAGTATCTAGCTTCTACATGAATTTGGCTAGGTGTAGCTTAGGCTTGCTTTGATCAAAATAGGTTTTACCTATCAGTTGAAAACACTAAGTTTTTGTTTGGCAAAAACTCCCAAGGAACCACCAATAGACATTGTTGAACCTTTACCCTTGTTCAACCACAAGTTTTTAACTTAGAAATTTGGATGAGGAGATCCTTGATAGCTTCAGTGTCTTGATGCTCAAATTGTCCATAGCCAGGGACACGGCTAAGTACTTAGATTTTTCCTTCTTGAGAAGTGGTGCACTTTCCCCACAAGACTTGAAATTCATCAAGACGAGACCTTTCAGAAGCCTTCCCTTAGACCAAATGGACGCGTTCAAACCTATCACCCTACCACCAACTGTACAGATGGCTAAGTTATTGCAACCTATATGATTAAGGCAGAGCCCATATGCCATGTGGTTGCACTAGAAGTTTCTAAACACTAAGTATCTTAAATCCCTTTGTTCCTGGGTGGCTTTCCACAAGTGTGATACACAAGGTAAACCATATATATGGGCCTTGTGTAACCACTCAACACAAACCATCATACCATTCCACCCAGGTGATTCATTTACTTAGTTGTTTTATTATACAAAAACACAAGTCAAAGACTTAGCAAAACTTCCATAGCATATGTATATATATTCCACCCTTGGTTGCTACTAGCTAGGCTAAACATGGCAATAGCAAGTATCTTCACTTAGATATTCTAACAATTCTACTACTACTAGGATTTCCCAAGCATAGCATATAGATACTTAGCAAATATTATCATGCAAGCCCTATACAAAATATCTCTAATGCAAAGTCAAAATATTGGGACAAAAATATGAAGCACCACTTTCCTTGGTATTTGGGGGAGTAACAACAATCCTCACAGTCACAATCACCACTAGCACCAAAATCTACACATAAAATGATAGGACCAAGTTCATATTTCAAATAATCAAGCAAAAATATATGAATGAATGCAAATACCATGTGATGATTTTTCTAAACCAAACAAGACAAGTAAAATAGTACTGAACAATAAACTAAACATTTATACACCAAATAAACTTAATTTGGCTTTTAAAACATTTTCCAAATAATTTTTATACATAAATTAGGCCTACAAATGTCTCTGCATAAAATTCTATTCTAACATAAGCAAATTACAAAAGTAAACCTACATATGTGTAGGATTTATTTTTTTGCATCCATTGATATCTTATTTGCATTTTTTGGATAAACAAAACAAAAGTTATGAATTTTTCAAGTTTATTCATCTAATAGATTCAAATCTAAATTTTAAAACAGAAATCCTGACACGCGGCACCATCTGATTGGCCCGTACCGCTTCGTGTGGATCACACTCGCGAGCCGCTGGATCTAAGTGAGATCCTGCAGTCCAGATCTGTCCATACCCCTTTGCGCTAACTTCTAATCTAACCTCTAGATCTAGATCTAACGGTCCACGAGGCTTTGACCATCGAGTGGCAGCGCAAATGGCCAGAGCGGCGGCTGCGCGTCTGCCGGTGATGTTCCGGCGAGTCCAGAGGGCAAAGGCGAAGATGTTGTTGCTTACTGAGGTCGTGGGGGCACGGCGAAGCTCAACGTGTAGGTGGACGAGGCTAGGGCGCACGAACATGAACGCAATCGCTCGCCGGAGTGAAGCCTGGCGTCGGGTGCACACGGTCGTCGATGGAGGCGACGCTCTGGTGCGAAATAAAGCAAACGACAAGTGTTAGGAGATGCGCAAGGCGATAGAGAACAAGCTTGCATGAACCAGAGAGCGAGGCGCGCATGAGGCTTACCGCATGATCGGTGTGGAGCTTGTCGGGACAGCGGCGGTGCGAGGAGGAAACCGAGCAGCCTGGTAGCGCACAGATGCGATTGGGTGGGGGGAAATGGAGCGGGGGCTGTGGGGTTTAAGTAGCCGGAGCTGGGCGAGGAGTTACTCGGCGAATCAACGACAATAACTCGCGCAATCAACGACAGTGACGTGGGGGAGGAAACGGCGGAGGGCTCGGTCGTGGGCGGGGTTTGGGGACGACGATGACGGGGCAAGTGGGACCAGAGCGTCAGTGAGAGGGGGGAGCGCATGCAGGTGAGAATCAGAGGGGAGAGGGGAACCCGGTCTGGCTGCTGCTTCATTGCTAATGGAAGGTCAAAAGGGCCCTTTTCTATTTCTTTATTCCTTTTCTATTTCTGATTTGATTTTCTGAAATCATTTTCAAATGCTATTCAAATGACTTTGAATTCAAATTTCTTTTGAATTTTTGCAGTGAAAACCTTGTACTCAAATGAGTGTAAAACCTTACTATTTAGTCCAAAACACTTTGATAAAAAGGAAAATAAAATAAAACCATGCCTTAATATGATTATAGATAATAGGCATAAAATTATTTCATATTTGAATTTTGTTTTGTTAATTTTTGTGCAAGTTTTGCATTCTTCTTTGAAATATTTTTGATCATAACAAGGTATTCTCATACTTTGAGAGTAAAATAGAACCATTGCTTTTCTAGCATAAAATAATAGGCATATAAATGGTTTCTCATTTTGAAATCTTGTTTGAAAATAACCAAATGGTTATGAATGCATGAATGATATGCAAACTTTTCAAATTATGATTTTTGGGATGTTACAAATCTAACCCCCTTAAGGTGAATCTCGCCCTCGAGATTCAGATTGGCTAACAAATAGGTGAGGGTGGTCTTTTCGAAGATCATCTTCTCTTTCCCATGTTGCTTCTTCCTCGGAATGATGGTTCCACTGAAGTTTGCATAATTTGATAGTCTTTGTCCGAGTAAATCTTTTTGCAGTCTCAAGAATCTTGATAGGTTTTTCCTCATAAGTGAGATCACTTTCCAATTGGACCTCTTCCAAAGGTATAGTATCCTTCAAAGAAGTCTCCTCCATCTCCGGATGGCATTTCTTTAACAGACTTACGTGAGATACATTGTGAACGACAGACAATGATTTAGGCAATTAAATCTCATATGCTACTTCTCCTTTACGGCTCAGAATCTTGAATGGTCCAACATATCTTGGTGCCAATTTTCCTTTGACTCCAAACCTCTTTACTCCACGAAGTGTTGATACTCTAAGATAAGCTCTATCACCCACCTCATAGGTGACTTCTCTATGCTTTAGATCATTGTAGCTCTTCTGTCGGGACTGTGCTATCTTTAATTTGTCCTTTACCAACTTGACTTTCTCTTCATCTTCCTTGATTAGTTCTGGCCCGAACAAGTTTCTTTATCCAACACCATTCCATAGCAATGGTGTAGTACACTTTCTCCCATAGAGAATTTCAAACGGTGCCATCTCAATACTGGCTTGATAGCTGTTGTTGTAAGAGAATTTTGCGTAAGGCAGACATTCATCCCAACTAGAACTATAATCTAGGGCACATGCCCTCAACATATCCTCTAGAATCTGGTTGGTCCTTTCTGTCTATCCATTAGTCTGGGGATGAAAAGAAGTGCTGAATTCCAATCTCGTTCCCAATGACTCATGCAGTTGCCTCCAAAAATGGGAAGTGAACGTAAGATCCATCCCTTTATAAAGGTAAGGATCCCTGTGATTGCAATTCTAGTCCCTGGATCAATGCTAGCATCCATGGTTTAAGATGAAGTACAGAGAAACAAAGGTCATTATTACATATCATTCCAGAGACAAACATAGTCTTTTACAAACTCCATGACCACAGGCCTAATACAAGAGTTCAAATATATAATAAGATAAATAAGTCTTCATCTTCATGTGCCTCAGGAAACCATGTTGAGTGTAGTCTCATAACCCATAATCATCATCAGAATAACCTGCAACATCACAAGTTACAGCCACAGTGGGTCAATACATTGGAATAGTATTGGCAAGTGATACCTTAGTAGAATATTAGTAGTCTAGATACTATATGCATTTTGGCTAAGTGTAGCTTAGGCTTGCTTTGCTCAAATAGGTTTTACCTATTAGTTGAAAACACTAAGTTTTTCTTTGACAAAAACTTTCCCAAGGAAACACCAATAGAAATTGGTGAACCTTCACCCTTGTTCACCCAGAAGTTTTAACTTAGAAATTGGGATGAGGAGATTCTTGATAGCTTCCATGTCTTGATGCTCAAGTTGTCCAATACTAGGGACATGGCTAAGTACTTAGATTCTTCCATCTGCAGAGGTTGTGCACTTTCCCCACAAGACTTGATTTTCACCACAACAGGACCTTTCAGAAGCCTTCCCTTAGACCAAATGGACGCGCTCCAACCTATCATCCCACTACCACCAACTGTCCAAATGGCTAAGTTATTGCAACCTATATGATCCAGGCAGAGCCCATAATGCCATGTGGCCGCACTAGAAGCTTCTTAACATTTGGCATCTCAAATCCCTTTGTTCCTGGGTGGCTTCCCACAAGTGAGATACACAAGGTAAACCATAGAAATGGGTCTTGTGTAACCACTCAACACACACCATTCTTTCCATTCCACCCAGGTGATTCATTCACTTAGTTGTTTTATTAAGCAAAAACACAAGTCCAAGACTTAGAAATATTTTATCATAGCATGAATATATAACCACCCTTGGTTGCTACTAGCTAGGATAAGAATGGCATTGGTAAGTATCTTGACTTAGAAATTTCTAGCAATTCTACAACTACTAGGATTTCCCAAGCATAGCATATAGATCAAAATACTCATGCAAGTCTAGCAAAATATTTCTAGTGCATAGTTGAAAAACATAGGTATAAAAATCATGAAGCACCACTTGCCTTGGTAGTTTGGAGAGTAGCAACAATCCTCACAATCACAATCACTATTTTCACCAAAATCTACACATAAAATAATAGCACCAAAATCACATACAAAATATATACAAGCAAAAATATATGAATGCATGCAAAATGCCATGTGATGATTTTCTACACCAAACAAGACAAGTGCACAGTACTGAATCTTAAACAAGTTCAAAACTTGCCAATTAAACTTTATTTGAACAACAAAACATTTTTCAAATAATTTTTATACACAAACTATGCCTACAAATTTTTCTGTAAAAACAATCCTTTTAACAGAGGCAAAACATTAAAAAAATTGCATAAATGGAAAGGATTTTCTCTCCTGATTCCAATGATATAAAATTTGTCAAAATTGGACGTGGGAATCAAAAGTTATGAATTATTCAAGTTTAAATACTAATAGATCTAATTCAGATTTTTAAAACTAAGAACATTCCACGCGGCAGCATCTGATTTGATGATACTGTTTCGCACCGGATCACGCTCGCGCACCGTTGGATATAATTAACTGCGTACGGTCCAGATCAAAACGTACCCCTTCGCTACAGATCTAATCCTAAGCGCTGAATTCAGATCTGACGGACCACGTTGATTTGACCAACAACGGGCGGCGCAAATGGTTGCCGCGGCGGCTGCGCGTCTGCCGGCGATGTTCCGGTGAAAGCAGTGGGGCAGGGGGGTCGGGCGTGTGCTTACCGAGACCGCGGGAACGTGGGGATGCTCAACGTGTGGATGGGCAGGGTCGGGGCACACGGACACAGCAACAGGACCTCGTCGGAGTTGCTTGGCAGCGTCGGGTGCTCACTATCGGAGTCAAAGACGATGTTCTGGGTGCAAGGATCCAAACAGAAAATGTTAGAAGGTGCGCTAGACATTGGCGAACACGACCGCGTGATTCAGAAACAGAGGGGAACGCGGAGCTCACTGGAATTAGTCACCGGAGTCAAGTTGAGCTTCGGTCGTTTCGAGAGGTGGACGATGACGACGGCCTAGGGCGGTCCAGAACAAAATAAAGGCATGATAAGATGCGCAAGATTATTGCGAAGCATCTCGCGTGGACCAGAAGGCAAGGGGCGCTAGGTACTCACCGTGATGGCTCGCCAGAGTCTCTCGGTACAGCAATGCGGTGCAACTGCCGGCGACTGGTGGAGAGGTGCAAAGGTGTGGGAAATGACCGCGGGGTGGGGTTTAAGTAGCAGGTGAAGTCTGGGCGAATTACTGCCGGAATCAAGGGAATTGATTCGATTTAATCCGCGAGGTAACGGCGTCGATGACATGTTCATCGCGCGGAATTTTGGGGAGGACGATGACGACGTGGCAATGGGGCCACTGGTCAGTCTCTGGTGGGTTGATTCGGTGCGGGTGAGAGAGAGAGGGGGAGGCATTGGCCCGGGTGGGATTAGTGGGCTGGGTTCTGTGCTAGGCCAAATTGGCAGCGCCGGCCTTTTACTTATTATTTTCTCTTTTTCATTTTCTGTGTGATTCTCCAGGAATTTTTTTCAAATGATTTCAAATATGTTTGAATTTAAACTCTTTTTGGGTTTTTATAAAGTGAAACATGCACACAATTGGCTATAGAACAAAGTTGTACACTTGAAAATAATTTGGCACAATGAAATTTTAGAATAAAAAAATGCCTTTAATAATTGTTTAGTAAGGCATAAAAATGGTTTTAAATTTATATTTTGTTTTGAAATCCATGTCCAAGCTTTGGAACACATCCACAAACTTGGGTTCAAACTTCTTTGGTTTTAAAAAAAATAATCTCTTACTAGAGAGTGGCTTGGGATCAATGCTTTGCTTACATAAAATAATAGGCACTCAAATGCTTCTGTTTTTGAAATGACCATGAAAATAATCCTAAAATGATTATGAATGCATGGATGATATGCAAACTTTGAAAACATGATTTTAGGGATGTTACAAATCTAACCCCCTTAAGGTGAATCTCGCCCTCGAGATTCGGGTTGGCTAGCAAATAGGTGAGGGTGGTCTTTCCGAATATCATCTTCTCTTTCCCATGTTGCTTCTTC
The DNA here is from genome assembly GCA_030063025.1 of Avena longiglumis. Classification (NCBI taxonomy): domain Eukaryota; kingdom Viridiplantae; phylum Streptophyta; class Magnoliopsida; order Poales; family Poaceae; genus Avena; species Avena longiglumis. The sequence continues at coordinate 180,223,876 of CP125976.1, forward strand.
TTCCGAATGATGGTTCCATTGAACTTTGCAGAATTTAATAGTCTTAGTCCGAGTAACTCTTTCTGCAGTCTCAAGAATCTTGATAGGTTTTTCCTCATAAGTGAGATCACTCTCTAATTGGACCTCTTCCAAGGGTATGGTATCCTTCAAATAAGTCTCTTCCATCTCTGGATGGCATTTCTTAAGATGACTCACGTGAAACACATTGTGAACGGCAGACAATGATCCTGGAAATTCAATCTCATAAGCTACTTCTCCTTTACGGCTCAGAATCTTGAATGGTCCAACATATCTTGGTGCCAATTTTCCTTTGACTCCAAACCTCTTTACTCCACGAAGTGGTGACACTCTAAGATAAGCTCTATCACCCACCTCATAGGTGACTTCTCTATGCTTAGGATCTGCGTAGCTCTTTTGTCGGGACTGTGCTATCTTCAATCTGTCCTTAACTAGCTTGACTTTCTCTTCAGCTTCCTTGATTAGTTCTGGCCTGAACAAGTTTCTTTATCCAACACCATTCCATAGCAATGGTGTAGTACACTTTCTCCCATAGAGAATTTCAAACGGTGCCATCTCAATACTGGCTTGATAGCTGTTGTTGTAAGAGAATTCTGCGTAAGGCAGACATTCATCCCAACTGGCTCCATAGTCTAGGGAACATGCCCTCAACATATCTTCAAGAATCTGGTTGGTCCTTTTTGTCTGTCCATCAGTCTGAGGATGAAAAGCAGTGCTAAATTCCAACCTCGTTCCCAATGACTCATGTAGTTGCCTCCAACAATGGGAAGTGAATGTAAGATCCCTCCCTTTATAAAGGTAAGGATCCCTGTGATTTCAATTTTAGTCCCTGGATCAATGCTAGCATCCACGGTATAAGATGAAGTACATAGAAACAAAGGTCATTATTACACATCATTCTAGAGACAAACATAATCTTTTACAAACTCCATAGCCACAGGCCTAATACAAGAGTTCAAATATATAATAAGATAAATAAGTCTTCATCTTCATGTGCCACAGGCAACCATGTTGAGTGTATACTCATAACCCCTAATCATCATCAGAATAACCTGCATCATCACAAGTTACAGCCACAATGGGTCAATACATTGGAATAGTATTGGCAAGTGATACCTTAGTAGAATATTAGTAGTCTAGATACTATAAGCATTTTGGCTAAGTGTAGCTTAGGCTTGCTTTTCTCAAATAGGTTTTACCTATTAGTTGAAAACACTAAGTTTTTCTTTGACAAAAACTTTCCCAAGGAAACACCAATAGAAATTGGTGAACCTTCACCCTTTTCACCCAAAAGTTTTAACTTAGAAATTGGGATGAGGAGATTCTTGATAGCTTCCATGTCTTGATGCTAAGTTGTCCAATACCAGGGACATGGCTAAGTACTTAGATTCTTCCATCTGCAGAGGTTGTGCACTTTACCCACAAGACTTGATTTTCACCAAGACAGGACCTTTCAGAATCCTTCCCTTAGACCAAATGGACGCGCTCCAACCTATCATCCCACTACCACCAACTATCCAAATGGCTAAGTTGTTGCAACCTATATGATCCAGGCAGAGCCCATAATGCCATGTGGCTGCACTAGAAGCTTCTTAACATTTGGCATCTCAAATCCCTTTGTTCCTGGGTGGCTTTCTACAAGTGAGATACATAAGGTAAACCATATAAATGGGCCTTGTGTAACCACTCAACACAAACCATTCTTTCCATTCCACCCAGGTGATTCATTCACTTAGTTGTTTTATTAAGAAAAAACACAAGTCCAAGACTTAGAAATATTTTATCATAGCATGAATATATAACCACCCTTGGTTGCTACTAGCTAGGATAAGAATGGCAGTGGTAAGTATCTTGACTTAGAAATTTCTAGAAATTCTACAACTACTAGGATTTCCCAAGCATAGCATATAGATCAAAATACTCATGCAAGTCTAGCAAAATATTTCTAGTGCATAGTTGAAAAACATAGGTATAAAAATCATGAAGCACCACTTGCCTTGGTAGTTTGGAGAGTAGCAACAATCCTCACAATCACAATCACTATTTACACCAAAATCTACACATAAAATAATAGCACCAAAATCACATACAAAATATATACAAGAAAAAATATATGAATGCATGCAAAATGCCATGTGATGATTTTCTACACCAAACAAGACAAGTGCACAGTACTCAATCTTAAAAAAGTTCAAAACTTGCCAATTAAACTTTATTTGAACAACAAAACATTTTTCAAATAATTTTTATACACAAATTATGCCTACAAATGTTTCTGTAAAAACAATCCTTTTAACAGAGGCAAAACATTACACACATTGCATAAATGGAAAGGATTTTCTCTCCTGATTCCAATGATATAAAATTTGTCAAATTTGGACGTGGGAATCAAAAGTTATGAATTATTCAAGTTTAAACACTAATAGATCTAATTCAGATTTTTAAAACTAAGAACATGCCACGCGGCAGCATCTGATTGGATGATACTGTTTCGCACCGGATCACGCTCGCGCACCGTTGGATCTAATTAACTGCGTACGGTCCAGATCAAAACGTACCCATTCGCTACAGATCTAATCCTAAGCGCTGGATTCAGATCTGACGGACCACGTTGATTTGACCAACAACGAGCGACACAAATGGTTGCCGCGGCGGCTGCGCGTCTGCCGGCTATGTTCCGGCGAAACCAGAGGGGCTGGGGGTCGGGCGTGGGCTTACCGAGACCGCGGGAACATGGGGATGCTCAACGTGTGGATGGGCAGGGTCAGGGCGCACGGACATAGCAGCAGGACCTCGTCGGAGTTGCTTGGCAGCGTCGGGTGCTCACTGTCGGAGTCAAAGACGACGTTCTGGGTGCAAGGATCCAAACAGAAAATGTTAGAAGGTGCGCTAGACATTGGCGAACACGACCGCGTGATTCAGAAACAGAGGGGAACGCGGGGCTCACCGGAATTAGTCACCGGAGTCAAGTTGAGCTTCGGTCGTTTCCAAAGGTGGATGATGACGACGGCCTAGGGCGATCCAGAACAAAAAAAAGGCATGAGAAGATGCGCAAGATGATTGCGAAGCAGCTCGCGTGGACCAGAAGGCAAGGGGCGCTAGGTACTCACCGTGATGGCTCGCCGGAGTCTCTCGGTACAGCGACATTGCAACTCGAATTGCCGGCAGCCTGGTGGCGAGGAGAGTGTGGAGTGTGGGGGGAAATGACCGAGGCGGGGTGGGGTTTAAGTAGCAGGTGAAGGATGGGCGAATTACTTCCGGAATCAAGGGAATTGATTCGATTTAATCTGCGAGGTAACGGCGGCAATGACGTGTTCATCGCGCGGAATTTTGGGGAGGACGATGACGACGTGGCAATGGGGCCTTGGTGGGTCTCACAGTGGGTTGATTAAGCGGGTGAGAGAGAGAGGGGGAGAGATTGACCCGGGTGGGCTCAGTGGGCTGGGTTCTGTGCTAGGCCAAATTGGCAACGCCGGCCTTTTACTTATTCTTTTCTCTTTTTCATTTTCTGTGTGATTCTCCAGGAAATTTTTTCAAATGATTTCAAATATGTTTGAATTCAAACTCTTTTTGGGTTTTTCTAAAGTGAAACATGCACACAATTGGCTATAGAACAAAGTTGTACACTTGAAAATAATTTGGCACAATGAAATTTTAGAATAAACAATGCCTTTAATAATTGTTTAGTAAGGCATAAAAATGGTTTTAAATTTATATTTTGTTTTGAAATCCATGTCCAAGCTTTGGAATACATCCACAAACTTGGGATCAAACTTCTTTGGTTTAAAAAAAAATAATCTCTTACTAGAGAGTGGCTTGGGATCAATGCTTTGCTTACATAAAATAATAGGCACTCAAATGCTTCTGTTTTTGAAATGACCATGAAAATGATCCTAAAATGATTATGAATGCATGGATGATATGCAAACTTTGAAAACATGATTTTAGGGATGTTACAAATCTAACCCCCTTAAGGTGAACCTCGCCCTCGAGATTCGGGTTGGCTAGCAAATAGGTGAGGGTGGTCTTTCCGAATATCATCTTCTCTTTCCCATGTTGCTTCTTCTTCCGAATGATGGTTCCATTGAACTTTGCAGAATTTAATAGTCTTAGTCCGAGTAACTCTTTCTGCAGTCTCAAGAATCTTGATAGGTTTCTCCTCATAAGTGAAATCACTCTCTAATTGGACCTCTTCCAAGGGTATGGTATCCTTCAAAGAAGTCTCTTCCATCTCTGGATGGCATTTCTTAAGCTGACTCACGTGAAACACATTGTGAATGGCAGACAATGATCCTGGCAATTAAATCTCATAAGCTACTTCTCCTTTACGGCTCAGAATCTTGAATGGTCCAACATATCTTGGTGCCAATTTTCCTTTGACTCCAAACCTCTTTACTCCACGAAGTGGTGACACTCTAAGATAAGCTCTATCACCCACCTCATAGGTGACTTCTCTATGCTTAGGATCTGTGTAGCTCTTTTGTCGGGACTGTGCTATCTTCAATCTATCCTTAACTAGCTTGACTTTCTCTTCAGCTTCCTTTATTAGTTCTGGCCCGAACAAGTTTCTTTATCCAACACCATTCCATAGCAATGGTGTAGTACACTTTCTCCCATAGAGAATTTCAAACGGTGCCATCTCAATACTGGCTTGATAGCTGTTGTTGTAAGAGAATTCTGCGTAAGGCAGACATTCATCCCAACTGGCTCCATAGTCTAGGGAACATGCCCTCAACATATCTTCAAGAATCTGGTTGGTCCTTTTTGTCTGTCCATCAGTCTGAGGATGAAAAGCAGTGCTAAATTCCAACCTCGTTCCCAATGACTCATGTAGTTGTCTCCAAAAATGGGAAGTGAACTGAGTTCCCCTATCAGACACAATACTCTTGGGTACTCCATGCAAACATACAATCCTACTCATATATATTTTGGCTAACTTAGCACTTGTGTAGGTTGTCTTCACGGGTATGAAATGAGCCATTTTAGTTAAGCGATCCACTACTACCCAAATAGAATCATATCCTGACCTGGTCCTTGGCAATATGATGAAGAAATCCATGCCAATCTTGTCCCACTTCCAATCAGGAATAGGTAGGGGTTGTAACAATCCTGCTGGATTCTGATGTTCCGCTTTCACTCTACTACATACATCATACAAAGCAATATGTTCGGCAATGTCCTTCTTGAGATTATTCCACCAAAATCTTTCTTTCATATCCTTGTACATTTTGGTGTTACCCGGATGAATGGAATACGGTGAGTTGTGTGCTTCTTGTAAAATCAGTTTCCGAAGCTCCGGATCTTGTGGAACACAGATACGTTTTCCATACCATAAAGTACCCTGTTCATCTTCATGGAATCCTTTGGCTTTTCCCTTGCCAATCTTTTCCTTAATCTCTTCAATTTCCTTATCTGTCTTTTGGGCTTCTTTGATTTTTTCCAACAAAGTGGGTTGAACATCCAATGACATGAGTTGTCCTTCAGGCACAATCTCCAATCTGATATCTCTAAATTGGGCACACAGATCATCTGGCAGTTCTCCTTTAGTAAGGCCATTCACAAAAACTTTATGGCTTAGAGCATCCGCTACAACATTTGCTTTACTGGGGTGGTATTGCAAACTCAAGTCATAGTCCTTGATGAGTTCTAGCCATCTTCTTTGTCTCATGTTAATTCTTTCTGGGTGAAGATATACTTCAAACTTTTGTGATCTGTGAACACTTCACATCGCTTTCCCAAAATATAGTGTCTCCATGTTTTGAGTGCATGGACAATAGAGGCTAACTCTAAATCATGAGTAGGGTAATTTACCTCATGAGTTTTGAGTTGTCTCAAGGCATAAGCCACAACTTTCCCTTCTTGCATAAGTACTGCACCTAATCCATGATGAGATGCATCACAATACACATGGAAATCCTTCTCCAAATCTGGCAGACATAAGACTGGTCCTGACACTAGCCTCTTCTTCAACTCTTGGAAACTGAGTTCACATCCTTGGACCAAGCAAATTGCTTGTCCTTCTTTAGCAATTCTGTCATTGACTTAGCTATCTTGGAGAAATTCTCAATGAACCTTCTATATTATCCTGCCAAGCCAAGGAAACTACGAACTTCTTTCACTGACTTAGGGGATTCCCATTCAGTTACAGCTGAAACTTTAGCAGGATCAACTGCTACACCATCTCCTGACACAACGTGTCCGAGAAATCCAACTTCATTCAACCAAAACTCACACTTGCTGAATTTGGCATACAACTTATGCTCTCTAAGCTTCTCAAGTATCAAACGCAAATGTCCTTCATGCTCTTCTTTGCTCTTGGAGTAGACTAAAATGTCATCGATGAATACGACAACAAAATTGTCAAGGAACTCCATGAATACCTTGTTCATCATGTTCATGAAATAAGATGGGGCATTGGTCAAACCAAATGACATCACGGTGTACTCATACAATCCATACCTGGTGGTGAAAGCTGTCTTAGGTATGTCTTGTTCCCTTATTTTGAGTTGGAAATATCCTGATCGGAGATCAATCTTTGAGAACACACAGGCTCCTTCTAGCTGATCAAACAAGTCATTGATTCTAGGCAAAGGGTATTTGTTCTTGATAGTCACCTCATTGAGTGAGCGGTAATCTATGCATAACCTTTGACTTCTATATTTCTTTTCCACAAACAAAACTGGTGCTCCCCAAGATGAAGAACTTGGTTGAATAAATCCTTTCTGCAACTGTTCTCCAAGTTGTTTCTTGAGTTCTTTCAACTCATCAACTGACATCTTGTACGGTCTTTTTGCTATTGGTCCAGATCCTGGTAGAAAATCAATAAGAAACTCCACATCTCTATCTGGTGGCATTCCCGGCAATTCTTCCGGAAACACATCCGGATATTAACTCACAATTGGCACACTATCTATGCTAACCCCCTTAAGAGAATTAAGCTTACTCCCTTTCAATTCAAAATTAGACTTGAATCTTATCCGTTTCTTTTCTGGGGTTGTGAGTGCAACTGTTCGATTGGCACAATCTATTACTCCTTCATAATTGGTCATCCAATCCATTCCCAAAATTACATCCAGTCCTTGGGAATCTAGGATTATCAGACTCACTGGAAACTTATGCTTTCCAAACTCTATTACTAGATCCCGGCATCCAAGACTTACTATCATATCTCCACCCGGAGAACTTACTTTTATTGGACACCCACTATTTTCAGTTGAAAACCCATTTCTATCAACAAATGCTTTTGCTATGAATGAATGTGATGCACCAGTATCAAAAAGAACAAGTGCTAGAATAGAATTGAGTTTGAACTTACCAACCACAACATCTGGCTCTTCATAGATTTCCTCCACATTGATGTGGTTCACTTGCCCCTTCTGGAAAGGTTTGGGCTTGTTGGGTCCTTCGACTTTCTTTTCTGGGCATTCATTTGCATAATGCCCCATCTTCTTGCACTTGAAACATTCAACCTGACTAAGATCCTTCTTGACAGGCTGTCTTCCACTACCACTTCCATTGTGGTGGCTCTTATATCCACTCTTGTGATTCTTGTACTTGTCATTGTCATGACTACGGTGGTGCTTGTTGTCATGATGACGGTTGTGGTGGTGGTTCTTGTTATACTTTCCATACTTGTGGGATCCAGAATTCCCACTGTCATCATAATGGGAACGCTTGTGAGACGATCCCGATCTGTGCTTGTCAGAGTGCTTCCTCTTCCTACTTTCAACCTGTTTCATCTTGTTCTCCAAAATAGCAGCCTTGTCACAAAGAGACTGATAAGTGGGAACATAGTCCACAGATAGCTGCAGGTTCAGTTCATCGTTCAATCCTTCGAGGAACTTCTCCTTCCTCTTAGCATTAGTGTCAACTTCATCCGGTGCATAACGCGCCAGATTGTTGAACTCCTCAATATACTCTGCCACGCTGCGGTGGCGCTGCTTCAAGTTATGAAACTCTTTCTTCTTCAAACTCATCACTCCGGATGAGATGTGAGCAGTACGGAAACCATCTTCAAAGTGGCTGCTGGTCCTTCCAACAAGTGTGGTGATCTGGAAGTTATCCCACCAAGTGGCTGCTGGTCCTTCCAACAAGTGTGCTGCAAATCTGACCTTCTCTTCATCAGTACAGCCAACAGTTACCAAATCCTTGTTCACAGAGCATAGCCAATCATTGGCCACCATAGGATCAATAGTTCCTGAGAACTTTGCTGGTCTCAGTCTTAAGAATCTGGTAAGCATGTCAAAACCCGGTGGGTTATTCTGATTGTTGTTGTTGTTATTGTTGTTGTTGTTGTTGTTGTTGTTGTTGTTGTTGTTGTTGTTGTTGTTGTTGTTGTTGTTGTTGTTGTTGTTGTTGTTGTTGTTGTTGTTGTTGTTGTTGTTGTTGTTGTTGTTGTTGTTGTTGTTGTTGTTGTTGTTGTTGTTGTTGTTGTTGTTGTTGTTATTGTTGTTGTTGTTGTTGTTGTTGTTGTTGTTGTTGTTGTTGTTGTTGTTGTTGTTGTTGTTGTTGTTGTTGTTGTTGTTGTTGTTGTTGTTATTGTTGTTGTTGTTGTTGTTGTTGTTGTTGTTGTTGTTGTTGTTGTTGTTGTTGTTGTTGTTGTTGTTGTTTTTGTTGTTGTTGTTCTGGTTCTATACAAACGTGGTCATCATCTGCATCAGCTGCGTCTGAGATGTCATCATCTGCTGCATCTCAGGGGTGATGTTGTTGTTGTTGGGGGTTCGGATTGGAACGTCGGGGAGGCATCTGTGGTTTTCAATGAGGATAAGAATGAGATACCCATATATGCTTAACATGCACAATACATCACATAGACAATCACCAAGCATGCATCAAGAATAACAAAAGTTCAACAACATAAACAACAAGTTTTGAAAGGTAAACACACCAATAGCAAGCCATCCACATGTTGGATGGTCATTGCGACTCAATGATCAAAAGCATGGTAAATAAAGGTAAATGAGTAGTCACCACTACTCCTCTGCATCAACCTCCTCGACAAGTGTAATACCTGCATTCTCCATATCGGTCTTGTACTCCTCTACATTGGTGGTCAAGGTCTGTACCTTGGCTTTGAGAGCCCTCTTACGTGAGCAGCTATCAATCACCTTCTTTGATGCTCGAGCTCGAAGTCCTTGGCCTCTAGTTCTGCAGTCATGTCTCAAATACTCTTGTTCCTATCCTGGACTATCTTCTCTTGACTCTTGAACTTTCTATCCTGACTCTCAAACTTGGCCTCCATTTCCTTGACTATCTCATCTTGCTCTGCGAAGAGCTTGTCCTTCTCACGAAGCTGCACCTGGAGTTCTTCATTGCTGAGCATGACGTTGGTCCTATCAGTATCTAGGTGCCTAAGAAGAACCTCTAAGTCCTGGAGTTATAGACGAATCGTCTCTGTTGTCTCTCTAGCAGTATCCTCCAAGTCAATGGCCTCAACATCCTCATCACGTCTACCGAAGGCGTGGAAGTGAGTACCTCTAATCTCCCGAGAGTGTCTCCCTAACAAGCGTCGAAGAAAATCCTGCATGACTACCTCTAGGCCTCTCTCCTTGTCATCGTGCATGAGCTTGAAGGTGATGGCCTCCGTGGCTGGCTTAGTCTGGCGTCCTGGCTGAGTAACCTTGAAGCCCCAAAGGTCCTTCCTCTCGAACTTGGTGAGGGGAAGCATCATGATGGTAGGTAGTGGGAGATTGAGCAAACTAGTGAGCTCAATAATACTAGTGCCAAAACGAGTTCCCTTGAACTCTTCAGCCGTGCTGATAGTAACATTAGGCATCTATTTTATAAGATAGAAAAAGTTAGAATGAACACAATTAAAGATAAATCACAATACAAGGCATCACATGCATATCTTCGGAAATCAAAACACACAAGCCATGTCATACATAAAAACATTACAAACATCCAAGGTTCAACTTATTTTAAACAACATTTGGAAAATAAAATGATAAGTGTGGTGGTCCAACTAACGTAGTATGTTACAATCCCATCTCACTTGCCAAGTTGGCTAACAGGGCATCCCTAGAGGCAATCTTTCGATCCTGATCACATGACTCAATGGCTAAGTCTATGATGTCCTCTCTTAAACGTTGGTTGGTAGCCTCTAACTCTTGGGTGTGCTTCTTTTCTTCTCTAAGGTCATTTTGGGTGTTGAGCATTCTGCACTTGATTCTATCACCAAGCTCTTTGATGGTCTTCCAAGCTGCATCCCTTGCTGAATCAAAGAATGTGGTGTGCATCACTGAATTGGTGACCATGCAGAATCCTGACTCTTTTTGGTTGTCTTCCTTGTTTTTATACAAGTGAAGTTGCACCCACCAGTATTCAACTCCTTCATCCATCACAGGAAAACCTTTGTACACAGCAGCACCATGTATTCCCATGGCAACCATGAGGTCCTTGAGAGCCTTGAGGAATTCTGTCTCACATTCCAAAGTCATAGTCATGAGTGGTCCCTTCCTCACGGCTTTGTTGATGGAGTTCATCTACAAATAGAGATGAGAAAGAAGATTAGAAAATTTTACGAGAAGAAAATACAAGTGTGGAAGTTGTTGGAAATTTTCCTTAGTGGTTTCCAATCCTAGGGTCATAATCCTACAGGCAACACAGTGCTCTGATACCATCTGTAAGATCCCTACCTTTATAAAGGTAAGGATCCCTGTCATTGCAATGCTAGTCCCTGGATCAATGCTAGCATCCACAGTTTAAGATGAAGTATACAGAAACAAAGGTCATTAATACATATCATTCCAAATGGTTATGAATGCATGAATGATATGCAAAATTTTCAAATTATGATTTTTGGGATGTTACAAATCTAACCCCCTTAAGGTGAATCTCGCCCTCGATATTTGGATTGGCTAACAAATAGGTGAGAGTGGTCTTTCCGAAGATCATCTTCTCTTTCCCATGTTGCTTCTTCCTCGGAATGATGGTTCCACTGAACTTTGCATAATTTGATAGTCTTTGTCCGAGTAAATCTTTTTGCAATCTCAAGAATCTTGATAGGTTTTTCCTCATAAGTGAGATCACTTTCCAATTGGACCTCTTCCAAAGGTATAGTATCCTTCAAAGAAGTCTCCTCCATCTCCGGATGGCATTTCTTTAACTGACTTACGTGAAATACATTGTGAACGACACACAATGATTCAGGCAATTCAATCTCATATGCTACTTCTCCTTTACGGCTCATAATCTTGAATGGTCCAACATATCTTGGTGCCAATTTTCCTTTGACTCCAAACCTCTTTACTCCACTAAGTGGTGACACTCTAAGATAAGCTCTATCACCCACCTCATAGGTGACTTCTCTATGCTTAGGATCTGCGTAGATCTTTTGTCAGGACTGTGCTATCTTCAATCTGTCCTTAACTAGCTTGACTTTCTCTTCAGCTTCCTTGATTAGTTCTGGCCCGAACAAGTTTCTTTATCCAACACCATTCCATAGCAATAGTGTAGTACACTTTCTCCCATAGAGAATTTCAAACGGTGCCATCTCAATACTGGCTTGATAGCTGTTGTTGTAAGAGAATTATGCGTAAGGCAGACATTCATCCCAACTAGCACTATAGTCTAGGGCACATGCCCTCAACATATCCTCTAGAATCTGGTTGGTCCTTTCTGTCTATCCATTAGTCTGGGATGAAAAGCAGTGCTGAATTCCAATCTCGTTCCCAATGACTCATGCAGTTGCCTCCAAAAATGGGAAGTGAATGTAAGATCCCTCCCTTTATAAAGGTAAGGATCCCTGTGATTGCACTTCTAGTCCCTGGATCAATGCTAGCATCCACGGTTTAAGATGAAGTACACAGAAACAAAGGTCATTATTACATATCATTCCAGAGACAAACATAGTCTTTTACAAACTCCATGGCCACAAGCCTAATACAAGAGTTCAAATATATAATAAGATAAATAAGTCTTCATCTTCATGTGCCACAAGCAACCATGTTGAGTGTAGACTCATAACCCCTAATCATCATCAGAATAACCTGCAACATCACAAGTTATAACCACAGTGGGTCAATACATTGGAATAGTATTGGCAAGTGATACCTTAGTAGAATATTAGTAGTCTAGATACTATATGCATTTTGGCTAAGTGTAGCTTAGTCTTGCTTTGCTCAAATAGGTTTTACCTATTAGTTGAAAACACTAATTTTTTCTTTGACAAAAACTTTCCCAAGGAAACACCAATAGAAATTGGTGAACCTTCACCCTTGTTCACCCAGAAGTTTTAACTTAGAAATTGGGACGAGGAGATTCTTGATAGCTTCCATGTCTTGATTCTCAAGTTGTCCAATACCAGGGACATGGCTAAGTACTTAGACTCTTCCATCTGCAGAGGTTGTGCACTTTCCCCACAAGACTTGATTTTCACCAAGACAGGACCTTTCAGAAGCCTTCCCTTAGACCAAATGGACGCGCTCCAACCTATCATCCCACTACCACCAACTGTCCAAATGGCTAAGTTATTGCAACCTATATGATCCAGGCAGAGCCCATAATGCCATGTGGCTGCACTAGAAGCTTCTTAACATTTGGAATCTCAAATCCCTTTGTTCCTGGGTGGCTTTCCACAAGTTAGATACACAAGGTAAACCATAGAAATGATCCTTGTGTAACTACTCAACACAAACCATTCTTTCCATTCCACTCAGGTGATTCATTCACTTAGTTGTTTTATTAAGCAAAAACACAAGTACAAGACTTAGAAATATTTTATCATAGCATGAATATATAACCACCCTTGGTTGCTACTAGCTAGGCTAAGAATGGAATTGGTAAGTATCTTGACTTAGAAATTTCTAGCAATTCTACAACTACTAGGATTTCCCAAGCATAGCATATAGATCAAAATACTCATGCAAGTCTAGCAAAATATTTCTAGTGCATAGTTGAAAAACATAGGTATAAAAATCATGAAGCAGCACTTGCCTTGGTAGTTTGGAGAGTAGCAACAATCCTCACAATCACAATCACTATTTTCACCAAAATCTACACATAAAATAATAGCACCAAAATCACATACAAAATATATACAAGCAAAAATATATGAATGCATGAAAAATGCCATGTGATGATTTTCTACACCAAACAAGATAAGTGCACAGTACTGAATCTTAAACAAGTTCAAATCTTTCCAATTAAACTTTATTTGAACAACAAAACATTTTTCAAATAATTTTTATACACAAATTATGCCTACAAATGTTTCTGTAAAAACAATCATTTTAACAGAGGAAAAACATTAAAAACATTGCATAAATGGAAAGGATTTTCTCTCCTGATTCCAATGATATAAAATTTGTCAAATTTGGACGTGGGAATTAAAAGTTATGAATTATTCAAGTTTAAACACTAATAGATCTAATTCAGATTTTTAAAACGAAGAACATGCCACGCGGCAGCATCTGATTGGATGATACCGTTTCGCACCGGATCACACTCGCGCACCGTTGGATCTAATTAACTACGTACGGTCCAGATCAAAACGTACCCCTTCGCTACAGATCTAATCCTAAGCGCTGGATTCAGATCTGACGGACCACGTTGCTTTGACCAACAACGGGTGGCGCAAATGGTTGCCGCGGCGGCTGTGTGTCTGTCAGCGATGTTCCGGCGAAACCAGAGGGGCAGGGGGGTCGGGCGTGTGCTTATCGAGACCTCGGGAACATGGGGATGCTCAACGTGTGGATGGGAAGGGTCGGGGCACACAGACACAGCAGCAGGACCTCGTCGGAGTTGCTTGGCAACGTCGGGTGCTCACTGTCGGAGTGGAAGACGACGTTCTGGGTGCAAGGATCCAAACATAAAACATTAGAAGGTGCGCTAGACATTGGCGAACATGACCGCGTGATTCAGAAACAGAGGGGAACGCGGGCTCACCGAAATTAGTCGCTGGAGTCAAGTTGAGCTTCGGTCGTTTCCAGAGATGGACGATGACGATGGCCTAGGGCGATTCAGAACAAAATAAAGGCATGAGAAGATGCGCAAGATGATTGCGAAGCAGCTCGCGTGGACCAGAAGGCAAGGGGCTTTTGGTACTTACCGTGATGGCTCGCCGGAGTCTCTCGGTACAGCGGCGGTGCAACTCGAATTTCCGGCAGCCTGGTGGCGAGGAGAGTGTGCAGCGTGGGGGGAAATGACCGCGGCGGGGTGGGGTTTGAGTAGCAGGTGAAGGCTGGGGAATTACTGCCGGAATCAAGGGAATTGATTCGATTTAATCCGCGAGGTAACGGCGGCGACGACGTGTTCATCGCGCGGAATTTTGGGGAGGACGATGACGACGTGGCAATGGGGCCACTGGTCAGTCTCTGGTGGGTTGATTCGGCGCGGGTGAGAGAGAGAGGGGTATGGAATGGCCCGGGTGGGCTTAGTGGGCTGGGTTCTGTGCTGGGCCAAATTGGTAGTGCCGGCCTTTTACTTATTCTTTTCTCTTTTTCATTTTCTGTGTGATTTTCCAGGAAACATTTTCAAATGATTTCAAATATGTTTGAATTCAAACTCTTTTTGGGTTTTTATAAAGTGAAACATGCACACAATTGGCTATAGAACAAAGTTTTACACTTGAAAATAATTTGGCACAATGAAATTTTAGAATAAACAATGCCTTTAATAATTGTTTAGTAAGGCATAAAAATGGTTTTAAATTTATATTTTGTTTTGAAATCCATGTCCAAGCTTTGGAATACATCCACAAACTTGGGATCAAACTTATTTGGTTTTAAAAAAAATAATCTCTTGCTAGAGAGTGGCTTGGGATCAATGCTTTGCTTACATAAAATAATGGGCACTCAAATGCTTCTGTTTTTGAAATGACCATGAAAATGATCCTAAAATGATTATGAATGCATGGATGATATGCAAACTTTGAAAACATGATTTTAGGGATGTTACAGTGAATTGAGTTCCCCTATCAGACACAATACTCTTGGGTACTCCATGCAGACACACAATCCTATTCATACAAATCTTGGCTAACTTAGCACTTGTATAGGTTGTCTTCACGGGTATGAAGTGAGCCACTTTAGTTAGGCGATCTACTACGACCAAATGGAGTCATATCCCGATCTAGTCCTTGGCAGTCCAGTGATGAAATCCATGCCAATCTTGTCCCACTTCCAATCAGGAAAAGGTAGTGGTTGTAATAATCCTGCTGGTTTCTGGTGTTCCGCTTTCACTCTACTACATACATCACACAAAGCAATATGTTCGGCGATGTCCAAGGAAACTACGGACCTCTTTCACTGACTTAGGAGATTCCCACTCAGTTACAGCTGACACTTTTGTGGGATCAACTGCTACACCATCTCCTCATACAATGTGTCTAATAAATCCCACTTCATTCAACCAGAATTCACACTTGCTGAATTTGGCATACAACTTATGCTCTCTAAGCTTCTCAATTATCAATCGTAAATGTTCTTCATGCTCTTCATTGCTCTTGGAGTAGATCAAAATTTCATCGATGAAAACGACAACAAACTTTTCAAGAAATTCCATGAACACCTTGTTCATCATATTCATGAAGTAGGCTGGTGCATTTGTCAAACCAAATGGCATCACGGTGTACTCATACAATCCATACCTAGTAGTGAAAGCAGTCTTAGGTATGTCTTGTTTCCTTATCTTTAGCTGAAAGTAGCCTGACCGCAGATCAATCTTCGAGAACATACGGGCTCCTTCTAACTGATCAAACAAATCATTGATTCTGGGCAAAGGATACTTGTTCTTGATAGTCACCTGATTGAGTGAACGATAATCTATGCATAACCTTTGAATTCTATCTTTCTTTTCAACAAACAAGACTGGTGCTCCCCAAGATGAAGAACTTGGTTAAATAAATCCTTTCTACAACTGTTCTCCAAGTTATTTCCTGAGTTCCTTCAACTCATCAACTGACATCTTTTAAGGTCTCTTTGCTATTGGTCCTGATCCTGGCAGCAAGTCAATCAGAAACTCTACATCCCTATCTGGTGGCATTCCTGGTAAGTCCTCCAGAAACACAACTAGATACTCTCTCACAATTAGCGCACTGTCTATGCTAACCCCTTAAGAGAATTTAGCTTACTCCCCTTTGATTCAAAGTTAGACTTGAATCTAATCCACTACTTATCCGGGGTTGTGAGTGTAATAGTACAATTTGCACAATCTAGTACTCCCTCATATTTAGTCATTCAATCCATTCCCAAAATGACATCCAATCCTTGGGAATCTAGGATTATCAGATTTACGGGAAACTTATACCTCCCAAATTCTATCACTAGATCATGACATCCCGAGTTCACTATCATTTCTCCACCAGGAGAACTTACTTTTATAGGACACCCATTAGTTTCAACTGGAAGTCCATTTCTATCAACAAATGCTCTTGATATGAATGAATGCGATGCGCCAGTATCAAAAAGAACAAGTGCTGGAACGGAATTGAGTTTGAACTTGCCAGCCACAACATCAGATTCTTCATAGATTTCTTCCACATTGATGTGGTTCACTTGTCCCTTTTGGAAGGGATTGGGCTTGTTGGCACCATCAACTTTCTTTTCTGGGCACTCATTAGCATAGTGCCCCATCTTCTTACACTTGAAGCATTCAACCTGACTGAGATCTTTCTTTACAGGCTGACTTCCACTTCCACTTCCACTGTGGTGGCTCTTGTGTCCACTCTTGTGGTTCTTATACTTGTCATTATCATGACTGCGATGATGCTTGTTGTCATGATGACGGTTGTGGTTGTGGTGGTTGTTGTACTTCCCATGTTTGTGGGATCCAGAACTCCCACTATCATCATGATGGGAATGCTTGTGAGACGATCCCGAGTTGTGCTTATCAAAGCTATGCTTCCTCTTTCTGCTCTCAACCTGTTTCATCTTATTTTCCAAGATGGTAGCCTTGTCACACAGTGATTGGTAGGTTGGAACATAGGCAACAGATAGCTGCAGGTTCAACTCATCATTCAGTCCTTCGAGGAATTTTTCCTTCCTCTTGGCATATGTATCAACTTCATCCGATGCATAACACGCCAGATTGTTGAATTCGTCAATGTACTCGGCCACTCTGCGGTGACGCTGTTTTAGATTGTGGAACTCCTTTTTCTTCAAATTCATCACTCCGGATGAGATGTGAGCTGTACGGAATCCATCCTAAAAGATATCCCAAGTCACATCCTCAATGGGAGTAGTGATCTGAAAGTTGTCCCACCAAGTTGCTGCTGGCGCTTCAAGCAGATGTGCTGCAAACCTGACCTTTTCTTTGTCGGTGCAGCCAATAATCACTAAGTCCTTGTTCACTGAACGTAACCAGTCATTGGCTACCATTGGATCAGTGGTCCCCAAGAACTTTGCAGGCCTTAGTCTAAGGAATCTGGTGAGCATGTCAAATCCTAGCGCATTATTCTTGTTGTTGTTGCTGTGGTTGTTGTTGTTGTTGTTGTTGTTGTTGTTGTTGTTGTTGTTGTTGTTGTTGTTGTTGTTGTTGTTGTTGTTGTTGTTGTTGTTGTTGTTGTTGTTGTTGTTGTAGTAGTAGTAGTAGTAGTTGTTGTTGTTTTTGTTGTTGTTGTTGTTGTTGTTGTTGTTGTTGTTGTTGTTGTTGTTGTTGTTGTTGTTGTTGTTGTTGTTGTTGTTGTTGTTGTTGTTGTTGTTGTTGTTGTTGTTGTTGTTGTTGTTGTTGTTGTTGTTGTTGTTGTTGTTGTTGTTGTTGTTGTTGTTGTTGTTGTTGTTGTTGTTGTTACAGTTACCGCATGAATGTTGTCATCATCTGCATCAGTTGAGCTTGTGCTGTCATCAACTGTTGCATCTCGGGAGTGACGTTGTTGTTGTTTTGGTTGGGGTTGGCTCGTCGAGGAGGCATCTGTGGTTTTAATAAGGATAAGAATGAGATACCCATAGATTCTTAACATGCACAATACATCACATAAAACCATCACAATAACCAAGCATCAAAATAACATAGAGTTTGAATGACATAAACAACAAGTTTTGAAAAATTCAAACACACCATAGCAAGCAATCCACATGTTGGATGGTCATTGCGACTCAATAATCAAAGTACGCTAGATGAAAGATAATCAAGTACTCTACACTACTCCTGCGCATCTATCTCCACATCAACGAGGGTAAGACCTGCATTCTCCATGGCGGTATTGTACTCATCAACACTAGTCGTCAAGGCCTCAATCTTGGCCCTAAGAGCCCTCTTCTGTGAGCGAAGCCTCTCGATCACTCTCTGCTGGTGCTCAAGCTCGAAGTCCTTGGCCTCTAACTCTTCCTTCATCTCCCGGATCTTCTTGTTCCTGTCTTGGACTCTTTTCTCCTGACTCTTGAATTTCTTGTCCTGGCTTTCAAATCTGGCCTCCATTTCCTTGACGATCTCGTCTTGCTCCGTGAAGAGCTTGTCCTTCTCCCGTAGCTGAACCTGGAGCTCGTCATTGCTCAGCATGACGTTGGTCCTATCAGTATCAAGGTGTCTAATAAGACCCTCTAGGTCCTAAAGGTACAGACGAATCGGCTCCATCGTCTCTCTAGTAGCATCATCGTACTCTATAGCCTCACCCTCCTCGTTGTGTCTCCCGAAGGGGTGAAAGTAAAGACCTCTAAGCTCGGTGGAGTGTCTCCCTACCAGGCGTCCAAGTAACTCCTGCATGACTACATCTAAGCCTCTCTCCTGGTCTTCATGCATCAGCTTGAAAGTGATAGCCTCCGTGGGTGGCTCTGCCTGGCGTCCCGGCTGTGTGACTCTGAAGCCCCATAGGTCCTTCCTCTCAAACTTGGTGAGTTGAAGTGTCGTGATGCTAGGAAGTGGAAGGTTGAGCACACTAGTGAGCTCAATGAGACGAGTACCAAAGCAGTTCCTTGAACTCCTCGGCCGTGCTGATAACAACATTAGGCATCTATTTTTATAAGATAGAGAAAAGTTAGAACCAACACATGTAGAGAAAATTCACAAGACAAAATATCACAAGCACATCTTTTAGCAACAAACACACAAGTCATGGCATACACAAATCCATTACAAACACCAAAAGTTCAACATAACTTAGACAAATTTTTGGAAGTAAAAACGACAAGTGTGGTGGTCCAACTAACGAAGTATGTTACAATTCTCATTCACTAGGCAAAATAGCTATCAGGGCATCCTTAGTGGCCATCTGTCTATCTTGTTCACAATACTCCCATATTAAATCTATGATGTCTCCCCTTAGTTGTTGGTTGGTAGTCTCTAATTCTTGGGTATGCTTCTTTTCTTCTCTAAGGTCATTTTGGGTGTTGAGCATTCTGCACTTGATTCTATCACCAAGCTCCTTGATGGCATTCCAAACTGCATTTCTTGTAGAGTCAAAGAATGTTGTGTGCATTTCAGAGTTGGTGACCATGCAGAATCCTGACTCCTTGTGGTTGTATTCATTGTTTTTGTACAAGTGAAGTTGCACCCACCAATATCTTCTCCTTCATCCATCACAGGGAATCCCTTGTACACAGCTGCCCCATGTATCCCCATGGTAACCATAAGGTTCTTGAGTGTCTTGGGAAATTCAGTCTCACACTCCAAAGTCATGATCATGAGTGGTCCCTTCCTCACGGCTTCATTCATGGAGTTCATCTACAAATAGAGATGAGAAATGTCGTGGTGGTGGCACGGCAGATGCCATGGGTAGGCTAAAGTATGGGGCCAATGGATGCTAGTGGGATCTGGGGAGGGAAGATGCAACCGAGTCCACACTCAAGTGGTTAAAGCTAGGATCTTTATTTCTCTCTTGTTGGGTTACAAGTGCTCCTCGAGTTGTATACATGGAGACAAGATGAATCTCACCAGCCTAACGGTGCTGAGAGAGTCGATGCCCTCCTCAGGGTCCAAGCCTCCCCTTATAAAGGAGTGCCTTGGGTGCCCTTAGGGCTGACGAGGCAAGCATATTAGAGGAATATGCTTGTCCCAAAATAGTAGTTCGGCGGCCTCCTTTCCCTGTCGCCCTTCTAACGACGGCAAGGCTCCAGTGGACCCCTCCTGCGTGCCTCGGGATCCAGGACTGTCACCTCCGTGACCTCCTTCTGCCCCTCTAACGCTGTGCATCCTTGTCTCTTGTGCTTGGATCCGCTCTGATTCCTTCTAGCCTGCAGCTATAGTTTGACCTTGGGCTTCTCCTTCTCCTGCAAGCTTCGTATCACTCGGCCTTACCTTACCTTGTGTAACTCGGCTTGTCCTTCACCTACATCGAGATCACTTGGCTAAGGCCGACCCTCATAGTAACTTCGTAAATGCTTGGTACATATACACGGCTTCTCGCCTCATTACATCGGCCGACATATTCATGATTCGCCGACCTAGACCGTAACTCGAAACTAGGCGGGATTGTACCTCTTCTTTCCCGTCTCGACCTACCCGAGGTCAACCCCCGACATTAGTCCCCGGCTGGTGTGGCCTGTCGATAGCTTCGGCGGGTCATATCAGCTTCATTATATTCTTCAATTTTGTTTCGAGTTATATCTTCATCCGAGGTTTCCTCGTTCCTTCCTCGACGCCATGTCCCACGTGTCATCCCCATCATTGTTCTTCTAGTTTTAGGTCCCTCTCGATTTCATCGACAAGCTGATTAACTTTGTACTGCTGCGCGCCTTGACGCCTCGGTGTCGTTCCCTTGGGATCGTGCGCTCTTCCTTCGTGTGTGGCCGTTGGTGTGGCTCCGCTCATCGAAATGCGTTGTACGCACCCACGATCTACGGACAACCGCCACACCCACGATCCCACTTCCTTGTTCATGGCTCGATTATAAAGAGGGGCTGCGTTTGGGGATTCACTTTTCCCTTATCGCCGCCTCCGTCCTCCTCCTTCCTTCTGGCCAGCGTCCTCGCAGTTCATTCGCCGCTTCTGCGAGCCTCCGCCGGTGAAGATTCCGGCGCCTTCTGCTGCCTTACTCGCTCTGCGGCTTTGGCTCCGTCATGGTGAGTCCTCTGGTCGCCTTGCCTGATCTTTCCCTAGATTCATCTGCTCGATTCCGTGCTCGTGGCAGTTCCTCTGTTCTTCGCCATTGTTCTCGTGCAAAGTCCCGGCGGGCCTTGCAGCTCTAAACTCCCCTCGCCGATCTTTCCTCCGGCGATCTTTCCGGCCTACATATATGTCTAGTTCGTTTAGCGCTCTGGTTGAGGACGACGGCGCGGCTCGGGCCAGCGAGGCTCGTGGCGGGCTCTTCATCCTGCCGTGAGATTGAATGGCTTATCTGGACTCGAAGAATTCCCGCCGAGGTTTCTTGCCGTTTACCCGGCAGCGAATCCTCTCCGGATGTTAGAGAGGGCGAGTATGTGGTTTTTATGTCGCACTTCGCCCGTGGCTTCGGTCTCCCTCTTAGTGATTTCGCTAGAAAATTCCTCGACTACTTGACCTTGACCGCATCATCTTCTATGACGCCATCGCTTCTCTTTCTGCTTTCATCTCCGCGGAAGGATACTTGACTGTGGCCGTCGGTGCATCTGGTCGAAGTTCTTCCAGATCCGCTCAACGTTGTCACGACAAATCTCTGCACCCTTAGAAGTTGCTTACCCAATGTGGGCAGCGTCTATCACACCTCGGAGGAAATCCGTGTTTCCTCGTGTCACCGGGTTGAGTCGTGCAAGTGGCACAAATCATTCTTCTATGTCAACAGAGGGCGGAGGACAATATTGCTCCTGCATTCTCAATTGGCCCACCTTCTAAAGTGAACTGGCTCTACAATCCGAGGAAAACTCATGCCTTGGCCGAGGCCTTCGAGATTCGGCTTAAAGAGTTGATCCGGGCCGGGTTATGCGGCGAAGACCTGATGGCAACTTTTATTAGTAGCCGGATCTGCCCCTTCCAGAAGCGGACCCACAAGCTGTGCTACATGAGTGGTCCCCTTGACCCTAATCGAGTCTCGACCGTGGAGCTGGATAACTACCTCATTTATAAGCGCGTCCGAGCTATCTTTAAGACAGAGATGCCTGAGGATTGGGCTTGGGGAATAAAACCATTCACCCGCGATCATCCGCCTCCCGAGGTGAGCTTAATCAACATCGCTCTGCTATTCTACTGTTTTTGAAACTGGTTTATCTAATTCTCTTTCTCCTCGTCTTGCAGAGGTTCGCAGAGCAGAAAAACGAGGACGCCTTGTTCTGCTGCTCCTTGGCCCATGGGGGAGTACCACAGATCTTGGTGAGCCGGACTCAGGAGTTCGTCCTAAGTCGGATCCTGCCCGGCTCGAGCTCGTGGCAAGACTTGGCGACGAGGAGGAAGGTGATTCGGACGAGGTCCAAATTCTTGAGGTAGTTGCCGCCATGCCTATTTCTTATGCATTTCGGCTTCTACTTTCCCAGCTAATCCGGCGGTCAGTTCACGCCTTGAGCCTATTGCTTCGACCCCGTTACCTCGGGAAGCGGGAGCTCTACTAGTGCCTCGAGGCGGTTCCCAAGCGAATGAAGAAATCCGCTCCGAACCCTCCCGGCAAGACTATGCACAGGGTCGGCGAATAAGTTCCTTTTGCTTATATTTCTTGTTTCTCTCTTTGTTTTTCATCTTGTGATTCTTATTTCTTATTTTTGCGGTGCTCCTCTTTACATTAAACCCGGCGGTCCTAGTATGACTAGCCGCCCGATTAAACCACCATCTCCTCCTCCGTGATGATACAGGATTCCTAGTCCTATTCGTCCTGCTTCTCCTGACTCGAATCGTCGCTTTGTTAGTCGATGTCCACGAGACCCTTCCATTGACCTGGATTGAACGCCCTCCAGTTTTCGTCGAACCGCCGCCTTCTATGGGCCCCAGCGCTCTCGAGCCTCTATCTACTCGGCGGTTTCTCGGCCATTCAGCCTCGGCGAAAAGGTCGTTATCCGGCGCCCTCTGCGACCATAACCTCCGCTGCTCCTAAGGCGCCGTCCCCACTTAGAGGCGTCACTTCCTGTGATGCCTCCTCTAAAGCGAAAAGCTGTTGCCAAGACTTCTTCTTCTCGAGAAAGGTCTTGCGGCTCTTCTCGGCCGAGTATTCTTGACGTCTTTGCGTAAAGCTGCGCCTACTAAAGTCCCGTTACTTGACCGCCGGCACCTAGCTTGCTCTTCATAAGAGCCTACTGATGCCGTGGTCGAACAACCTCCGGGGTAAAGTTTTAACTTCACGGCGTGGGGAACAACCTTGGGCTGGTTGAGTACGCCAATAATTGGAACGCACTCTTGATCGGTTTGAGGGTAATCCTATGAACCAGCCCTTCGACTTTCGACATCGGTGACCGTTTGACCATCTTGCCAAGTTCATCGTTGATACCAACAAGATGAATGAGGTAATTATTGTTTCTGAGTTTTAAATTATTCCTCGGATGTTACTATATGCTCTAGTCCCGAAACTTGCAAAATAACTTGATATATACTTGGAAGTTTGACTTAAATTATTTCTAGGGTTAGTTAATCCGCATCTAGATCCGAGTTTAGTTCCTGCGTGATTGGACGTGCTTTAGCTGTGAACATCCAGCCACCTAGATGAGTTAAGTCACCTTGACTCGGATCTGGTTAACTTTGAATATCCGACCACCTAGAACGAATTAAGTTCTTGATTTGGATCTAATTTAGCTTTGAATATCCAGCCACCTAGATCGAGTTAAGTCACCTTGACTGGATCTGGTTTGAACATCCAGCCACCTAGAGCCGAATTAAGCTCTGCTTGATTCGGATCTAATTTAGCTTTGAATATCCAGCCGCCTAGATCTGAGTTAAGTCCTGCTTGACTCGGATCTGGTTTAGCTTTGAATATCCAGCCACCTAGATCTGAGTTAAGTCCTTCTTGACTCGGATCTCGTTTAGCTTTGAACATCCAGCCTCCTAGAGCCGAATCAAACTCTGCTTGATTCGGATCTAATTTAGCTTTGAATATCCAGCCACCTATATCTGAGTTAAGTCCTGCTTGACTCGGATATAATTTAGCTTTTACTGTCGATTTATCATTTTGCCTCATTGCTCAGGTTGCACATGACCGGCGGACCGCCGAGTTCCAGAGGTTGCTTTTTTCGCACCGCAAGCTAGAAGAAAAGTACGATAAAGTTCTTCCCGTGGTGAAGAAGGCTAGTATGTCGATAGTTCCTTTTCCTTATTCCCAACGTTCTCATGTATTTGTCCACGGAATGCCGGCTTACTTCTTGGTGAATAGGTAACATTAATAACCTCAATATTCGCCTTGAGAAGAAGATCAAGAACCTGGAAGGTTAGTTTCCTTTCTATTTTACTCCTTCACCCTTTTAATATATATGCTAAGTTTCCTTATTGCGTTTGGCTGTGGTAAAGCCGAGTTGCAAGACTTTGCAGTGTCACATCAAGATTGCATGCCCATGCCTGACGTGATGCTGCATTTTTTAGAACAAAACGCAATTCATTCGGCGCAACTACAAGAAAAGATGATGAGATAGCTCGCTGCGATCCGAGGTGGATACCCTCAAGCTCTCTCAATCCGAACTAGAAAAGGTCCAAGAATTTTCCGAGGAAAAGAATCGGTGACTTTGGATCTCGGAAGAACAAAGAACTCCTCGAGGCTGCCGAACTTAAAACCAGAGTTTGGCGAGGAAATTGCTCGTTTTGAGAAGAGTAAGGTTGATTGGGCCAAAGACCTTGAGATAATGATGAGATACATTCATCGTAAGCTACTTGGCATGGGAATTATATTTTTCTTTTTGTTCTGCTACCATTTGACACGTTCATGCTTTGCAGATCATTTCCCGAGGCCAAGCCCGTGAGTTCTAAGCGGTTCTTGCAGCTCATGGCTATCGAGGTGAACCTGTTACCGTTGATTGAATATTCAATGGAGGATTACTTGGTTGCCGTTAGTGCGCATTGGTCGATGAAAATTATGGGGGACTTGGTGCAGGCCGCTCCAAACTTACCATGTGCTCGGCGAATACCTCGGGGACTCCTGATATCAACGAAGTCAAGTTATTGGTGAAAAGGCTAATGGCATCTGGGAGGCAGTTGAGTCTTTGGAGGGAATCTGCTGGGCGTGCTGGTGCCGACATGGCCATTACTGTTATCATGTCATGGTATGAAGAC
Source organism: Avena longiglumis (assembly GCA_030063025.1). Taxonomy (NCBI): domain Eukaryota; kingdom Viridiplantae; phylum Streptophyta; class Magnoliopsida; order Poales; family Poaceae; genus Avena; species Avena longiglumis. The sequence continues at coordinate 180,248,920 of CP125976.1, forward strand.
ATCTCTCTTGACATCTGAAATTCTGCTTGGTTCCCGCTGGGTTGAGGATCCCACTTTTGTTGCTCTTCGGCAAGCCCGGGCGTTCCAACTCGTCGAGTACGCCGACGTGCACATTTGGAATGAAGGGCCGAGTTTTCTTTCAGACCCAAATGAGGAGGTTGTAGCTAAGGATGCTTCGGATGATAATTCGGCTGAGCAGGGGGAAGGTGAAAATGATTCGGCCGCATCTGATAGCTCCAGCTCAAGCTCGGACAGCAACGGCGATGCGCGGTCCTCTTCCAAAGGTACCGGGCATTCTACCGCACAGACTGATGCTCCTGAGCAACCTCGTACTTCCAAGTTGCACTGGAGCGGAGGCGAGGCAACCTCGGTCAGTTCCTCCTACCTCGTGCCCTTTTGAGCAAGCATTTGCCTCCCCAGCGAACAATACCTAAGTTATTTCCGATCCTGGCATCCGAGGCGTATGATGTGGCGAAATATTTGTCAACTCTTTGTATGATTGAATTTCTTTTGCCATGTCTTCTGTGACATTTGGTTAAGTGGGTGTTCGTCCAAATTCTTGCTTTCTTGGCCCTCAATTTCTGACCTTTTAGGACTTATCTTTGCCTCTATTTTTTATGGTTTTATCCGGTGAGCTCTGAATATTATATGATATTGATCATTACGAACATAGATTAACTACTTCGTTGTGAATATATAGCAATCGCTGGATCATTGTTTATTGTATGAAACTTCAATATGTAAATCAAATTTGAGGTAGTATAAGACTAATATGGGTGCGCCAGCATAAGTTTGAGGTAGCATCACGGTGAGTCCCAGTCATTGCTTTAGATCGAGGTTTAGATATTAATATGAAATTGATATATCATATGGCGGTCCCAGTCCTGCTTTCTGGGCACCGAGGTTCATATTCGTAACATGAAATAAATATAACATATGGCAGTCCCGAGTTACTCCTCCGGCGCCGAGGTTCAAATACCTGTGAAATAGATATAACATATGGCGGTCCCAGTCCTTGCTCACAGGCGCCAAGGTTCAAGCACATAACTTGAAATAAATATAACATATGGCAGCCCCAGTCACTTCTGCAGGTGCCGAGGTTCAAACACATAACACGAAATAAATATAACTTATGGCAGTCCCCGAGTAACTGCTCTGGGTGCCGAGGTTCAAATACATAACACGAAATAAATATAACATATGGCAGTCCCCGAGTCACTGCTCTGGGTGCCGAGGTTCAAATACATCATTGGATCTTGACTTTGAGATATAATGCTACGAGTAGAATGGCCGAAGTAAAGCCACATTCCAGGGACGCTTCGTTTCTTCGCCAGCTTTGTCTGCCTTATTCCCTCCGGGGGACTGAGCGTCGATTAGATAATAGGCATCATTGTGCAACGCTTTGCTCACAATAAATGGTCCTTCCCATGGAGGTGATAACTTGTGCATGCCGGCCGTGCGTTGCACGAGTCGGAGGACCAAATCTCCTTCTTTGAATACTCTTGGATTCACTTTCTTGCTGTGGTACCGTCGCAAATTCTGTTGATAAATAGCCGATCGTGATAATGTCAACTCTCTGGCTTCTTCCAGCAGGTTTACGGCATCTTGCCAAGCTATCTCATTTGCCTCTGAGGTTGTGTACTGAGCAACTCTCGGCGAGTCATATATTATGTCGGCTGGAAGTACGGCCTCTGCTCCGTACACCAGAAAGAATGGAGTATAGCCTGTTGATCTATTCGGAGTAGTCCGGAGGCTCCATAGTACGGCTGGGATTTCTTCGATCCAACATCCTACCGACCTTTGCAATGGTTCGACAAGTTGCGGTTTTATTCCTGATAGCACCAGTCCATTAGACCTTTCCACCTGCCCGTTGGATGCTGGGTGAGCCACAGAGGCAATATCTAGTCTTATGTGCTTCTCTCGGCAAAATCTGAAGCTCCTTCCAGTTTGTGCCATTGTCGGTAATAATCTTGTGGGTACCCATATCTTAAGATGATATCCTTGAGAAATTTCACTGCTGTGTGCCCATCACACTTTTTAATTGGTTTTACTTCAATACATTTTGTGAACTTGTTCACCATAACCAATATGTGAGTCATTCCTCCTCGCGCTGGCTTGAATGGTCCCACCATATCTAAACCCCATCTGAAAAATGGCCAAGTGATGGGTATTGTTTTAACTTTCGGTGACGGCATATGTATTCTGGTTGCGTATCTCTGGCATCCGTTGCATTTCTTAACCAATTATTTTGCTTCTTTTAATGCCATTGGCCAATAAAATCCATGCCTGAATGCCTTGGCTACTAAGGCGCGAGACGAGGCATGGTGCCCGCATTCTCCTTGGTGTATGTCTAGAAGGATTTCCTGACCTTCCGTCGAACTTACGCACTTCTGTAATACGTTTGTGACACTTCTTTTATATAGCTCATTGTTTATGATTGTATAAGCTTTTGCTCTTCTTACGGTTTGTCTAGCTAATACCTCATTACTCGGAAGCATCGCGTCTTTTAGGTAAGAAAATATGGGTTGCCCATAGGTGTTACTTTTACTGCTGTGATCTCACTATCTATCTCCATGTTCTCTGCCGACATATATATCTCGGCTCTCTCATGATCGCTTACCTCATTGTCCCCTTCTTTAGGGATTCGAGTCATTCTGCGGATCTACCTCCATTGGCGTGTGATCTTCTGAATTTCTTTGGGATAAAGATAGATTAGGATTACGGTGATGGGATTATTGATGGTTTCTGAGATGCTCGAGGGCAATACCGGAGGAATTGGCTGGAGTTGATCCTAATTTTGACAATATGTCGTGACATCGTTTTCCCCGAGGTATGTGGTGGAATTCACATCCTTCAAAGTATCCCTGATTTTTGCACATGGAATCTGTATAAAGCCATATTAGCATCTAATGCGTCCCAAGCCGATACTTCTTGTACTACTAGATCCAGTCACCATAGCATAAGATTAGTATACCAATTTCTTTTGCTACTTTCAATCCATGGACCAGCGCTTCATACTCGGATACATTGTTGGACGCAGCAAAATGTATTTGCAATACGTATTTCAACTGGTCTTTTTTAGGTGAGGTTAACACTCACTACTAGGAAAACGGCTATAGGTAATCAGCACATCCGTGGCTCACATGGTTGAAGTGCCCCACGGCTAAGCAGCGTGGCTCACGTGGGTGCCCTACTAGTAACTAGAACAACCGTGGCACATGACCCTAGTGCGCCCGCAGATATGTGGGCAGGGCCTTGTTGGCCACGCCAAACTTCATGGCGCACCATGCACTGCGCCACGGTTGTTAAGGTCATCTGTGGCGCCGTGTGCATGGTGCGCTTCTGGCGCATGCCCACCTCGCTACGAGGCGGCCACTAACCTGGGCGCACTCCATGATGCCCACGCCACAGGGGCATCTCGTGGCGCACTGCGCATAGTGCGCCACGAAGTTCTACTCCACGTGGCGCACTCTTGCCGTGTCGCCACGGATGTGTCGATTTTTAAGACGGCACTTTATGTGCACATGTGTGACCACATCCACCACCCACACTTCACTTTGCCCTTCTTCTTCCTCCTTAGATCTAGTCGGGATCTTCTCCTTCCCACCTCAATTTCTCCACATTCACCATTTTAGCATGTAAAACTTGCTTTGGATGTTACATAAGTAATAGAGGAGGTCTCGGTCTCTCATCTATCCGTCTCCGGTCGACGCACCTCTCTTTTCCATCTTTCTCATGATCGGTCTCTCATCTCGGTAAGTTGTCCATGTAAGGATGTGTTCATGTGTATATGGATGATGCATGTGCTCATATGTATGTAGATGATCGATGCTCATGTCATGATGTGTGTATGTGTGGAGCTAGGATCGATGGTCATATGTGTGTGTATATGGAGAGTATCGATGATGCTCATGCATGTGTGTATGGAGAGGATAATGATATGTTCATGTGTGTATGGATCGGTCTCTCTCTCTCTCTTGTGTTTGTATGTGAACAAGTTGCCATTGTTTTGCCAAAATGTTGATTCATTTCCATTTTGGCAAGACTTTAACATTCATAAAAGTCCTAATTTTAGGATAGGTCATGCGAAATTTTCTATCGACCATTGCATGCATGCATTCATTATGTGGTTCTAATAGACTTCAAAATTGTACCGTACATCGTGCGAGCAAAAATGGTCCGCATAATGGCGAAGGCATTGTGGCTAGATTTTTGAAATGTGCGGCCGACATGATACGAAATAACAAGACAGATATAAGATGTCCGTGCGAGAAGATGCAAACTCAAGCTGGGTGATCGACCCAGTTAGAATCTGCGGCGCTGCTCCGCCATGGTTTCATGGATGGATACACTCGTTGGATAAGCGATGGCGTAGATGATGGAGCGATGATCATCATCACGGCGAGCAGGCGAGATGATGAAGAGGCTCTGGAGATGGTGAAGGTGAGCGGGCCGGGATGATGATGATCTAGATGGCGGAGGAGCGGGCGATGGAACAACGTCGGGTGCGGGACCCTTATGTGCAAGAGCTGCTTCTCAAGCGGGGAGTAACGCCGAGCTGCCGCTAGAGAAAGCCAAGCTTGCGCAACTTGAAAGACGCGGTTACTCCATTGTATGAAGGATCACGGCCGATGATACCGGTTGAATGTAACGCTCAAGGCTATGGAGATGAAGGCAAAGCACAAATTGAGAGGCGCAAGCTTGACGATATGATGGCATTACAGCACGATCGTCTCCGGAGAACACATGTCCAACTAGTATCGAGGATGCCAAGAAAATCGTCATCCTCTCGATCTACCGCCGTTAGATATCACGTATGCATCAACGATTGCATCATTTATCATGGCGAGGGCGGAGAAAACCACATGTCCGGTGTCTTGGGCGTGAGTCGATACAAGAAAGGGAAGAAAGCACCTCGAAAAGTGGTATGGTACTTTCCTATCACCCTCGTCTGCGCTATTTCGGACCCTAAGAGCGAAGCTCATGCGATAGCATGCGGAAAGGAAGAAGCCGAGATGATGATGACCCGAAAAGGATGAGCTCGCGCACCCGGATGCTAGATGGAAAGCATTGGACCTCGAATTCGAGTCGGTGGAGATTCGAGGAACATCGGGCTTGGTGCGAGCCGATGGACTCAATCCGTTCGGTAGCGAGCGTACGCCTGACGCTGCTTTGTGTTTGTATGGATGTACAACCTCCCTCCATGGTTGTGCATGAAGAAGAAGTACATACAAATGAGTATGCTAATTCAAGGGCGAAACAACTTGGTACCGACATCAATCGTATCTCGGGCTGTTGAAAGAGGAGCTAGCCACGTTATGGAATCGGAGCCAATACTTACGACGCCGTCGCTAAAGATTATTTCACTATGAGAGCCGCGTTGGTCACTCTGTGCAAGACTATCCGGTTGCGGGTATATCTCGGGAGGTTATCCAAGGATTCCCGCATGCGTTAGGTGCATGGATAACACAAGCTATCTCCAACTAGAGAAAGATCCGGGGTCGCCGAAACCGTGTTCATGGCGCGCGGAGGTGGCTCGGCAGAATGATCCATGGAGAAAAGCGTGGAGACCTGTTCGATGGCAAATCGGATGCAGGAATCCCGGGCGTAGGAGCAGCGAAGAAGTGGAAGAGTTCTTTGAAAACCGGAAAGATTGTCCTAAGCACGGAAAGAAGCGAAGAGGCGACAACAAGACAAGCGGTGATGAAGGTATGGAAAACAAGGTCATTTTGGAGTTGCCATCTTGGAAGTTTCTCACGCCTCATAGCCTCGACATCATGCATATCACGAAAAGCGATGCGAGTCTGCCACCATAATCAACATGCCGGATAGGGCGAAAGATGGTCGAAAGAAAGCAAGGCCGACTGATATGCTTGGGTATCCGGAAGGAGCTTCACGGGCGCACTACTCGATGATCGGGAAGATGACGATGATCATGAGTCGAGGCGACACAAGGTCGTCGGAAGGGTAAAAAGTTCAAGAAGAGCGAATATTACTGCCCTCCTTCTTGCTTCACTCTAAGCCGGATGAGATCAAGCAGTTTTTCAAGTGCCTTCTAGGAGTCAAATTTCCTTACGCTCGGGCAAGATAAGAGATACCTAGGCGAGGCGAAGGAGGTTGATGGCATGAAGTCTCACGATGTGCCGTGCTAATAGCGCCAGTACTTCCGGTCGCACTAAGAGGGATAATGGGCGAAACACGTCCGTGGCGTTATTTGGCCTATGCAAGTTTTTCGACGTCATCTCTAGGAAGTCGATTGGCTTGAATCAGCTCGGAAGGCTACGGAGGAGATCGTGGTGATACTATGTGAGCTTGAGGTCTACTTCCCACCCGCATTCTTGACATTATGGTGCATCTGCTGGTCCATGTCGTGGAGGACATCGTACCTTTCGGGCGATGTTTCTCCGCGGCATGATGGCGTTGAAAGGATGAGCGGACACATCAAAGGATACGTTCGCGAGGTCCCGTCCGGATGGAAGCATAGCCAAGGGCTTTACGGCGAAGAGTGCATCTCTTTACGCACGAATTATCTGACATCGAGAACCACAGTCGGTCTTCCGTCAGACACCTTGGCAAGCTCGGCGGATCTGGTCAGGAGAGGTCGCGCATACGCATGCGAACTTCAATTTTCGGCCTTGACTTTGATCGAGCAAACCTCGTCGCGCTTCAGCATTTAGAACTGGTCGATCCTTGAGTGCGAAGCACAAAAGGTTAATCGAGAAGAAATACGATGACGGGGCATCTGAGGGGCGAGGAGAAATAATCAAAACACAACTCAGATTTCAGCGTTGGTCTAGGCGACGCTCCTTGATAATCCCGCTCGCATTCTTGACACGGAAAAGATCATATTCACCTTGTCGCGAGGACCGATGCAAAACCTGGTGACCTATCGGCGATATGATATCAGCGGCTACACATTCTACGGAGGAAAAGGACAACAAGTGTGATTATCGAACTCGGGCGTAACGTCGAATTCTACGATGACAACGTGAAGGAAAGATTCTCGGAAGAATCGAGGAGATCAGGAGCTCGACTCTTTGTGGAGAAAAGGTGCCGATGTTCCGTGTCGGATGGGCAAAGAGCGTCGAAAAGAAGACCGGTATTTCACAACCATGGTTATACAGCAGCCAAATCCAAGGCGCGGTGCAAGCGTGGCGAAAAATGAGCCGTGGTCTTGGCTACCAAAGTGGACCAATGTTTTTCATTACCGACCCGACAAAGCCTAGCCGTGTTGTCGTGAGGAGAGGAAAAAGGAACATCATCGGAATGGATGGAGTCGCCAATGAGCAAGACTTGACCGATGCAGCGATCAAAGATTGAAGATGACGGCGACTACAATGCGACAACATACATCACAAGAAGAAAAGGACAACCCTACCCAAAAAGGTAGCCCGTTCGAAGAAGAAACATTAAAGTGCGGGGCTAAATTATTCAACGCGACAAAGAAGGGAAAAAGATTGTAAAACGCTAGCTCAAAAAATATTGTAAGCATTAATCGAAAAAGATTGTAATATTCATGGACAAATTATTATGAAATTTAGTTATACTTTGAATCATATTTGTAACACTTTTATGACATATATCACTACTTTTTGCATTTTGGAATATTTAAAAGTATTTTAAAAACAAAACAAAACTTGTATGGCATAAATCACCACTTTTGGACATTTTGGTACATTTAAAAGTATTTTTAAAATAAAATAAAAAGTGGAGCACCGGATTGAACACAGGTGCTCATAGTTTACAATAGAGCTAATAAGGGCATAACGGTGGGCTATGGCGGTACTAGTGCTAACGAGAAGGGATGGCCGCCCTCTTGTCAGTAGTCCAACCCACACAGCGTAGCCACAGCCAAGTGCTCACGGTTATCCAGCTTGGCGGTGCGCCTGGCGTGTGGGTTGGACTATCAACTGCCGCTCGATCTGCATCTCTCAGACACCACACGCACGCCTTTTGCATCTCAGACACCACCACCGCCACCGCCGCCCGATGCCGCTGCTGCGTGGAGGCAGGCCCGTGCCGAGGAGGTCATGATCCGAGGAGGAGGTCGCGATCGCCCTGCAAGAGGAGGTCGCCTTTCGTTTCGTGGAGGAGGTCGATCGCTTGTGCCTAGTGGAGGAGCAGGCCCGTGCCGAGGAGGTCGCGATCCGGGAGGAGGAGGTCGCATGCCACGCCAAGAGGAGGGTCGCGCTCGTTTACGTGGAGGAGGAGGTCGCGATCGCCGTGCGATCCGTGAAGGAGAAGGCCCTCATCGTCGGCGTGCTGCCGTCCTTGTCTCGGAGGTGAGAATCACCCTCTCCCCTCTCCCCCTCTCTCCCCTCTCGTTGCATCCATTCACTTAGGGGATTCAGAGTAGGATTCAGAGTAAGGGTTCAAAGTTAGGGTTCTTAGGATTCTGAGTAGGAAATGTTCAGATTTTCTGAAATTTTTTGTCTTGTTGGTTTAAACTAAGCCTATTGCAATCATTTTTGACACACAGAACATGGTGGCTTGCATTGGAGTTGATTCCCTGTTTAATACTATGTGTTAATTCGTGAAGTCATAGTTATTTTGGGAGGGATATTATGATATGGAAGAAACTGAAATAACACACAATCATCAATTAAAAGTACAGTTTGACATTGTCATATTGAATGTCATTCTAAACAATCGAAGTTTCATGAAGTTCTTGCTAAGTATGAAGTTTACTAAAGTTGAAATGCCTTAATGTCAAGATTTACTTTAGTGGACAAGTACTAAAAGAGGTGTAGAACAGCGTGTGTAACCTTGAGTTACACAAGTGTCTTCTTGTACCTTGATCACTCTAGTTTCTCTTTGAATAGTTTCAGTGCTGTGAATACGTGACGGGTTGCCTACTAAGAAGATATGCGAAAGCACATCTAACAAGAGTGTTGTTTTTCTTATTGTTCTTAGTCTTGAATATTGTTCACTCAACAATATTCACTAATTACTCTAAGCAATTACTCCATCGGCGTTCACTCTTGACATGAGTAATGTTCCTTTGAATATTCATGGTAGATAAGCTTTCTTGTTTGATGATTTACTTTTCTAGAATAATTCAAGGGCTTTCTTATTTGAGGATTTTCTTTACTACTACGATTAAAATAATTCAATTTTATTGTTCAATTTCCACTCAAATGGAGAAGTATATAAGGAATACTCATGTCAATATTCATTTAATCGATTCTGCGATTAGTGCGGTATATTGTGTGATTTTAATCGAGTTAGTTCTAGAGCATAACAAGGAGAAGGTGACAAATGGTGAACTCTCGTCATATTATCTTTGATTGAAATAGTATAGCATGTCTCCACATCGAGAATAGAGCGGTGCATGCTCATATTTATTATATATTTTTAGCTTGCGTGAGAATATACTCCCATAAATGCTAGTCTGTTGTGGGAGTATTATGCCTCTGATGATTGATTTTTGGTCATTAACAACATGCAACCATAGCCTATTCACTCCCAAGAAAATTGAAGGTACTCCACACACACGAGAAAACAGTCGGGAAATACAGGTTTGACCAAGTTACATTGTTGAAAAGTGAATATGCACTAGAGTAGTGGTGCTACTTCTACGAAATAAAGGTCAAGTTAACTAATTTTTTTCTCTTGAACAGGTTCCTTTTTTTATTGCTATATACTATTGTGCAAAGCTGCTGTCCATGCATATATATGCTTCTTGGGGTTGTCTGAGTGGTGGAGCTAAGGATCACTGGACCATGCTCGGCTCCACTCCGCTCTGACAGGTGGGAACAGTTTTTGTCTTTGCATTTTTTACCTTTGTTTATGCTTGCTGAAACACGAAACTGCTAAGTCAAACTGAAACTGCTAAGTCAAAACCTAAAACACTGCCCTTAAGTCAAACACGAAACCTGGCCCATTTATGCTTGATGTACTTTTGTGTGTTGGCCATTTATTCTAGTTGCTCCATTTTTTCGAAACAGATTTATTGTGTGCTGGTTGTGCGATTATCTTTGGCTATCTTTGAGCCATTTATGTTGGTTGTCTTGGCTATGATGGCCATTTATTGTGTTAAGCTATCTTTGCCATATATATCAGGTTCTTGTATGAAGCGAGTCGATTTTTGCGAATGTTGATTAACTTCCGTTTGGCGAAATCGGGCACTCTAGTTTAGAAAATTAGCAAAGGTCATGCGGATTTTCCGTGCATTTAACCAGTGTTGTTTTTTATTAGTGCAAAGATGTGTGATAACGAGGCAATTTGGATGTTCTAAGCGCAATGTGAAGGAGAACTTCAGACCTCCGAATAAACAATTGACATTACGGGAGGCGGCGTCTAGAAGGCGATGAAGAATACCATCCTTGGAGGCGAGGATGATGAGATGGAAGAGCGGAGGAAGAAGCCGAAGGCAGCGGACGATGAAACCAGCGATGGCGGCGAGGGCACGAGTGGTAACCCTCCTAAGAAGAAGAAGCTGAAGGACGGCGCCCGAACACGGTCGGCCGCAGTCGGGAGAAATGCGAAGTGAGCCCATCGGGGTTCCTTTGGAGCCGCCCTTGTCGTCAAAGTGCGGTGGGCAAGTGGCGGCGATCACCGGACAACCATCTCGATCAACACCGAGAATCTCCGGCATAAAGATAATAGCCACTTGCGCACCTCCTCTTGAGAAATTGCCGCGGATACAAGTTCCCCGCTAAGTGTCGAACACAAATTATCATGGGGAAGTAAACAAATCAGCCCTCACAAAGATGAGCACATACAGGCGGTGGAGGCCGGATAAAGAAGAAGATCTATAAAGAAGGCAAAAGTCTCGAGGAGATCCGGAAGATTGACCCAGATCACGAAGATCAGTTAGGGAGTTCAAGGAGGTGTGAATCCGAAGAGCCACAGCCAATAGTAATCGGGAAAGGTCTGGGCGATGAATATAGGTCATCACCATCTGGATCTGGTGGATCTGAGAACCGGAGGCCAAATGGAATAAGGAGGACGAAGAGTATAGATCCAAGGGATAGAAAACCCTTTGCTAAATTGAACCGGGCAGGTTGAAACTTCATCGAGGCCCGTTACCATGTGGACCCAAAAACCAAACAACTCACAGCGGATCCTGCGGTGAAGGTCGAGAAATTGTGGTAAGTATAATCTAATTACGGTGATCAACACGATTGCAATCTAATCGATGATCTAAATGATTCTTGTTACTTCTTACGGAGGAGAAATTGTTACTAGTCATGGATCGGGGTTCCTCATCCCGAAGTCGGCGGCCACCGGTGGGATAACCCTTTAGCAGGCGATGAACCGGGCCAAGAAAATAAATTTGATTCTGAAGAAGCCGTCGTCGGCTGGCCGTCTGGCCGCCTCGGGGTAAGTGGGTGGATCATTTTGGTCCACCGCGAGGGCATGTGGCGCCCGTCGGAAGGGCGAGGAGGAGGAAAGCAGAGAGGTTCAAGAACTTAAGGCACAAGTGGCGCGGATCCGCGAATCGTCCAAGACAACTGGCAATCACCCGCCGTCCTTCTGCCTACCTTGGTGGAGTCAATAGCGAGGAGTGCGGGTGGTCGAGTAGGGCCGTGCCGATTCAAGCATGGTCGTGACCACTCGAACAGCGGCAAGCGAATCGAGGCGAACTACGTGTTCGTGACTCCGCCCGCTTCTTGCTGGCGCGCAAGTGTTGGTGACTCCCCTGCCATCACATGGCGCGGAGTACATGTTGGTGCCCCCCGCCATCGTCGGCGGCACCGGAGCTCAAGCACCCGTCGGTAGGGAGAATACACGGCCAGCACAGCGCCATCAAGCAACCCTTAGTCTCTTGCCCGTCGCCGTATGCGGTGCGTCGACGTTAGCGATCTCGGCGCCATCACGGTAAACAAATTGCTTTAATTACCGCCTTTCATGCCATCTATATATTACTCTTGTGGCATCTCGCTCTGTGACGCCGTACATGTTTTCCATGAGCGGATGTTCCTTGCACTCTCTTATGCTCGTGAACAACGGCGAGGATGTTGCCAAGGTACCATCGTTCAACCCTTGCGGCGCGTTCCACTCAAAGCCGATGCGGATGGCGTGCAGGGGTTAAAATTAGTGGTGCTAAGGGGCTGCGACGACTGGAACCTCCATTCAACCCCGAGGCGGATGAAGAAGAGTCGTACGTCCTCGAAGTTGCCCGCTTGTTCATGCTATGGCCAAAGAGCATGATCCGTTTGGGGGCGGCGGGGCCATCACGCCCAGACAACTGGCACCGCTTTGTCGTGCCGGCGACAAGCGGTGGCAAAACCTACCGCCCTCGCCGTCACCTCCAGCGGTGGGTGGGATGATCATGTTGATGATATGCACATGGCGCGGATCCGGCCGAGGACTTGAATCTTTGGAATGATCACTTCTTGACTTTCGGTTTAGCGAAGAAGACCTAGGTGGTGGCCCCAGAGAAAGCCACTATCACCTGGCGTCTGTTTGGTTCTCGAAGCGCCTCCGGCTTGCGCCTTCTGAGCCGGTGATACAACCAACCGCCCTTTATTCTAAGCCGACACACTACATAGGGCGGCGGTGCTCAGTTGCGGTGCTGCCCGCTCTCCAAAAAAAAAGGGCAGGAAAAAGAAAATCTAGCAGCTCGAGCCAGCGGTGGCGTCAACAACGAATCGATCAGGTTTTGGGGCCACCAAGACCGAGGGTATTATGTGGAGGATTCATGTGGCGGGTGAGCCCATGCTACCTAAAATTTGCAGGCTTCGCCAGATTCGGAGCTGCGAGTGTGCATGGCGTCTTGATGATGAAGCGCCTTCTATCGGAGAAAGATCCCTCGCACACGGTATTCGTGGTTAAGGTGCCACGAGGCTTGGGCTTCGTCGACCTGCCTTGCGGATACATTCTTCCTGCGGTTGAGGACATCTTCAATATGTTCCACCTATACCCTGCACTATACCATGGTCCGTCTCTTTTCTCTCGGCCGCCACGAGATCATTAGAAGAACACGGGCATCGCTATAGTGGACCCCTACTACATGCGTGACGGCTGCTTGGGTTCCCCGGAGCGGCGTATCGTGGCCTCGTACCTAAAAAGAATCCTCGTGGCGAACAAGACAAAGGAATACATTCTCGTGCCTTACTTTCCGAGTAAGTCGTTATTCGATCACCGTCGATTGGCTTTATTAGATCATCATCATTCTTTTTCAACACATTCCATTTGAATTTTTTTGAGAGAGATGAACCTTTGCGCTCATCTCCTTGCTCGCGAAGCATTCCCCGCCCGTATTTCGACTCGGGAGTCTAGAAAAGAAGAAAAACTACGACAAGATCAAGGAAGTTACGGATGATGCTCTCGCGGCTTTGCCTCGACGGAAGGCACCAACCGTGCGTAAGAAGGTCAAGATTCGCAGAACGTCTTCAACCACGTATGTGAGTTCCCCTGCGTGAAGCGGTAGGAAAACAATGAAGGAAGCCTACTACGCACTCCATCACATGAGGCGTTCCTACTTGACCAGCAGAAATTCTCTGTGCGGATCATCTCAAGCGATGGGCGAAGCAAAGGCCAAGATCAATGATTCGGATATTAGACAAGAGATGTATCGCATCCGGCGATTTGGGGCAATCATCTTCGTGATGTCATGACTTGAGGATCTTCTACAGGAAATATCCGAATAACCGTGACATAGAAGATCGCCTAGAGATGCGGGGTGACTATAGGAAGTTCATGGCGAGGCGAGGCGTCCTCCATTCCCTAAGCGAGCGAAGGCTTGATGTTGGCCTAGTTGTAGTTGCAAACTATAGATGACCTTTGTGTGTGTACATAGACGACAAGTGTACTTATCTTATTAGGTTTATGTATGACGCTTACTTATTTTGCTTATTATTATTATATATCAATCAATGCTTGGTTTTTGCTTACTCTTTGGTTTTTTGCTTACTCTTTGGTTTTTGCTTACTCTTTGGTTCTCGGACGACAAGTGTGAGTTATTTTGTCTTTTGAGAATATGCCGATGATTGAAATGTCGTGGCACAATATATATGTGAATGTGCTATGGCGGGATTATCGACCTTGTGATATGCACAAGTCCGAGGAATTGTGCATCCTACTTGGCTGGCAGTCCGTCATAAGCAATCTGTGTCCAACGACCTAGCTAGTTATATATGAGGCATGCTTTTCGAGTTATTTTGTCTTTTTCGAGAATATGCCGATGATTGAAATGGTGGCACAATATATATGTGAATGTGCTATGGCGGGATTGTGAGCCTTGTGATATGCAAGTCCGGGGTGTGCATCCTACTTGGCTCCAGTCCGTCATAAGCAATCTGTGTCAACGACCTAGCTAGCTAGTTATATATGAGGCATGCTTTTCGTTATTTTTGTCTTTTCGAGAATATGCGATGATTGAAATGTCGTGGCACAATATATATGTGAATGTGCTATGGCGGGATTGTGAGCCTTGTGATATGCACAAGTCCGAATTGTGCATCCTACTTGGCTCACAGTCCGTCATAAGCAATCTGTGTCCACGACCTAGCTAGCTAGTTATATGAGGCATGCTTTTGAGTTATTTTTGTCTTTTAGAATATGCCGATGATTGAAATGTCGTGGCACAATATATATGAATGTGCTATGGGGATTGTTAGCCTTGTGATATGCACAAGTCCGAATTGTGCATCCTACTTGGCTAACAGTCCCGTCATAAGCAATCTGTAATCCAACGACCTAGCTAGCTAGTTATATATGAGGCATGCTTTTGAGTTATTTTGTCTTTTAGAGAATATGTCGATGATTGAAATGTCGTGGCACAATATATGTGAATGTGCTATGGCGGGATTGTGAGCCTTGATATGCACAAGTTCGGGAATTGTGCATCCTACTTGGCTCCACGGTCCGTCATAAGCAATCTGTGTCCAACGACCTAGCTAGCTAGTTATATATGAGGCATGCTTTTCGAGTTATTTTGTCTTTTCGAGAATATGCCGATGATTGAAATGTCGTGGCACAATATATATGAATGTGCTATGGCGGGATTGTTAGCTTTGTGATATGCACAAGTCCGAATTGTGCATCCTGGCTAACAGTCCGTCATAAGCAATCTGTGTCCGACCTAGCTAGTTATATATGAGGCATGCTTTTCGAGTTACTTTGTCTTTCGAGAATATGCCGATGATTGAAATGTCGTGGCACAATATATGTGAATGTGCTATGGCGATTGTTATATGATATGCACAAGTCCGAATTGTGCATCCTACTTGGCTAGCATCCCGTCATAAGCAATCTGTGTCCAACCTAGCTAGTTATATATGAGGCATGCTTTTGAGTTGCTCTTTTTGATTTAAGAGTACTTTCTATAAGTGTATCTTCATATGCGACTTTAATTATACATGTTTTTCAATCACGGTTAGTTATTATTGTCAACTTGTAGATGGCGTGTGCGTCGTGTACAAGGGCGGAGTTCGAGTCTCGATGATTGGGAAGGCTGCGGGAACAGTGCACCGTTTCGGTAATAGCTACAAAGGTACAACACTATGGCGGGCGGAAGATAGATACCGCGCTATCTAGCGGGAGTTAGGACAAGGAACGGATGAAGACCTACACCTTCGTGTGGGTGATCATGCTTATCTTCTTTGAGTATTTATCCGCGTTTGTGTCTAGCTAGCTAGTTTAGATGTCTAAGCGAGCTTCCGAGCTCTAACTTGTTCGATCGACACATGTATTCGCATGTCACCAACTACTACTTTGTAACATGATCAAAACAATGTAACTTGGACTATGTATTCATGTATGAGACTTATCTATATGTATTTGTTTCAATCTTGTTTTCATATCGAGCATTTATATATATAATTGTATATCTTGTATACGTGTGTATATCTCTGTAATATTGTATATAATCTGTATTGCATATAATCGGCATGGAAATTAAAAAAAAACAAAAATACATCATGGCTTTTCTCCTAAAGCGCACCATGGATGTTTAGTGGCGCACTGGGTAGTGCGCGAGAATAAAGGGGTAGCGCACCATGCCAAACTTACATGGCGCACTAGTGCGCACGCCTATCTCTACACAACCGTGGCGCACTGGCGGTGCGCCACGGTAGCAAGTAACTGGCGCGCCAAGGCGTGGCGCGCTCTTTGATGCGCCACGGATGGGCCTTTCAGGTGCGCCACAAACGACCATTTTCCTAGTAGTGACTATTCCTGCTCCCAAACCATTCCTTAGTTTGGAGCCATCGAAATGCATTGTCCAGTAATTTGGATCTGGCAATGGTGGCTCATACTGCACCTCGGCCCAGTCCACGAGAAAGTCAGCGGCACGAGATTTGATTGCCTCTCTTCTATCAAAGCTGGAGCGTATGGTGATAACTCGATCGCCCATTTAGCTATTGGCCACTTGCGTCTTTGTTGCTCAATATATCGGCTATGGGTGCCTCTGATTACTTTGATGGGATGCTCTTGATAATGCTTAAGCTTTTGCCGACATATATACTCCATAAGCCATCTTACGATAATGCGGGTAATTACGCTTTGAAGTGGATAATACCTCACTTAGATAATAGACCGCCTCTGAATGGACTTACCATCTTCAAGTCGTTCCACTACGACTGATTACTAACTACTCTATTGGTAGCCGCTACATAGAGTAGCATAGGTTCTTTGATAATGGAGAAGCTAAAATGGGTGCCGTAACTAACATCTTTTTCAACTCACGAAATGCAAGGTCCGCTGTGAGTCAAGAATTTGTCCGACTTTCTCATCGGTGATAGCGGCGGTGCCTTCTCTCCTAGCCGACATACAAATCGACTAAGCGAGGCCAAGCAGCCCGTGAATTTTGTACATCATTCAAACATTTTGGCAATTCCATTCTTTCTCTGCTCTTATCTTTGTTGGATTAGCCTCGATACCTCGGCTGGACACAAGGAAACCGAGTTTTCTGTAAACACGTAAATGTGCATTTCTGGATTAAGCTTCATTCGGAACCTTCTCGGGTTATAAAAGTCTGCGTATATCTTCTAGTAAAGTTTTGCTCTCTTTAGTTTTGATGACCACGTCATCCACATACCTGTACATTTTCCTGTCGATCATGCGGGCATTTTTGCATGCATCTTTGATATCATTGCTCTGCATTTCGCAGGCCAAATGGCATTGTGCGATAACAATAAGCCCGTCGGGTAATAAATCACGATCTTTATTTGATCGACGGATTTAACGGTGTCGGTGGAAACGAATCTGGCGTCTAGCGATAACAGCTCACAACCAGCGGTGAGTCAATGACTTGGTCTATTCTAGGCAATGGAAAAGGATCTTTCGGACATGCCTTGTTAGGTTGGTGTAGTCGATACACATTAAGCCATACAATGGCTACATTGGGATCATCTTTCTTCTTTTCTACTAGCACGGATTTGATAACCAATCCGGATATAGCACCTCCATGATGAACCGGTGCGAGGAGCTATTTCATCTATTACTTTCTCTGTCTTGGCGAAGCGGCGGAGAGGTTGCTTCACCGGCCTTGCTCCTGGCACGTTTAAGAGTGCTCGGCCAACTCCTCGGAACACCTTGCAGATCTTGAGTTGACCATGCAAATATGTCCGATTCTCACGGAGGAAGTTGGTGAGCTTCGCCTTCCTATTTAGCATCAAGGCCTGCACCAATAGTGATCGCTCGGGAATTGCTCATCAATCTGAAACTTCTTCGTCTCTTTAGTCGGTGAAAAGAACCTTTGCCATGAGGTTGGCCGTCTGGCATGTTCAGTTGTACCCGGTGCGAGGCTGCTACCTCTTGAATCCTTCTCTTTTCTCTTGCTATAACCAATGACTCGGCCAAATTTGACCCGGCTGAAGCACACTCCATTGACTTCTTGTAATCCCCTGCAACTGTTATCACCCCCTGTGGTCCGGGTAGCTTCATCTTTAGATAACTTATATGATAGCTTCTCATGAATTTGGCCAGTGCGGGCCGTCCGAGTAGAGAATGATAACAACTTTCCAGATCCACCACTTCAAATTCTAAATTTTCTGCTGCGATTATCTCTTATCCGAATAACCGTCCACGCGGACTTTACCGATGGGCTCACATGAAAGCCCTGGCACTATCCCATGGAAAGTTGTCCTCGTGGATTGCAGCATGTTCTGCGATATTTCGAGTTTATGCATGGTATCTTTGTACATGATGTTGATACTGCTCCCATTGTCAATAAGTACTTTTGAAAATTTCACGTTGATGCTTGATCCAACAAATGTCGGATCCAACACAAGTGCATATGATCCTGGACTTGGCATTATTCTGGGGTGGTCCTTCATGCTCCAGGTCACCTCCTGATCAGACCATGGCACGTATATTGGTACTGCCGGCATAACTGCATTCACTTCCATATGCCGGCGCTGCACACTTTGCTTGTCCTGCTGTTCCGTTGTGAACACACAATAAGACTGGTGATGTTCCCTGTAATCATTATGTCCGGTATTTGCCGGATTCATCCTTCCGTCCTTGACCTGGTTTATTACTTGATGCACTGCATCCCTCCGATCCGAGTTATCATACCTCGGGGAGGCGGTAACATCGGATTCTTATTTGCTCCAGTTAATTGCGGTGATCTTTGTTGCATGATGGGCGCTTTGAACTCTGCTGGGTTCCCCATCGCATTTTCATCGAGCACATTGGCGGGTCGTATGATTGGCTGGTGCGGATGGGTTTGATGTGTGAAATTTGCACGCTGATCTAACATGGATTGAATGTGTATTTCCTCTCTTGCCATTGCTTCTTTTGCTCTGGGGTCCATTGCCTTTTCCCTCATTTCTTGATGTCCCTTTTGAGGTCCATTCTTACGCCGTTGAATTGCTCGTGACTCGGATGATCTTGTGCTCTTCTTGCCACTTGGGCGAATTATATCTATAATCCGGCCTCCTCTCTTCTTCTTCCTCTGAAATCACGCTGACCGGCCAATTCTCTCATAATGGTCCTGTTGCTCACGATGATCTGCGACATTATTTCCGGTTGGGTTGGGTCGCCTAATGCGAGTCTGCTATTACGATAGTCTACGCGATGTGGTTGGCATATCTCTTTGCAAGCGCCACAACAATTGGCGTGGCGGCGACCTTCGAACCAGCGATTGCTTGTGATTCGATAACTCCTTCACATGAGTTTCTCGGGTTGCACCATCGAGTTAAAAACTCTCTATCTGTTTCATTCGGCCTCTTCTTGCACATGGCTATGTTGTGGCTGTTTGGCCTCTTGTATGTCTTTGGTAAAGTTCTTGTGAACATTTCTTGAAATCTAACCAGCGTTGATCTTGCTGGTAGATTATTCAGCCACACCACGGCTGGTCCTTCCAACATTGTGGGACATACCGCTACCCATCTTAAGTTCCCACCGCTATTTTCACACCGGTGGCATAATCAATCAACCAGATCTTGTGGCTTGGTACTTCCATTGTATGTTTTGTGCCTCTTGCTAGCGAAAATTCGGCGGTGGTTCGCCCATGATCCGTGGTCCAAAACATGCCGGACTGGTGGACATTCTTCCAACAATTCAGACGGTATAGCCGGTCCAGCTTCTCTTGCATCACTTGGCAAATCTGCATGCAGGATTACATCACGCATCCCATAGTGGTTGTTTCCACCCTGAATCGCGTATTCCACCTCGGAATAACCATCATTGTACCTTTCATTCATTTGATTGTGGCGAGCTGGCCTCACTTCTCTTTCCTGCCGAGGCTCATGCCTTGGTTGCGGGTTGATCGGCATCTCTCTCCTTACTTCGGCCGGGGTATGGTTTTCATGATTACCTCTCGCGGGTTCTCTCCTGCCGAGATCCCCATTGCCTCGGCCTCCGCCGTCCTTTTCCATACGACCGTGGTTTCTCTCCCCACTGTTACCTCGGCTTGTATTGCCTCTGTTCTCATTTGCCTTTCCGGCCATTCTTGGGTCATATGGAACAATTTGCTTGTTCCTCTTCCACGAGGTTCTTGCTTTGTCTCTTGACGTTGTTTAGGGTGAAGATCTTCTTGCCGGATAAAGCGGTAGCGCTGCCTTGAATGAACCATCATGAGGCCCTGGTCTTGCGGGTTAGTTAGTATTTCCTCATTTTGCTGGTTCGCGATGCGCAGCTCATTCACTCTTTCTTGTTTTCTCTGCCGAGCTTCCGGTCGACCCTCTGCTCCAATGCTGCGGCATTTGCCGCTCTCGGAGTTCTTCGCCGAGTCTGGTGCCTCGGCAAACCAAATCACCTGATTACGCTCTGAGCTTCATGCTCTTTGTTAATGTCATCCATGAGGTTCTTCCTCTTAATCTTAATTCGTCCACCGCTCGGGTGCGATATCAAACTTATTTGCTTTGCATATTCTCTCGGGAGTCTGTTCAAGGATTCCATGGTGATACTTTTTGGCTTCTACGGCACCTTTTATGGTTTCTTCTAATTCTGCTGAGCATTTGCGGATCAAGTATCGGCGCTACTGAGTGTGAATTAAGTTTTCTATAGTCGCTGAAGAATGTTCTACGGCCTTTCGGTGGCCCTCTCACTCGTGGTGCCTTTGGGGTGGTGTCATGTAGCTCGGTCGGGTTTGCCACTGGCGGAATTACCTCAGTGGGTTGCAGCGTGGTCTGCTTGGGTGCGCCTTGTGCGCCTGCGGCGGGTTCTCTGCTTGACCCGGCTACTGCTGCTCCAGCTTGAGCTCCTGCGGCGACCATCACCTCGATCTTTGCTGCAGATGTTCTCTTGATGGGCGGCTTGCTTTGCGCGCTCTGAGGTGGCTCTCTGCAACAACAACTGGTGAGGATAAATGCGGTTATGTCGGCGCGTAGACCACCATGCTCGCCCGGTGATGAAGACCCATTCTTGTGGGGAGTTTTCCCCTGAAGCTTCTGCATTGTCGACATAGTCGCGAGAACAAATCTCTGGACCAAGCGAAACATGGCGCTCACCCGTGTTGATGAAGTTTCCCGTCCGGATCACAACTCTAGCTTCTTACCTTCTTGGCCCCCACGGTGGCGCCAAGCCGTGGTGGTGGCACAGCGGATGCCATGGGTAGGCTAAAGTATGGGGCCAATGGATGCTAGTGGGATGCAGGGAGGGAAGATGCAACAGTCCACACTCAAGTGGTTAAAGCTAGGATCTTTATTTCTCTCTTGTTGGGTTACAAGTGCTCCTCGAGCTGTATCACAGGGGGAACAAGATTAATCTCACCAGCTACTTGATCTTTGAGAGTGATGCCCTCCTCGGGGTCCAAGCCTCCCTTATAAAGGAGTGCCTTGGGTGCCCTTAGGGATATGAGGCAAGCATATTCGAGGAATATGCTTGTCCCAAATAATGATTCGTGACCTCCTTTCCACAATAGCCCTTCTAACGGCAACAAGGCTCCGGTGGACCCCTCCTGCGTGCC